>QRDG01001369.1:185915-283018 GCA_012064385.1 Puccinellia tenuiflora
GAGTTGAGTGAGGAGGTTTACATGCAGCCTCCTCCTGGGTATTCTGTACCTGATGGGATGGTTTGTCGTCTTCGACGTTCCCTTTATGGCCTGAAACAGGCCCCTCGTGCCTGGTTCGAGCGCTTTGCTTCTGTGGTGACTGCTGCTGGTTTCTCTCCTAGTTTTCATGATCCAGCGCTATTTGTTCACACTTCTCCTCGTGGACGCACTCTTCTCCTTCTTTATGTTGATGATATGATCATTACTGGTGATGATCCTGAGTATATTGCCTTTGTCAAGGCTCGTCTTCGTGATCAGTTTCTTATGACTGATCTTGGTCCTCTTCGCTACTTTCTTGGGATTGAGATCTCCTCCACTTCTGATGGCTTTTATATCTCCCAGGAAAAGTATATTCAAGATCTCCTTACTCGTGCTGCCCTTGTGGATGAGCGCACAGTTGAGACTCCTATGGAGCTTAATGTTAAGCTTTGTCCTACTAATGGTGATCCTCTTTCGGATCCCACACGTTATCGTCATCTTGTTGGGAGTACTTGTTTATCTTGCTGTCACTCGTCCTGATATTTCTTATCCTGTTCATATTCTGAGTCAGTTTGTCTCAGCTCCTACCACCGTTCACTACAGTCATCTCCTTCGTGTCCTTCGTTATCTTCGTGGCACGATTACTCGTCGTCTTTTCTTTCCTAGCTCCAGCTCCAGTGCTACTCGGATGCTACGTGGGCGAGTGATCCTTCGGATCGCCGTTCACTTTCTGCTTACTGTGTGTTTCTTGGTGGTTCGCTTGTTGCTTGGAAGACGAAGAAACAGGTCGCGGTTTCCCGTTCGAGTGTTGAGGCTGAGCTGCGGGCTATGGCTTCGTTGATTGCTGAGGTGACCTGGTTACGGTGGTTGCTTGCAGATTTTGGGGTCTCTATTACGACACCCACTCCACTTTTATGTGACAGTACAGGTGCTATCAGTATTGCACGTGATCCAGTCAAGCATGAGCTGACCAAGCATATTGGTGTTGATGCTTTTTATACACGTGCTCAGGTGCAGGATCAGGTTGTTGCGCTTCATTATGTGCCTTCAGATTTGCAGTTGGCGGATTTCTTTACAAAGGCACAAACCCGAGCGCGGCATGACTTATTACTCTCCAAACTCAGTGTTCTGGATCCACCCTGAGTTTGAGGGGGGGGGGGGGGGGGTGTTAGAGTATATTGTATATTGTAGTTTCCCCATGTGTTAGGGGGTTTCCTGTATATTTGCACCTGTACATGTACTATATATTGTGGCCTTTGGCCCCTGATAATACAAGCATCTATTACCCTAACACAACCTTGTTCGGGAACAACCCATTCGTAATCGTAGTTGAGATCGTCCGCATCGTCATCGAAACCTTCTTCAACAACATCCCAGTTGAGCCGTGCTTCCACGTGATTAACCATACGAACAGGAGATCGGGAGAGAACCGGTGGGGGAGATCTACAGGAAGAGAAGCTGCATAGAGAGGGTCAATGGTGAATGGGGAGAAAGAACACATGGAGGAGGAGTATTTATAGGATGGTTTGGGCGGATGAAAAATCAAAATTCGGAACAATGCCGCCATTGCCTTGCCGCCCATTGGTACCAACGCTGCTAAGCAATTCTCCTTCAAAATTTTCCCGTGTGAGAGGAATCGAGCGGGAGAGTTTTGGAGGTTTAGGAGGGCGCTTGTTTCTCAGGAAATTTCCGCGCGAGACTGTTTCCCGCGAGAGAGAAACACGCGATCGAGGAAAAAAGATCCGAGCGAAATCATGCAGTTCCGGGCGAGAGCGTAATTCTTGGCGATTGTTTAGTCAGATCTTTTTTTGGAGAGATAGAGCCGGCCGGAAAATATGGGAGAGAGTTATGATCGGAAGGATTTTTTTTTCTTTTGCATGGATCGGAGGGATTGCTTCTTTTTTGGCTGATACGGACTGCTCCCTTCCGATTTTTTCTAGGGGCAGTTCAGTCCAATTTAACGTTAATACGTACATTATACGTATGTGTTAATATTCGTGCAAAAAGCTTAAGCACCTTACATCAAGGAACGGAGGGAGTACAAAATAAAACATAGTCGAAGTTTTATTTTGTAAAACATAGTCGACAAAATAAAACTCTATTTGTTTTAATTCGTAATATTTGTTCAGATGGGGATATCAGACAAACATGCAAAAAATGCAACCAAAACAAATAGAGGGCCAAAATGCAAAAAAACCAGCGTTTCGGCCGGCTGCGGGCCGAAACGGTGGGGCCCGCACTGTTTTGGCTGTCAGAGAGCCGAAAGGAGCGAAACGGTGGGGCCCGCAATGCGGCCTGTCCAGACCACATGCAGGCCGACCTGCCACATGCCGACACACGTGTTTCGGCCGTCTGTGGGCCGAAACACTCATTTCGGCCGGCCGGCAGCCGACGGTGTATTATTTGTGGAATTTTTTGATTCCGTGTATTATATTTCGAATTACGGTTAAAAAAATAATATTTAAAAAAAAACTCCCTGACTGAGGTGGTGCTCACAGGCTCACGGCTAACCAAAGTCAACATGCCTTGTTGCCCGGCTGCTTCCACCCCCGCAAACGGTACCGTGCATCAGCGCAAGCAGGGCAGCCGCCGCCGGGATAAACCCTTTGCAGCTCAGGTTCCTATCCGATTCCACCCCTCAAACCTTACCGCGCAACCAGCCGCCGCCGGACAGGAGGATGCTCTCGCTACGGGCGCCGCCGAGTACTTTCTCCCCTCCACCGTGGCGGCGACGGGGGCGCCACGGCAGTTTCGCGGCGCCGCGTTGTGTCAGCGGCGCGGCACCCGCAACAACCCTACATACCGCTACATCGCCGCCTGCAAGCCTCTCCTTTCCGATACTGGTACGCCGGCTGTACTTATCACGTCGCCACTAACCTGTTCGGCGGTATGCCGCTGAGGCAACCAGTCTTCTGTCATGGGCAATCCGAACTTTAAGTCGTTTCTTTAGTTTTTTTTTTTGGCTACTTGCTGCACAATGAGGCACCAGATTTGGCCAGCTACCAATTTGCGTTTCCCCTTGGCATTAGTATTTTACTGGAAATTCGAGTTTACATGCTGCAAAGAAGCCTTGTTTGGGCCGTCAGGCGTGCCACTCTTTTATGTGAAGCAACCAAATAGCAATACAAAATGTCTCTAGATTTTTTCTCAGCGAGGTCAACCCTTTCCATATCATGATAGGCTTATAATGCTCTGTCTAGGCCTTTTGAAGGATAAAGACTGCTGAAGAAGTTGATGCAATCGTCAAATGAACATAAGTATAGCTGCCGAAATGACAGAAATAAGTTAAATTGGCCTACCTACATTTGATTACTTTAGTTGATTGAATGTGCCCATGTGTAATTCTATAAAATATAAAGGGTGGCCTATTTGGTCTAGTTCTTGATCTCGCATTACCACAGTTTTCTAATCCGAAGTTTTATATTTAGAATGCTCAATTAGGCCAATTTGCCAACTTCCCTACTGGTACTTATTAATGATGCCACATTGATAGTCAATACTACTCAATACCAGTGATTACAGGCCTAGTCAGGTCCGGACCTAAGGGCGGGCAAATTGGGCAGCCAGCCCAAGCTGAAAAATCTCAAATCAACAACTTAATAATCTCATAGACCCAGCCCAAGCTGGCGTGTCCACTCTTTTCTACTCAGCCTTCGTTAATGCTTTGCTAAAAAAAGGGTCCATAAATGTGAAAGTGATTCCGTTGGTTCCAAATCCTCTCTTCTCCTCAAACTCTTAGAAAAAGACAGCTTTTATGTTCACAAAATACACAAATGTAGGGAATGCAGATAAAAGTGTCCAAGTCTTTCATTTGCTTGTAAAATTTTACGCAAAAACATGCATTTTTGCAATCTATATAGGAAACCTGAGGATTGAGTGTTCAGAACTTTGCAAGCACTGATATGTATTTTCTTAGGGAGCAAGAATATTCTTTCTTGAATGAAACACTACACACTACACACTCCTATAATACATAAAAGATTATATTTGTATTTTTTTGAACTTTTCATCCCTGGAAAGCACAGCTCTCTGTAGTTCGCTTATCTCATTATATAATGTATTTACCCTTGCCTTCTTGTCTTGCCTTGGGCCTCCGATATTTCTAGAGCGGCCCTGGGCCCAGTTAAACAATGGTAGCTGGACAAGGCAAAGTGGCTAGAGTTACTGAATCTATGCAATTTTCGGCAATGTCTTACTAGATGATCGATTTTCGAACTTGTTTCATGCTAGACTAATTAACTGAATGGATTTGTTGATTAATATTTAGTCTTTCATTTGTTTAATTCTCTAGGTGAATGGCTGCACTGGTAAAATGGGGGTATCTGTTGCTGAAGCTGCTATTTCTAGGGGCCTTCACCTAGTTCCTGTTTCATTCAGTAGTAGAGAGAACCTTGATAAAACAGTACAAATCGGTGATACAGACATTGAGATATATGGCCCTTCTGCAAGAGAAGATGTTCTTTCATCTGTGATTGATGAATTCCCAGATGTTGTGGTGGTGGACTACACGACTCCTAATTCTGTGAACTGTAAAAGTTTTATCTTGTTATTGTTATTTTTTTTGCTGTATGACGTCATATAACTTGCTTAGGATTATTTATCATCACATTAGCTTCTGCAATCATGAAATCATTGTTCCAGAAATTTCTTTTCCAAGTTATTATGCAAATTTGTACAAAACATGCTTTTGGGTGTCTAATATCTGTAGACATTGTAGCTACTTGGTTCCCTTGAAAATTATTTGCAAGAATTATGTTTTTGTTTGGTTTACTTTTAAATGATTAACTTTCTGTTTATATGAAAAGATAATATGATATGACAGTACGTTGTTTTGGTAACTTGTAATTTACCTAGAATAGCTAAACTATTGGTTTGGATCTTGCTAGAAGTCTCAGGATCTTAATCTGAGGTAGTTTCTCTCTATTGCCCAAGAGGGATACAAAAAACAAACTAAAGACGCTTGGTTTTTTGGGTCCACGTGTTGTTTCCTCTCCATCACTGCCGCAGTCTTCATTCTTCTGACTGTAAACTAAACACAAAGTACTATTGCCTTATGCAGCTAATGCTGATCTGTATTGCGAGCTTGGTGTGCCATTTGTAATGGGCACAACTGGTGGGGACCAGCAGTTACTATACAAAGCAGTGCAAGATTCAAATAACTATGCACTAATATCTCCACAAATGGGCAAACAGGCAATCACTATCTGTTTTAATGAGTTTACTATTGTCGCTGCTAAGCTGTTGAAAACATAACCACACAAATCATTTTCTTTCTCCTGTCAGGTTGTTGCACTTCTTGCTGCAATGGAAACAATTGCGGAGCGGTTTCCTGGGGCTTATTCAGGCTATCGGTTAGAGGTGCGACTCTACCTTGAAAATTATCTGGGAAACTCAAGGTTCCGAAAGGAAGTGCCTGACAATATTTGAACTCTTTAAGCTTCTACCTCAAGGACCAGTACTTTATCATTAGCCCACCTTAATATCTTAGAGAGCAACTACTCAGTAATATAAGCTCCTTTGCATGTTTTGGAATTTTTTGTCTGGCCTGAGAAATTCTCTTAAATAATTAGGCCAAGCACATTTTCTACTGACTGTACCTAAACTTGCATGCATCATTGTGGAGTTCTAAGTGTGAGAATATTTGCAGGTGTTGGAATCCCATCAAGCTGGCAAGCTGGACACATCTGGTACCGCTAAAGCAATGATTTCTTGTTTTGAGAAGTTAGGCGTGTCGTGTGACATGGACCGGGTAAGCTTGCATTTTTGTGCTTGAGATGTACATATGATTCGTATTTTTAAGCAAATAGCAGTGTGACCCTTATAATGTACATCATGATCTTAAACTGGCCATTTCAAAATTCACTGTAAATTTTCATGCATTTTTTACGGAACTAAAACTTTTCCTTGGAATATCATTGATCTTCTCTGAAACTTTTGTCTGTTTAGACCCGAGACATTAAAATTGTGATGATAAGTACTTCGTTGTTGGATTTTGTTAATATCACGTTACTGCAATGTAGATGAGAAATTATCTATTCTTTTGACAAAAAAGTAGCATAGTGTATGTATCATCAATTCGAAATCTGACTACTCTTTGGACTCCAGCCAAGCTGTTTCATGGACTGCAGGATAAATTCTGAAACTGAAAAATGTATACATGATCTTGGATGCACCCCCTTGTTATATTCTTGGAAAAATATTTAGTACATCAACTGGAGGGTATAAGTTCCACTCAAGCCTCATTGCTCTTAAATGCTTGATTACTTTTTTGGGAATGAATATTTGATGATTGTATTTTTTAGAAGTATGATGATTGTATCTAGGTCAATATCTTTGTCTCTTTTAGAGCCATATTTTATGTTTAGCTGTTACCATCCTGAAGCTAGGATAGCAGGAGATGTGTGGCAGTGCATGCTTACTTTCTTCCTATTTTGTCGGAAAGGCAGATGGTCCGATGGTAGACGAGGTTCATGGGTTCAATTTATCCTCCTACCTGGGGAGCTTGGAGCTATACAGTAGTACAGTCAGGTCTTTGGATATGCCACTTGCCACCAGTTGACTGGATACATATGATTGAGTGAAAAGGATGCGTTAAACTTATAAAAGTACCAATACAAGGACTATTTTCTGTTTGCTGATGTCTTTTTTCCTATCCTATTACTACCTATCGATAGCATTGTTTTACTAATTGTTACAACTAAGCAATAGACTTGCGAAATTTCTGAAAATCATGAAAACTCATGTTATATTATATATTGGTTGTTACCTCTTATGCTAGCAGATAGTTAAGATTAGGGATCCTGAGCAGCAGCTGTATATGGTGGGTGTACCCGAAGAACATATTGAAGGGCATGCATTCCATTTGTACCATCTGACTTCTCCGGATGACAGGTAGTTACCGTCCTCCTGAAATGCCATGCTTCACATTTCAGGTTTGCTGATTATTCTGTTTTCTTCCGTCAGTGTTTCATTTGAGTTCCAGCACAATGTTTGTGGGCGTTCAGTATATGCTGAAGGGTCAGTTGATGCCGCAGTATTTCTGTATAAGAAGGTTTGTTCGTACGTTGCTTTGGATGGTGGTGGTGGCACCTTTTGCTTGCATTCCTTGGTAGCTTACTCTTTATTATATCTAAATTTAGGTACAATCAATGGATCCAAAGAGAATTTACAACATGATAGATGTCTTGCAAGAAGGTGGTATGCGGTGAAGCTGATCGATTAGCTCTTCATGGATATTGGTGAAATTTTGAAACCATTATTTAGTATTTTGCGGGAAGGGGGTTAATATTAGATTTCTAATAGTGTAGTATGTAGTAGTGAAATAGTGGATTTGGTGATGATCTAGCCCCACTGCCTCTGTGAAGGGTTTCAGTTGTGTCCTATGAGTGACTGCCTATTAGTATGTCTTGTCAGTTAACACCTGAATTGGTCGTCAAAACGCTTAAACCGAGAGTGAGGGTTGTACATTGTACTCCAACACTCGCCCTCACACCCGTGGACAACTGAAGTGGTGGGGGCAGGCTGCTAATATTGTCGCAGGTGGTAAGCCAGCCAGCTTGTAGTTTTTCTGAGTAGTTTTTCTAGGCACTCTGCTCATTGATCTACCCAAGTTGCATCACATATTTCTGTGGCTACTGGGAGAGGAGTGAGCAAAGAGTGGATAAATGTAGTACCGACAATCAGGAGGTAAGTGGCCGGAGTAGCTGCACGCATCTCAATTGTGCAAATACTATATGTAGATGGTAACAATATTCCCAACTTATTGCACATAGTACATCAGAGTGAAACATAACCGTACACACATAATAGGCAAGATCGATTAACACATAGTGCATATCATCTTACTCCTAACCCAGTGACGCAATGCTCCCGGGCCGAGCTAATAACCATCCTCACAAACTTTATTCGGTGGAAACAACATAAACTCTTAGGGCCAACAAAATACTCCTGCATGGCTGCAACTGAGACACCGAGCAGCCTCGCTTCGCCGCAGATCAAACTATCTACGGCTTGGTGTTCTGCTCGGCAGGAGGTGGGAAGAACGGCAGCTTCTTCAGGAACGGGAGCATCTTCTTAAAGAGCTGTGGCTGCGTGACATCGTCGTGCTGGGCCGGGGGGTGGTAGGTCGGCGTGGGGTTTGGCTTGACAACAGGGGGGAGAGAGTGATCGTGGTCATGGTCATGATCGTGCTTGGGAGGCTTGATGACAGGCAGGTGAGGGTGATCATGATCGTGCTTGGGCGGGATAACAATGGGCGGCTTGATGACAGGCAGGTGAGGGTGACCATGATCATGCTTGGGAGGCACAGTCATGGGCTTGTGGGAGAGGACCGGGTGGTGCTTGTGCAGAGGATCGCACAGGACTGCCGAGGCGCATTCCACTGACGGCTGGTGCACCTTGCCGGCGAGCGCCACGAAGGTCATCTTGCTGCCGTGGCTGGGCTGTGCCGCGACGATCTTGGAGGGCTCCTGCCCAGGGCATGGCACGCTCGACGCGCTGTGGAGCTGCGCGAAGCAGTCCTGCTTCAGCTCCCCGTCCTCACCGACCTCGTCGGCGGCCAGGGGGATGTTGAAGGCGCCGGACTTGTCTACCTGCCCCACGGCCTTGCTCTCGTACTCGCCCTTGTCATTCTTGCACTTGACAGCCACTTGCAGACCTGAAACAAGTCCATAGTAAGTCGAAAAGAGGCAAGGAGGCTCTGCTATTCTTGCGATGCTCTTGCTCGCCGGCCAATTATTGTGTCTAAGCAACAGTACCTTTGAAAGCTGCCTCCGTATTCATGTTCTTCCTTGTGCAGTCGGAGCACCTGGCCAAGCCGACCACGACCGGCGCCGTCTCGCCGTGCACAGCACTCGCGAGACCGATCGCCAGCGCTATGGCGCAAGCTCCGAACAGAAACTGTCGAGGTAGGAACTCCATGGTGGAACTCTACCACGTACGTGCTGGGAAATGAAAGGTAAGCTGTGGATGGATCGATGTGGAACGCAGCGGCCATCGCTTATATAGGCGTCAAACACCGGCGGAAGCTCAGTCGACCGGAGCGGCCCGCAAGCGAAACGAGTGAAGACCGGCTAAATTTGGCGCCGGCTTTACAGATTACCCATTAATATCGCCTCAATGTGATCACCGTTCCTTGAAATCTACTCTTCCAGCCTACCTAGTACTGGCCGTTAATGTTGAAGCGATGTGTACTACTCGTACGTAGCACATGGATTGCCCTTTCTGTAAGGTGTTGCTCGAAAGTTGTTAATGATTCTTGAACAGCTAAGCATAGTGTAGTTTCCCTCTCTTTAGGAACGGGAAAATAATTTTATCGGACCTGGTCTACAGGGCTCACGCTGCGTGAACCATCTCTAAACTTTGACGCGTGGCGTTCTGAATCTTAAAGCGCACTAACCACGTTTTCTGCTCTATTCAGAGTTCTATACGTACCGGTTATCGTTTTGACAAACGGGAGCTATGTACAGCTCCTCAAGCAGTTTCTTTTCTAGATCGCGTCTCTCTGACCGCGCGGCGTGCTCGGCTCCGGCGGCGTGGCGACTCGGCACGTCCTCGTCCTATCTCCGGCGGCACGGAGGCGCCATCTCTCGGCCAGAGCTACACCAAACACTGAGGAGGACACGATGTGTGCCAGGAAATCCCCGGCGGACGAGGTGATGCAAGATCTCCGGCGGTGCTACGCTGCTCCGTTTGCGGCTGCTCGAACGCATGGAGAAACAAGATGTAAAGATTCAATGGATACAGTTTATAATTTATATGACAGATAAAAAATAATCGTCTTGTAATTGCAATTCTGCCTTCTATAAAAGCATGATACGCTTTGGCGTACTCTTAAACAAAAGATTCACAACGCCACGCGTCAAAGTTTGGAGATGGTCCACGCAGCCGAGCCTATAGACCAGGTTCGATAAAATATTTTCCGATAGTGCGGCGGCTCACTAGCGCTTAACTACATTCCCAGTGTCATAAATGATGATGCATCATACTGGAGATTAATCGTCACTAGTTACACCGACTAGCCGTTACCAAGCAAGAAGAAAGGCACGATGATTTTATTTATACAAATGGCACGACGATTGTGGTGTGTTATAAGTTATTACGAGTATAACAGCAACAAAGGCTTTGCTACGAAAGTAGTTTTTTTAGGAGGCATACAAAATCGGACAGGATGTAAGCAATTCGGTAATCCAGCATATAAAATTTGTTTCACTTTCACACCGTGTAGATTTTACACTCTATGGACTGACCTAAGCAACAGAAAACGGTAAAAGCTCTAAACTGCCCAGATTTGTTTCCTCTTGTCCTCAAGAATGTACAAGACGAAACCAGCCCTGTGGCTACAAGATATAAACGTACAGAGTCGATTGAAGAAATCCTTTGAAACCCTCCAGGCGAAACTCAGCAAGTTGTTGCCCAACCAATCAAGCTAAGTATTTGTAGGTGTTGGCCTTCTCCGTGTCACGCTCCAGGTATTCCCTGCTGATAAGATCCTCAATCCTCCGCTTGATAATTTTGATGTCAGGCTTGAACATGTGGCTGAGCTGCTCGACGCATTCTCCTACGAGCTGCTGATGGCTCATGACCTTGCGGCTCTTCATAATGCGCACAATGCATGCATCGATTGAGAACCTCCTGTCCTTGTTGACATCATCAATAACCTTTCTCTTTTCGTCAGTTGGAGGAAGCGGTACCTTTATCCTCCGCATTTTGTCAGTAAATTTGCGGTTGAACTGAAAGATGTCATTTGGAGAAATTGTTCGGTTACTTG
The DNA here is from genome assembly GCA_012064385.1 of Puccinellia tenuiflora. NCBI lineage: Eukaryota > Viridiplantae > Streptophyta > Magnoliopsida > Poales > Poaceae > Puccinellia > Puccinellia tenuiflora. The sequence continues at coordinate 196,702 of QRDG01001369.1, forward strand.
GCTCTTTGTCAAGAATCCTGTACTTCCCACACGAGAGCGAATGAAGCACTCGCACAGCGTCGTCATCAGGGAGGTTTAGTTGCATCACAATCTCAGAGTAACTTAGTCGATCAAATTCGTTGAATAGCAGCAGAAGTGCAGCCTGATATGTAGTGACAATCAGCTCTATAGTTTTTGTGTCAAACTTTGCAACAATGTTGCAATTTCCCATGGAATAGATCCAAGTAAGCTTTCTGTGTTTCTGCTTTTCGTTATAATAGTTCTTGAAAGCCTCCACGCATTTAATCATTTCCGAAGGAAGATTTATATTGAAGGTTTTGTAACTTGGCCAGAATCCTGTCGTCAGAACAGTTACACTCACGTCTACCCTAGGAGGCTCTGGACAATTGCTCATGTGTGCTTCAAAGCCTGTCTGATGGTCTCTTGCAGTTGTCATATCAGTGAGCATGCCCTCCATTTTTGAAGTAAACTGTCCCCCAAAGTACTGCTTTAGCTTGGAAAGAAGGCTTCGCTCATGTTCGAAGTTCACACTCTTATCAAAGAGCAATCTCTTTCCAAGCTTCTTCCTGTGGAACTCAACAAAGAGATCCTTATCGCTGATGTATGTTAGAATGTTCACAACCTTATCAAGGGTCTCTTCTACAGCTTCTTCACTTAGCTTTTCACTTCCACCTTTCCGTAAGATGTTATCACAGAATGCTGCAAGTGATTCAGCACTACTGCAGCCAGCAACATCTTTGTTACAGAAAAGTTCGAACGCCTCCTTAAGAGCCTTGTGAAATGCTGTGTGGTTTTGGAAACAGTTGGTGACGTATGTTAGCTGTTTGTCGTGGAGCTCGATTGCTTTCCGGACAAAATCCTGCTCCAGCGAACAGGTTACTTCCTTCATCTCATTCTTTCTGCTGTTGGCAGCATCAGTTACATGTTTCAACAAGGACATACCCTCTTCATTGACATGCTCCTTAAATGTTTTTGATACTTGAGACATCCCGTCCTCCATCTTAGAGAAGAGCCTATACAGCCTTGATAGATCCTCGGTCTTTCCATCTAAAAGTAACACCCTGCATCCAGAATTCTCCTTATTCAGAATTTGTTCGGCACGCCTACTTATGAGCTCTAACATAGTAACCTCTAGCAACTTTGGTTCAGTTGAAGAATGCAAGTAATGCGCCACTCGCTCTTTCTCTTTTTGTAAGCATTCCTCGGCCTTGAACATGTAATCAGGACAAGAGTCCTCCACCATCCAGGTTTGTGCCTTCTTAGAATAGTAATCTGCAGTACTCTTGCAAAAAGCTTGTTCAAAATCAAGCTCGTAAAGACCGAAACTACCGCGCCCGATCTCAACATAGATATCAAGGACATCCTTCACAAGGGCACGGTCAATAAGCTGACCGTCCCTCTCATCATCGACCATGTCAATAACAATAGTTGTCAGTGTTGCTCTTAGCTCGTTGAAAACCAGATCATGAAAGCAAGTCATGCCGAGTTCTCTGAGCGGCAGAAGTAACCTGCGTGAAACGTAGTACCTGTCGAGGTAGTGGAAGAACCTGCTCAACCACCTGACCATCACCTTGTGGTTCTTCCACCTCTCCACCAATTCCCTCAGCAGAAACTCGCCGTGTTTCTGCTTCATCGAGGGTAAGACGATGGATTTGATGTAATCTTGCAGGGTCTTCTTGTAGCGCTCGTAGAGCTGCTCCGAGTAGTCGTGCGGCGGCTTCTGTGTGCACATGTTGAAAATCGTTGTGTAGAGGTGGATGTACTCCTCGGAGCTGAAGCTCTGGCCGTCCTCGCCGTGGAGGATGCGCTTGAGCCTGGACACGCCGGCGTCCATGTTCCGCCACCCAACCTCGAGCTCTATCGGCGTCTGCTCCATGGCCATGCCGCCGGATTGGGGGGTGGATCGATCCGAGGATTGGAGGGGAGGGGAGAGGGTTTTGGGGTTTGGGGTCGGCTTCGATCGTTTTCTGCTAACCCTTGCGGGAACGCAGAATAAATAGAGAAATCATACAGCGAGACGGGGCCCACTCCAATACTCCAAAGTCGGTTTCGTCTCGATATAGGGCTATTTTGGGAACGCCCCGCCGCCACAAAAGTAACGAGTTCGCATTGGTCACGACCACGTGGCCGGTGTCCACTCTGAGAATTGAGAAGTTCCCCTGTTTACTTTTCTTTTGAGGATGCTCTGCTACCAAAAACAGAGTTAAACAGAGTACTACCACCAATCTGATGACAGATAAACCCCTCGAACAACGGCACAGCAGCTGGAAGTGAAGTCTAACTGTGAAATCTCCAGTTCCCAAATTCAAAGCTCTAGCTAGAAATTAACCGGCGAGCATAGATCACTTTATTTCACAAACAAATCAGCGGACTGAAACAGCAATGTCAGCACGATGGCACGAACTAAAACAAACAACAAATCACTGAAAAGACAACAACATGAACGGGATCAACTAACAGCACGCACACACATATCGATCCACAAATGTCGTAGCGCCTGACGCGTCGCCTCTGCTGCACTGCATGTGTCGTAGTAGGCCAGATCAGTTCTTGGGCTCAGCCTTGTCCTCCGGCGGGCACGGCTTCTTCCTGTGCATGAGCTTCTTCATCTTCGGGTGCTTGTGAAAGAACGGCGGCTCCGGCTCATCCTCCGCCGGTGGTGTCGGAGGCTGCGGAATAGGGGGTCCGTACGAGGGCGTCGGAGTGGGCGTGGGCGTAGGGGGTCCGTACGATGGCTCCGGCCTGGGCAGCGGCCGCGGCGGCGGCGGCGGGGGCCCCATCATGAAGTGTTTCTTCTTCTTCTTGCACAAGCACGCGACGGGCGAGTAGACCGTCCCGTCGGCGACGGAAAGGTAGGTGGCATCGGCGGCGCCGGCTTGGCTGCTGGGCCCGATCTTGGGCGGCGCCAGCCCGGCGCACGGCGTGTTGGGCGAGCTGTGGAGCTGGGCGAAGCAGTCGCGGTCCAGCGCGCCGTCGTCGCGGAGGAGGCCGGCCGCGAGCGGGATGCTGAAGGCGCCGGTGTCGTCGAGGTTGCCGAGCGTCTGGGTCTCGTAGGTCTCGCCGGCGCCCGACCTGCACTTGATGGCTACCTGAAGCCCTGCAGCGCGCGAGGGAAAAAAAAAAGAATTAGAAGTTTGCGGCCGCGTCGTTGTGGGCCGTCCAAAGCTGAGAACTAAATTACAGGAACGAGTCGATTATGATGCGGCCGGCCCAACCTGCTATGCAGCAATCCGCAACGAAAATACTACCCCACAGTTGGGCGTTTGTGCAGTCTGTTTGGACCTAGTACTAAATTCTGTACATATTTTGGGGATAAACATTTCTACATCTACTACATTGTGTAGGTATGTATGTAGGATAAATGAGTTCTCCTAGTATATTTGGTAAATAGAATAGATCGTGATGAACTTAGACTAAGAACTGATGTTTTAAGGCCGAGGTGTTCTGGCTAGACCGAAATGTATACAGGCAATTACACGCACCTTTGAAGGCATCCTCGGCATTGACGTCGGCGGGGGAGCAATCCAAGCACTTGACGGAGCCAACCACGACCGCCGGCGCCGCCTCGGCCGCACCGAAGCTGACAACGGCCAACAACAGCAGAACAAAGGCACCCCAAAGCGCAGCAGTTCCAGGAGGAGGAACCAGCCGAGCCCCCATGATGGAAAAACCCCTACTAGTGCTTCTGCTGAAGATGTAATCTGAGGAAGAAACACTGGTGAATTTGGATGAGGAGAACGGGGTGGTCTTCATGGGTTTATATAGGGCGGTGTGATAGTGTTTGCATCAGGGATAGGTACTGGCTGCTGCTCACGTGAACAGCTCGTGGGGAAAGGAAAGATGTAGCGATGGGTTTACGGATTTGCTAATGGAGCGTCAGTACTCACTAATCTGTACAGATCTAATGATCATTTCCTCCGTGATTCTACCTTTTTTCCTAGCGACCGAGCTGTACTGTAACTAACTACGACCCGATCTTGCATCGTTGTCAGGAGCGTAATTACCCGATCTCGCCTTCCAGATGAACGCAATGTCCCTTTTGTCAATTCTGTCTTTGGCTGAGCTCCCGTTCAGTCGTTTGCAACGGACGGATGGCTCTACTGGTGGCTGCATCTCTGTTGGACAGATCAGTCATGTGTTCTTCGCTTCCGATTTTGAAAAGATGATGTGGGCGGGGTTTTTCCTCGAACGAGATCTGTACGTGTGAAGTCGGTGAATTTTCAAAAATTTCGAAAGGGAGAGAGAGTCGGTGCGTTCTCCTCACTAATGTGGTGTGCTTCATCTGTCAGGGTGGCTCATAAGCAACGCACGGTGCATGGTTTATGTATGATATAAAAGGGGTTGGTTAGAGCAACCATGTGCGTGCCATGATGGTTGATGGCCGGAACACGGAAAAGAATAGGGGCCGGCCGGGATTACGTACGTTGCGCAAGATGAAGAAAAGAAAACAGTTATGTGAAAACAACTCACTTGCATATTATTGCTGCGTTGTCTCTGCATCGCCATGTTGGTGCTTCACGCCAAGATGGACGACTGTAATCGTGCAAATGGTGTCTATCTCTCGGATACGCTTGTAGCATGCACTGAGCAAATTTCCACCGACCACCGTGGCAATTCTTTCCATACTACCTGAAAAAAGGGCCGTGTTCCACTGTCAGAACGATGATGAAACAAGAACGAAGTTCAGCATCCAAGTGTATACAGGAAATCAAGTTTAGGGGGTCGCACGCTGTGTGGCCTCCTTTGTTGTTGTTCGGTCTGTAACCTCTTTAAAAAACTCTCTTCTTAATTAATGGAATGAGGCAAAGCTTTTGCCTCCGTTTCGAAAAAAAGTAGGAAAGTAAGGAAAAACAACAAGTTTTCTTCAACTTTACAACAGCATAAAGGGCTGCAAATGGGGCACTAGATCATCAGGATCTGGATCTCCAAGCAAAATTAACCAGAATTCAGCAGCTCGAATACTTTGTTTTCCACTGATTGATCATTCGATCTTGATTAATTGTCATCTTCGCGGGGCTTCAAATGTGCTGGCCCACCAGTCAGCACCCCCCCTTCCATCCATCGCCGCTCCATCAGAATTCACTGATCATATCGAGCGTGCAAACATGCCCTATATATTTTTTAAAGGCTTTATATGCCGAGCTACAAATTAATAAAGCCACAAACGCCACATAAAAAGTGTCGAAGAGTGAAGACCAGCTTACACGCACCGCACACAAGCCAAAAGAAAGGAAAAACATAGAGAACACAAAATGAAGCAAGGCCCTTCGTCCATCCGCACGAACAAACCATTGGAGAAGACACGTCGTGAAACTAGGCACGCCAACAAAGAAAGATCATGACTTCTAGCTGTCATGTCATCCGCCTACTTCAAAGAAGGCCCCTGCCTTCTCACACTAGGTGGAAGGGCGCCACACTGTCGGGAGACAAAGTAGCTCACCCTAGAGCAGGCATATTTATGTTGAATTTGTACGGTGGAAACAATACTTCATTGTGTTTGAAACAATTTTCAGTTGCATAGGTTGCAAAGTATAGCAACGTTGAGATTAAATTGAAGTACCGTGGAAAAAAAACGAGGAATACATTTGGAACAAAAGTTTAAGGTTGGCGTGAGTAGAAAGTGTGATATTATGGAAATTAGCCCATCTGAGCACCTGTCCCCAGATAATGTTGATTATTGCACACCCCATGAACAAATGTTGAGTATTCTCTCGTGTCAAACTACAGTAGGGGCACTTATCAGGATGAGGGAGACCCCTTATTTGCAACCGATCAGCCGTCCATACTCTTTGGCGAATAATCAACCACATTGCCAATTTACATTTAATCGGTGCCCAAGATTTCCAAATAGCTTCGGCCACCTCACAGGTGATGTTGGTTTGAAGTGAGCCTGGTACACCGACCTTGTGGAAAAATGCCCTTTTGACTCCCACGACCATTCCCATTTATCTTCAACTAAAGGTAAGAGTTGCACATCATGTCATTCCTCCCAAATAGAAAGAACTTGCATGAAGATATCAATTGTTATCGGCTTCTTTATATCCTCAATGCACACCCCATTGTTGAGAGCTTGAGAAACGGTTCTAACTGCTTAAATTTCTGGATTGATGATTTCATATACTTCTAGAGCAATATATTCTATGGCCTTTCCGTTGACCCATCTATCCGACCAAAACTTGGTTCTCCCTCCGTTCCCTAACACGACCTTAGCAGCAGCGTTGAAAATTGCCCTTACGTCCTCATCCTCTGGTGTAGCAAGATCACACCAGGGACTTTTTTCGCTAGCACGAAGTTTCCAAGCCCAGCAAGCGCGGAAGGCCTTGCTCAATATTTCGAGGTCCAAAATACCTAGGCCCCCAACTGATTTTGGTTGGCATACCGTGGGCCAGTTTACCAGGCACTTACCTCCCTCAACAACCTCGGTACCCTTCCACAGAAAAGCTCGCCTAATCTTGTCGATAGCCTTGAACACCCACGCCGGAGGTTCAAGAGACAACAAGTGAAAGATAGCGATCGCGACACCCATAGTAGACTAAGGCATAGCCTAGTGGTTGGACGGGGATGATGCCTTCTAGCCCACCCGGGTTCGAGTGCTCTTGCTCGCAATTTCGGTGATGTTGCACCTTCCTTCTATCAAAAACTGCCATGAGTCCCTCCTCATGAGCAATCATTTTTAAAGATAGCGATCGCGCTCAGAACAGAGTGCACCAGGATTAGCCTTCCTCCATGTGTGAGCATGTGCGTTCTCCAAGAGTCAAGCCTACTTTTAATTTTGTCAATCAGAGCCTTAAAATCTTCTTTTCTGGCCTTCCTAATATGTAGTGGTAAACCAAGATATATGATTGGTAGAGGTGCGACCTGACAACAAAAAATGTTGTTGATTTCATTCAGAATTTGCTCATTGCAAACCAAAGCAGAAGCCGAACTTTTGTTCATGTTGCAAACAAGTCCTGAAGCTGTACCGAACATGTCCCGGATTTGTTTGGTGTGCAACGATTTTAGTTTGCAGAAATGCAGATGGAACGTATTTTGGCGCTTTTGTCATGGTGTTTAATGGAATTGATGACCTGGGAACTTTGAAATCTCTAGCATATAGAGAAGCTTTGAGTCTAGCTGATGATCTTACTTTGCACGTGGCTTCTGATCGCAAAACATCGTTCGACGATATCAAGAAGTGTACCATTGCCAGTATGTTTCTATCGTTAGAGAGATTGCAAGATGAGCATCTTTGTTTTAAAAGTATCCCTTCCTGAGTCATGAATGAACAACTTTGAATCCCATAATATCGCTATGTTTGATGGTTCTTTGGGGGCAGATCACCACTTTGGTTTGGGATTTCCCCATGATCCTATCAATGTGCATATGAATATTTTGCATGAATAAAGCTTAGCGTGTTCCTCGAAAAAGAAGGTAGTCGGCGAGACTAATAAAGCTCGACAATGGAAACCACACGATAGCTGGACCTAAAAAGACTCAACACGGTCCGCTCAAAAACACATGACAGAGATAACAATTTCCTCAAGAAGAAATGGACAATAGTGAAAAAATTATATTCGGATATTAAATAATGAAATGCAATCTGCACCAGAAAAAATCACCACTCCAATTCTCCAAAGCTCAAACACGTCTGCACCACACACACACCCCTGGCTTATTGCGCCAGAATTAATGACAACAAATCCAAAAGAAAAAAAACTCCAATATCGGCATGCTGTGAAAAGTGCCAAATTCAGAGACCCAGGCCCATGGCAATGGCAATTGCAACGTTGAGACCCAAAGCGACTCCAATCCCAAGCAAGCTGCAATGACGCTCTGGTGCACCGCTGTCGTATGGGCTGTTGTCCACCAGTGGCTGGCTACCAAATCCCATCGTCTCCCCCACGCTCTCCACACCTTGCCCTCCACCGAGCCCTGCCGCTTGTGACAGCGGCGCCATCGGCAGATCGGCATCTCCGTTGTAGGCGCCGTTGCCGATCCCGTTGCCGCCTCCTTCCTGTCCAAAGGGCACGTTGCCGCTCCCCTGACCGATCGGATCAGCGAACGGCGCCATTGCCGGTGCTAGCCCGGGCGAGCCGGGCGCGCCGCAGTGCTGCGCAGCGCGCGGCTCGTCGCTGGCCTTCCACGCCAGCTCGCCGCCCTTGTCGAGGATGCGCATGTCGCCCTCGTCCACCAGCTGCAAAGTTCTGAGGAAGTTGTTGTCGACTGACTCCGTGTCGTGGGTGTGCCACACCGAGTTGACGCCGTCGAACACCTCCAGCCCTTTCCACGAGAACACGAGCGCGCAGGTGTTCACGGTGCTCACCGGCAAGCACTCCGACTCCCACACGCTCTGCCCCTCCGCGCCCGGCGCCGTGGTGTCGAGAACCTCCACGTAGCAGAAGTCGGCTCCGAGGCCGCCGGCGCCGGGCACGGTCTGGCTGCGCATGAAGTACGCCGCGTACTTGCCGGACGGCGAGGTGAGGAACAGCACCGGGTTCTCCTCCCAGTGCGGCGGGATGCTCGCCAGAATCTGCTGCTTGGTCTCCCGCTCTATCACGCCGGTCGGCGCCGTCTCTGTGGCGTAGGAAGGGAGGAGAAAGGCGAACGAGAGGCACATGGCAATGTAGGTGGCTACCTCCATGGCTACCGGTTTGTGTTTCTCTCAGACGATCAGATGCTACGGACGTGTATGTGCTTGACTGCTTGTGCTTGTGCATGGGGGTGGTGTGTCGGTTTTATAGTCAGACTTCGCAATGGAGGGGTACGTGATGACGCTGCAAAGGCACGGTTGAGTGGTTGAAGTCACCGGCTCCAATGTATCAGTGGAGATTAGGAAAGCACACGATCACAAAGTCTGCCAGCGTTAGAATTTGGACTTTCCAGCAACAAGTTTGACCAGGAATTAAATATCCTATGCTCATTTTTTGTGCAAAGGCTTCACTGCTTAATCGACCGAAATTTATGTTAAATTTTAGTCAACTTACTTAACCATCCGAATAGTTGGTTCATTATGTGATTAGATGGGATTCTCCAGGGTTGTTTATGGCCTTATGGGCTTTTATGTGTGTGCTCCTTTTGAGCTTTTGTGATCTTTTTGCTTTCAGTTGAGTGGAGAATCATAGATTTTTTTTTAATTCTATTTAGTATATTTTTTACTTAATACCTATACATTTATTTCTGCATGCAATCTTTAAATTAGGCATAGATCCAAATCAAGAACAAAGCAATTGACCGGTCTCCACTGACAATGTTCATGGCCAGGTCATGAAGAGTTAGAGGATATAGAATTCCTATTTACCGGGAATAGAAGGAAACATCTCTGGCAGTACTAGTATCCTAACCTTTAAGAGTCAGGAGAGAAGAAAACTATACAGTATAAGTAAAAACATTGTGCAATTGTTTTGATGTTTTATGTGTCTAGCTCACAAATATTATTACCACACTTATCTAACATAGAATTAATATCTCTAATTTATCTATCTTAGAATAAGTGCTTTATAAAAATATTACCGCACATATTAGTAAATTTTTAGATGTTAACTTGTGACATGTTGAGTTTATCTTTGTCTATGAGGTAACGCCAATGCTTGTTAGTGTTTTATTAAGGACTTTTACCAACTTCTCGGTGTTTTGTGTCTGCAATGTTTTTAGGCATCAATAGTTGCTCATTTGTTCAGAAAAGTTAGTTTACAACATGTTAATTTTACATATTGGTACTTACTTTCTAAATCTACATGGTTTGTTTGAAAATATATTTTTTATACATGCTTGTCTTGCTCATAAACACACGTTTGGTAGTGGCCGTACCATTTGATCCTAATAATCACACATTTTTGTTGATAATATATTCAATCTTACGTGGTATATGTCCGACTCTGACTTATTACTACATCATGTTTGAAACTGAGAAAACCAGGTATTCATATCTGTATCCGTCTCGTTTTCGAACATGAAAAAATAGAAAATGATATGGTTTCGACGCTATCTAACCAAATCCGCTCGAGTTGGTGATAACCCCCAAGAACAGGGGACCACGGTAGCACCTCTCAATGTGGAAGTAAGGCATCGATCCGCAGGAGTAAGAAGGAAAAGTTATCTATTCCCTACAACTAAAGTGTCACAAGTTTTAATTGATTATGCACTAAACATGTTTATAGAACGGTGGTTGATTTAATGGATGGAGGTTTAATGTAACAAAACAAAAATGTAAAAGTATCCCAATCCTCTTCAATGCAAGAGGACAAGACAGAGGTGTAAACGGTTCTTAGAAATAAGGCCTAGGGATCATACTTTCACTAGTGAACACTCTCAACAATAATAATATAATTGAATACATAGATATTTCCTCTTCACTATGCTACCCCGAACTATCTTCTAGTCGGATAACGAACACCAATCCATTGTGTAGGGCTACAAAAAGCACACCTTAAAGTCGCATTCCACATCTAGGGAACCCCACACTGTCAACTTGAGCCCCCTAAATAGTACTAGACAAACACCACAATTTCATAGAGACATCCAACACAAATAATAACTCATGATAAGTATTCATGTAATCTTTAGCCTAAGAGTCACACACGGTGCACACACTGTCAACTTCACACCATGGGACAAAGGTGAGTCCAGAAATCACATCAATAAAACCACTTGAGTAGCATAATTCATAAGATAAAGAAGAGTACCATCTATGGATTCAACTAGATTACAAAGCTCATGATCACATAAAGATCACACCATGGGAGAGAGAGATAAACCACATAGCTACCGGCATGAGCCTTCAGCCCCGAGCGAGACTACTCCCCCTTCATCATGGAGATGAGGAGCTTGATGGAGAGGTTGATGAAGAGGTGCAGCCCGGAGTGGAGACGATCTTGCTGTAGATGTTGATGATGATCACGCCGGAGGGGGGTGGAGCCCTCCGGAGGTGGATTTCGGCGGCGTTTCCCCCCTCCGATCTTCTCCGGCGACAGCCTTCCGACTCTCTGTTTCTGGTTTTGTGTTTCTCCGCCGCCTCCCTCAGGAAAACGTCGGGGGACTCTTTATATAGGCGTTTTTAGGTCACGAGGATGCTTCAGGGCGAAGGATCGATGCAAACGGGGTCACGAGGGCCAAATTGGATGGGCCCACGCGGCCTGGTACTGTAGCTGCGTGGGACCCCCTTTTGGTCCTCTGGCCTCCATTCGTTGACTTCTTTCGCTCCTAAATCTTCTCCTTCCAAAATAATGACCCCCCTAAATTTATAGCTCATTATGACGTCGTTAAGGTCCTGAAACAAATAAAGAAAGAAATAGGGGTTTTCTCCTGCGCGGGATTAATTCCATATAAAGGGGAAATCATTATAAATTAACAAAAATCATTAAATAACAGTAATATACCCCTTATATGATGCAAATATGATTGGAATATAAGTATTATAGTGCAAAGTTCATGTATGCATTTTAGATGCATCAGTTGGCCACTCAACCTTTATATTTTTCCCTTTAGTTTTGATTGTTTCACGAAGGATTCAATCTTATCCAACTCATGTAATCTCACCTCTAAAATCTAGCAATAATTGATTGTTTTATGAAAAGAAACATAGAACCCATATGGTTCTTGGCGAAGATACTCATTTATCACGATCGCCGATTACTTGAATGACAAACCGCCTATGATGAGAGGATATCACAAATGGTCTTGGCCAGGAACCATTCTATAAAAATCTCAAATATCAATGACCCATAAAAAGGTGAATCGATTGGGAAATCTGTTTTGGCTCATAGGTGTATTCTAAAATGTCAAAAATATCTAAACAAAACTTTCAGGTGTACATCAGGACATTCTATGTTAGCACATAAAATTTTGTGGAAAAACGAAAACAAATTGTGGCCTGTGTAAAAAAGACAATTTTCGGTGCTTCAAAATGAGTTTTTATGAGATTTTTTTTGTCTTTTTTGCAGAAGGCACAAAAAATATATTTTTCGCAAAACTTTGTGTAAAAACATAGAATATCTAAATGTACATCCAAAAAAAAATTCTGGTTTTTCTACATCTCAAAATACATTTAAATGTATTTTTCTAAATGAATGCATCTAGTCCTATGAGCAAAACACCATGCCCTGCATCGATTACACATGATATTGTTTTATACTTGTCCCTTGATCGGTATGTGTATGACAATCCACATTGGTGACATGATATTGTATTTTGATCTGGGGAGAAAAGATAAATGTTCAAAACTGGATCGGTGAATAGCCTAAAAACGAAATTTATTCAGATTTGTCATTTTTGCGTAGCCTAGAATAATACAAATTGTTCTTTGCAAATTTACGCGGTGGTAGATCTCGACTTTATCTACATCTACGATTTTTTTCGAATTTTTTGACACAGAAAAAAGCGGATCCAATCTTTTTTTAAAACTGAGCTACAAGTTGCTCGGCCTCCAAATCGCCGTTCTCATTGCAAGACGTCTTATATCTAGGAACAAAGGGAGCATGTTCTAAAACTTTGCCAACAGCGTGGATGGTCTACGTCTCAAATAATCAGTGCGAGTGCGTAACCCAACAAAAACACATAAGCAAGTCTTAGAAAATAAACTTCAACAATCACAATAAATTACACATTGCAGTTTCAAATACAAACATACAATACACTGATCCTACCAGCATGCCCACACCCAGAAAGGCACCACCCTGGTCAGGAGTTCACAACACATCCCTGGCTTATTGCGCCAGAAATAAGAACAACATATTCGAGAAACCACAAAAGCCGTCACGGAAGGAGCGCAAGTACTGAAATCAGAAACCGAGGGCCATGGCAATGGCAGCAGTGACACCCACTGCAACGACTCCAGTTCCAAGCTTCAGCGCACCACTGTCGTATGGGCTGTTGTCCACCAATGGTTGGTGGCTAAATCCAATCGTCTGCCCCACGGCCTCCACGCCCGCCCCCTGCCCAGCGACACCACCGTACGCTTGCTCTTGTGCTCCGCCAGCGTTGCCATTGCCAATGCCTCCTTCATCCTGTCCAAATGGCAGGTTGCTGCTCCCCTTCCCTATCGGCTGCGCGAAGGGCGCCGCTGCGGAGACGAGGCCGGGCGAGCCGGGCGCGCCGCAGTGCTGCGCCGCGCGCGGCTCGTCGCTGGCCTTCCACGCCAGCTTGCCGCCCTTGTCGAGGATGCGCATGTCGCCATGGTCCACCAGCTGCAGGGTTCTGAGGTAGGTGTTGTCAACTGACTCCGTGTCGTGGGTGTGCCACACCGAGTTGGCCCCGTCGAACACCTCCAGCCCTTTCCACGAGAAGACGAGCGCGCATGTGTTCACGGTGCTCACCGGCAAGCACTCCGACTCCCACACGCTCTCGCCCTCCGCGCCTTCCTCGGAGGTTGCGAGAATCTGCACGTAGCAGAAGTCGGCGCCGAGGCCGCCGGCTCCAGGCACGGTCTGGCTGCGTAGGAAGTGCGCCGCGTACTTGCCGGACGTAGAGGTGAGGAACAGCACGGGGTTCTCCTGCCCATGCGGCGGGATGCTCGCCAGAATCTGCTGCTTCGTTTCCCGCTGTATCATGCCGGTTGGCACCGACGCGGTTGCATAGGACGGGAGGAGAAGGGCCAACGAGAGGGCCATGGCAATGTAGGAGACAGAGACGAGAGCCATGGCTACTGGTTTGGATTTCGTCGTCTGCTCGGTAGCTATGTGTGCCAGGGCTTGCTGTGTTTGTGTTTGTGATTGTTCACGAGTCAATGCGTGCATTTTATAGCGAGATTTGGCAATGGAGTGGTACCTGATGATGCAATAAAGGTAACGTTGAGTGGTTGGAGTCACCGGTTCCAATGTATCATTAGGAGATTAGCTAGGAACGATAACGAGCACGATGTCTCTGAATAAAGAGCTTTCATGTACGACTTCTCCAACTATTCCACATAGTGTTGAAATTATCTAATTCTACTCTCCTGTTGCGGAGATAATTAAGAGGAGTATCTTACAAGTCAATTTCTGCTGAAGACCTTGGTGCTGCACTGGACCTCAGCAACGTACTCCACTGAGGTTTGAGGATTGTATGATCTCTTCTTTTTTGGAGGCAGTTTATTAATGCATCAAATTGATAAAACAAATCTAGACTCTAGAATTGCTCTCCTCTTCTAGGCTCGTAATCACTCGACGGCTGAAAACTTTGAAGAAACGTACAGACAATATATAATCTTGGGAAATACTCACTATGTTCTGAACTATAACATGTTCTACTTTTTCTGAATGGAATATATATATGGACACGTTTTCTACGGTATATGTTCACTCGTTTGTATGCAGTCGACGTTAAAATGTCTAGAACATCTTATAGTTCGGTATAAAGGGAATAATTATCAGAGTTACACGTTGAAATTCGCACTCTTGGACCCTCTGCGGGCCGGAAATGTTGGACTTACAGAAACAGCTTAGGGATATTTTTCTACGGGCTAACGTGCCTCCTCCTCATTTGCCCCCCCCCCCCCCCCCCCCCCTAAATTCTCTTGGGTAGGCCCGTTCGCCCACCAGTCAGAGGTTGACACCTCAGCCCGTAAATTGGTAGCCCGTATAACCTGTACGTAGATGCATTGCTCTCAATCAATCCTAGCTACAAGATTCTATCCACGCGCGCTGGACGATTGAGTGACAAGAGACGCTACAATCGTATTCCTCCTCACTAATATGCGGTTTGCTTTCTCTTCCAAGCAAACTACCGCAACTCCGCAAATCCACTTTGACTCCCGAGCTCATATCATCCTGACAATAAAAAAATTTGAAAAAATAGTAAAATATTTTAAAAACTCTGAAAAAATTTGATGACGAACATATATATGTTTTCTACATTGCTATCAAATTTCGTGAGGAAATGAAATTTTTGCTACTATTTTTTACACAGAGCAGCAAAAATGTCATTCCCTGACGAAATTTGACAAGAATGTAGAAAACATATATATGTTCGCCACCAATTTGTCTCAGATTTTTTAAAATAATTTAATATTTTTTTATTGACCATGAGCATACTCGTTTTCTGCCCTTTTTCCTACCAGTTTATTGATTTCTATTTTTTCTGTTTTCTTTACTTTTTTTTTTTTGTGGCTATGTTTTGTTATTTTACGTTTTCTTTTTTAGTTTTTCTTTATTTTGTTTAAAAGAAGATAGATATGTGTATTTTTTGTTCAAATAATATAAATATTCTTATTTGAAAAATCGCTCATATAACATAAATGTTTATATTAAAAAATCGTTCAAATTAAATACATATTTTTGGAATCGTTCAAATAATACAAATATTCATATTTTTCAAATCGTTCAACTAACAGAAATGTTTATTTTAAAATCGATCAGATAAGATAAATATTCATTTTTTAAATATTGAAATAAGATAAATGTTTTATTATTATTTTTACATATGAGAATATTTTATTTTTTACAACAAAAGTTTTTTTTAGGCAAAACAGTGGGAGAGTTTCCCACAACAATTTTTATAAATAAAATAGTTATATGTTCAAAGAGTGTTGCCCATAAAAAAAAGAGAATTTGTTTTGTTTCTTCATTTTTCAGAAAGCTGAAAAATTGTTTTACTATAAAAACAGAAAATAAAGAAGAAAAGCAAAAAAATCAATCAAACAAAAAAAGAAATGATAAAAGATAAAAAAGATAGCAGTACCTATTATTGGGCCGCATTTGGTGAGGCCCTTTGATGGGAAATATTGTAGGCGGGAGCGATTCGCTCTGGCGTTAAAAAGGCGCCCCCTTGCAGACGGGAGCTCCTATACATCGCCCCACGGCGATGTGGGAGGCTCCCGTCGCCTGCAGCGCGGTGCGCTGCAATAAAACGCGACCCATTTAACAGATGATTTTCATTATTTTTAAATATAAAGTAAATCCGAATTTTTTCAAATCTGATTTTTTTTAATATATGAATGTTTAAAATGTGAACAATTATCAAATTTGAACAAAATTTAAATTTGAAAATTTTGAATTTTGAAAAATTTCAAAACTGAACAATTTGAAAGTGAACAATTTTGAAATTTTAATTTTTTTAAATTGAAGAAATATTAGTTTTGAACATTTTTCAAAGCTTTTTTTTCAAATTTGAACACTTTGATTTGAACATAAAATGTTGGTGAACGGAAACTATTTTTGACCATTTTTAAAAGTGAACAGAAATTTCGGTGAAGAGAAACTATTTTTGACAAATTTTAAAAATGAATAGAAAATATTGTTGAATATAAACTATTTTTGAACAATTTTTATAGTGAATAGAAAATATCGGTGAACTGAAACTATTTTTAAACGATTTTAAAAGTAAAGTGAAGAGAATATGTCGGTGAACGGAAAATATTTTTGAACGATTTTAAAAATAAACGAAAAATGTCGGTAACAAAACGACGAAACAAATAGAAAAGAAAATAACCAAAAAGAAAATAGAAAAGAAAACAGAAAAATAAAAGAAAAGCAAAACTGAGAAGAAAAAAAAACAGAAAAATGAAAGTATTCAGAAAATGGGCCGGCCCATCAGCGGGAGCCTTTCATGCGACGCTCGGGTTTCGCGTCGCCGCAGGGCGAAATATAGGATTTGCCCTGCAGACTGCAGTTAGGAACTAATTTGGCGAACCCTATGCTCCGTGTACCGCGGAGCTTGCAAAGCTCCGCGTACCACCCGGTATCATGGCCGGCCAAGTAGTAGGGATGTTGGTATTTTTTCTGTTTCGTTTTTTTTTCTGTCTGTGTTTCTTTTTGTTTTTTGTTTTTTGTTTCTTTTTCTTTCTTCTTTTTCAGTTTTCTGTTTCTTTTTATTTTTTCGTTTTTATGTTTACTTTTATTTTTTTAGTTTTATGTTTATCTTTTTTTTGTTTTTCTTCTTTGCATTTTTTCTTTTTCTTTTTAATTTTATTTTATTTTATATTTTCTTTTTTGTCTTGTGTCTTTTTTAGTTTTATATTAAATAAATGTTTATGTTTTGGAAAAATTGAGTAGGTTTCTTTGTTTTAAATAACATAAATGTTGTAAAAAAATTCAATAACATAAAAATGTCTATATTTGAAAATTCGTTCAAATAAGATAAATGTTGTATTGAAAATTCGTTCAAATAACACAATTGTTCATGTTTTGAAAATTCGTTCAAATAACATAATTGTTCATGTTTGAAAAATCGTTCAAATAAGATAAATGTTTTATTGAAAAGTCGTTCAAATAACATAATTGTTTATGTTTTGAAATTCGTTCAAATAAGATAAATATTTTCTTGAAAATCCGTTCAAATAACATAATTGTTCATGTTTGGTAAATCGTTCAAATAAGATAAATGTTTTATTGAAAATTCATTCAAATAACATAATTGTTCATGTTTTGAAATTCATTCAAATAAGATAAATGTTTTATTGAAAATCCGTTCAAATAACATAATTGTTCATGTTTGGAAAATCGTTCAAATAAGATAAATGTTTTATTGAAATTTCGTTCAAATAACATAATTGTTCATATTTTGAAAATCGTTCAAATAAGATAAAAATTTATTCAAAAGTCTTTTGAATAATAAAAAGTTTATATTTAAAATTCGTTCAAATACATATTTTTTCATGTTTAAAGTTGTTCAAATAAAATAATTATATCTATTAATTTTTAATATATATAAATATATTTGTTTATAATGATTTTTGTTTTTTTTCCAAAAATATAGACACATTTTCTTGTTAATATAAAAACAGAAAGAAAAATCAAAACAGAAAATAAAACCGAAAAGAAAAGGAAAATAATTATTACCTGCAAAGTTGGGCCGGCCCATTTCACCGCGGAGGGGTGCGCGTGATATAGGAGCTCCCAACTAATTTGGGCAAGGTTCTCCCGCAGAGTAGACGTGCATATCTGGTTGGGGCTCCTCGATTGTCTCAAAAAAAAGTTGGGGCTCCTCGATTTCCATGGGCTGGTGCGACCGCTCTGCTGGCCCAACCCTAGGGCCGGGCTTAAACACCGACCTGATATGACCGCTCCGTACTGTATTTCTTCTTCAGTGAAAGAGTTGTCTAGGAATACTTTTTTTTCAAGTGGAGTCTAGGAATACCTATGAACAGGTGAAAGAGTTGTCTACGAATACCTATGAACAAGTAAAAGATTTGTCAACTCCTACTGGTTTCAAAAAAGTAAAAGATTTGTCTAATTCTGCTCTTAAAATTTATCGTCAGGACATGTACAAATCGGGGTCGACCGCCGTCTAAGGGTGTGTTTGTTTGGGCTTATTTGGCTTTTGGCTTTGGCTTATAAGCCAGAAAGCCACCTAAATAGGTGCTTTTTGGCTTTTGGATTTCGGAAGCCAAAAATGTTTTTGGCTTCCGAAATCCAAAAGCCAAAAAAATACCTATTTAGGTGCTTTTGTGGCTTATAAGCCAAAGCCAAAAGCCAAAATAAGCCCAAACAAACACACCCTTAGCTCTAACACGCCGTAGACTGTAACCATATGGTGATACGCAGTGCCATGTCGTCTAGCACTTTTGTGCAACCGGCTAGCCGCAGTCCACCACCAGAGTTCAACAAGTTGCGCCGGGCTCACGAATGTGCCTGCCGGCCCAATCAATGCAGGTCTTCGGCCAGGCCATCTGGTTCTGGTGCCGCGACGCGTTCAGACTTGAATGCTTCGACTCGGTTGGAATCCTGTTTTGAGTTGGCTCGTTCTGAATTTTCTCATGTGTTCATGGGAGAACCTAAAGCAGATGGTTGGGGGTTGAGAGTTGTGTTGTTTGGTCACTTTCTCACTGCTCTTGCCTGTCCACTTTGAAAATTTTCTAACCTTTCTTGTCACGGTTTCCTTTTGAAGATTAGCTTGTCTTCAATGGCATTTTTCTTTTGCCGTCATCCTAAATGTGACCAAGTGCAGCGGTTTTATGGCCGATTGGTAGAGCTAAGCTATCAATCAAGGAAGCTACTAGGATTTGCTTAGCTCCTTCGTCTGAATGGAAAAGACTCTATCCAACCAAGTGTATCAGGCTATAAGTAATGGTTCTATTTCTGTCGTAACATTATCAGGAGAGAGTGCACCAACGCAGAATTTGTAAAATATGGATGTGCATAGGTGTTGTGGGATAGCCAAACGTGTTCTCATAAACAGGGCAAAGTAGTTGGGCTACCCTTTCCAACTAATTCCATCTGTGTATTTTCCAACAAATATAACTGATGTTTTTTACTTCACAAAACTGATGTTGGGTGTGAGTAGGTAGGAAAATATACAGGGAGTGCGGCTTTTTCCTAACTTCTTAAATAACTTCCAAGGTTTTTGAACGTTGTAGTACTATGTTCAATGCAAAAAGTCAGACGAGCGTTGTGTGTCATGGTTATGCAAAAGAGACAGATGCTGAAATTAATTTGACGATTGACCTATATCTGCATGGATTGTTAAGCATGCCCTGAACTGGGTACTATTTTCCACGAGTACTAAAGACAGGTCGTACTCAAACACATATTTCGTCATATGCTTGCACGGTTACACCAATCAGTATGGATTCTTCCTTGGTTGGGCCAGAAATTGGAACGAGGCACCTTGGATGTATATATGGATAACGGGACCAGAAGCAACACGTGACGTAGTTTACAAAACAGAAATAGAGTCTCACGTGATACTAAGATTCGCGAACTGAATCCATTAGTACAGATAGCAAACAAACAGTTTGTGTATCAGTTCAATGAAATTAGCCAATACTGAGAGCTGACATTGAAGAGAAATATAATCCATATAAACTTTCATTGTATTATCGTTTGTTTGTAATTCACACTTAACACTGCCAGTGCCAGTACAAAAGCTGAAAACAATGGCACTGCTCGCTCATGGAAACTAGCACTAGAGGTGTTTACAGCCACCTACAAGGAAGGAAATACAGAAGAAAAGAAAAAACATATATATAATCTCCCCACTGCACTTGTGTTCTTTACCGTGAGGAGAAAAGAATCATGTGATTTCCGTGTAAAGTCACGCCAGGCAGCATAATCATCATCAGACGTACGCCTTGGGCGGGTACTTGGCGACGCAGTCCACCCACGGGTTGCAGCTCTTGGCGCCGCTGTTCTCCGTTCCCGGCGCCGCGGCCGGCACGTCGCGGAGCGCGCGCCACACGGCGCTGTTGCACTTGAATCCCGAGCCGAAGCCGATCTGCCACACGCGGTTGCCGCGCTTCACCCGTCCCTTGGCCTCGGCGTAGGCGAGCTCGTACCAGAGCGAGCTGCTGCTGGTGTTGCCGAACCGATGCAGCGCGCACTTGCTCGGCTCCATGTCCTTGTCCTCCAGCTTCAGGCTGTTCTGCACCTCCTCCAGCACCGCGCGGCCGCCGGCGTGCACGCAGAAGTGGTCGAACGCGCGCCGGAAGTTTGGGATGTAGGGGCGCACGCCCTTGGCGCGGAACACGCGGCGCATCATGAGCGACTTGGCGAACTTGAGCTGCTCCGTCAAGGGGAGCACCAGGGGGCCCAGCGTGGTGATGTTGGTCTTGAGCGCGTCCCCGGCGACCGACATGAGCTCCCGCGCCAGAGACACGCCGACCTTGCCGCCTTCGTCCTCGCGCTGGTAGACGCAGTTGAAGCACTCGTCCGTGGCGCCCTTATGCGTGCGCACGGTGTGGAGCAGGCGGTACTTGGCGCGGCCGGCGTCGGCGCGCCGGTTGGAGAGCAGGGCCGCGGCGCCGCCCATGCGGAAGATGCAGTTGGAGAGCAGCATGGCGCGGTCGTTTCCGAAGTACCAGTTGAGGGTGATGTTCTCGGTGCTGAGGACCACGGCGTACGAGTTGGGGTGCGCCTGGAGCATGTCCCTGGCGAGGTCGATGGCGATGAGGCCGGCGCTGCACCCCATGCCGCCGAGGTTGAAGGACTTGACGTCCTCGCGCATCTTGTAATGGTGGATGATCATGGAGGCGAGCGACGGCGTCGGGTTGAAGAGGCTGCAGTTGACGATGAGGATGCCCACGTCCCTGCGCGGGTTGATCCCCGTGGACGCGAACAGAGCGTCCAGGCAGCCGAACATGACCGCCTCGGCCTCCAGCCGCGCCTCGGCCATGTTGAGCCTGGGCGGGCGCGCCTGGACGCCGGGGGGCAGGTACGTCTCGTCCCCGAGCGCGGAGCGGTTGGTGATCTTGGTCTGGAACTCGAGCGCCTTGTCGTTGAAGCACCCCGTGCTCTCGGTCATGTCGAGGAAGGCCTCCTTGGAGATCTTGAGCTGGTCGTCGGGCTTGTAGCAGGCGAACTCGACGAGGTAGACCGGGCGCGGGCGCTTGAAGTAGTAGACGGTGAGGAGGAGCATGGCGGTGCCGAGCCAGGCGACGCAGGTGAGCAGGTCGATGGAGTGGTAGATGACGTCGAGGCGGACGAAGGAGTAGGCGGCGGAGGCGAGGACCGGGACGCAGAGCCACGGCAGGTACGACGTGGGGCTGCCGCCGTGGCGGAGCCCCAGCTTGACGTACTTGAGGTTGACGGAGCGGGCGAAGTCCGGGAGGCGGCGGCGTATCTTGATGATGATGCTGGGCAACCGCTCGGCGCCCTGCAGAGCGGCGTCACCGGAGAAGGACATCTCGGCCGTGAGGCGCTCCCGCTCCATGACGGCCGCCGGCGCAGACTCCATGGATCGATCGATCTCTAATTAAGCTCGATCGAAACGAAGGTGGCGAGCGTTTTCGATCGAGTCGCTCGCCTTTGGTGTGAGTTGGACCGAGGCGCCGGGACCGGAAGCGTGAGTTGAGTTGGCGTGGCGGGCGGCTGAATATATAGGTGTGCGAGACGATCGAGGCGCTGCTCCTGCGGGAACAAACTTGTGGTGGCATATTCGGCTGCCGGGGCGGTCAAACTTATAGGCGTCCAAACACCATGGCAGAGACGGAAGGTCGCTCCGACTCGAATTCCATATCCGTGTACTGGCCCAGAACGGACACACGTCAGTCAGACGATGACTGGAATACGCACTCCGAAACGCAGCTGAACCGTATACGTACGCCGCAGAGTTCGCCTCGTACCCAGAATTCCTATACGAAATAACCACGTGCGACCTGTATAATCCGGACGTCGGGAAGTTTTACTACTACTGTTTGTTTTCAACACGAGGAGGAAGTGTTACTGTTAACTACTACGACCTCGGGTTTACTCGCCGATTGACCTGCCGGGGAGAGGAGAGAAGAGAAGAAAGCGTCAGGGTCGCACGCGGTAGCAGTCAGCAGACGGGAGAGGAGCGATGGAGATGGACAGGTAAGGGAGGGTGGCCTATATTAATGGCGGTGGTTACCGCGGGCGCTCAACCACTTGGAATTAAGGAGGCACGGCACAGGTAGACGACGACGTGATCCGCGCCTGGCAGCGGCAGCGGCGACGCCGCGAGCAAGCTAGCTATATCCACCGGTGCAGTGCAGGTGGTGTGGCCGGGAAGGATCATCGATCGGTGACGACAGACAGGTCAGCCCGCCGGCCGGAGCGTGTTGCACTGTTTGCCTCTTTCTTCGACCCCGCCGTTCATCAATTCGTTTGGTTGACCTAGCTTTCTGCTTTTAAAAAATACAGAGATCTTGTAAAGCTCGTGTTGGTTGAGCCCGCGGCGCGCGTACGTGACAGCTTCCTTCCAGCGCTTCTGATCTGATGGTGCGCGCCACATGCGCGGATTCATTCTTCGATCGCCCAACGGGTCTATTCCGGTACATAAATAAGGAAAACGTTTTGCGTTCATATAGTTGCAACTTTGCGAGGGTACAAAAATTCTGGTGGTTGGATGGATGGATCAGTCGGATTGGGACTAGGATAAATGAGTATAATGGTTTAGCCTGCTCACGGTGGGCAGTAACAATGTGTAAAATTGACTTGGGATGTGTGATGTTACTAGCTAAGTTTTGACACCACGAAACATATATTTAAGGTTTATAAAATACATTTTAGCCAAATTCTAAATGTCAAAAAATTGAATTAAAAGTTCCGTTCATACAACTCGACATTGTTTATGCTCACGAAGTCGTTTTACGTAAAACATATATTTTTTTTGTTCAAATTGTTTTGACATGTCAAATTCCTTCTCGGTAGCAGGAGCATATACTCCCATGTGTCAAAATGAATTTATTAAAAGCTCTTCGTTTCGATAATGCTTTCCACTTTTCAGTTTTTTCTCTGAGTTTCTCTCGCATATCTACTCCGACTCTATGGATTCGAAGTCATTTGGGGTAAACAAATAGGAGAAGTTCAATGCGATTTTTTTGAATGATGTTTGGGCCATTTGTTTCTTCAGAACCAATTCTGTATGATATTTCCTGTAAAATGAAGAATTTCTCATGACGACTGAGTCTTCCACAAAAATAAATAAGCGTGAAAAAAGATTTGTTGTCCTTAAATCATTACTAAGAACCATCTGATCCAAACATCAGGCATATTCTGCCTTGAAAAACATTAGCAGGAAAACATATGTTTTCCTGCAAATTAGACATGTCGAAAAAATCTGAATTTTGTTCATCATGTAGAGGACTAAAGTATGTTCATTCTTTGAACCTTTTATGATTATACGAGCTTCCATAAAAATATGATAAGTCAAAAGTGAGCAGAAGCATGCTGAAACAACACAACCAAGTAATGTTGAACATCCAATAAAATTGAAATGACTAAAACTTAGCATGAGCATTAATTGAGTTGGCTTCCGAAAGCGCTTTCTTTATGGATGTATAGTTAGGATCAATACATTTATTTCGGTTGGGTTGTTGTCATGGGAGGCATGACTTAGTTTTATGGCATCCTCCTTCTTCCTTGGAAAATGTTTCATGCACTTCTTTTGTGAAAAGTGAAACTTTACATTTCCCTCTTTTGCATCAATGTTTGCACCTGCGGTTCTAACAAAAGGCTTCGAAGTATTACAGGACAAGGAGAATAACTCTCCATGTCCATTATAACAAAATCAACATACACAAAAGTTAAGTGCAATTATACCATGAAATAACTCACTCTACCTTATTCTCTATTGGTACATGAATCAGTTAGAAGCAAGTCTATATTGCAAGGAGGCCTGAGACCAATACCCAGAGCATCATAAAAAATTCTAGGAATAGGTGTAACAGTAGCGCCCAAATCAAGAATGGCATAACATGTAATGTTTACTATAGTTACGTGTACTTTGGATTCCTATACATCCTCAAACATAGGTGAGATCATAGCTTATTTATTATAACTCTCTATCGTTTCTCTTAAAACATGATTAGCAATATACGAGCCAGAACGAACTTTATAATCATTAACAAATGGGTCTTTGGCTAATTTTTGTAAGGCAGAGATTCGTTCATGCAAACTAAAACCATCAACTTTAATTAAAATGATCAGAGGTAATGTCACAAAGCATTTTAATTTAATTTATAGGCGCAAGTAGTGTCACTAAGGGTAGATCAGGCTTGTTTGTTTTTATTCTTTCAGTACTCCCTCCGATCCATAAAAAGTGTCGCTCATTTTGTACTAAGTTAGTACAAACTTTGTACTAAGTGGGCGACACTTTTTATGGACCGGAGGAAGTAGGAAATTTCATGTATGGTCTATTTATGTATTTAATGAGAGGAGTTTCTTCCCTTGGATATTGTACCAAACTTCGTGTGTGACTTATGATTACTCATGAATGTAATCTTATCATGGACATATTCTATAGAGAAATATTTTGTCTTAACATAAAGTTCCAGAGATGATACTTTCCGACAAGAGTAGATAAAAACTTATCAAATTTCTTTATCCATGAGATTGAGTATATGAGCAAGCATGATCTATCCTTATGCGGCGTGGTAGCTCTTTGATGGCATCATTAAGTTTCCCAATTAACCCATCCAGGTGAGTGTTAACTTGTTCAATTTATAGCTCTCTTTTTTCTGTCTTTCTCGGACACCCAAATAAACTACCAAGGATAGAGGTAGCATAATCAACACTTGATATACTGAAATTACCATTCGCCATATAGTCAAGAAGAATTATAGACCAAGAGTTAAGCCCATTATAATGTATCCTAAGAACATAGAGTTTAACATGTATAGTAGGGCATCTCTTATTCATCCTAAACTAAGCCTCCATCAAAGATTCTCTTGGTGTTGTTAAAATACGACTACTTCGTGTTCAACATGGTAAACATTTTTAATTGAAAAAATCATACATGCTAAAACAAAAATATAATATTTCTATGTGTTTTTGATATATGATAAGTGAAACTATAAAAGTTAAATAAGCTACACTATTTTTTGTGTTTTCAAATAAGTAACAAAAACAAGAACATAACAAGACAACTGAAACTATTTTCCAAGACCTAAAGGGGGAGGGTGAGCTCAGAACGACACCAAATTTAGCAAGAGAGTGGTTAAAAGGCGCAAAAGAGATTCCCGAAAACGGAGTCAGAAAGAGTTCTAAGTGTAAACCAACTCATTGGGACTCTAAACATAGAGTATCACAGAAAGTGGCTACCCCCTCCCTCCCAAAGATGACCTGGGGTTGATATTGATCAAGGGATCTCCTGATGTATCATCATTCATCTTCAAGCAATACCAATAATATAATAAGAAGTTGACATTCCACATGTTAGGTGTAGCTGGTGTATTCGGCGGCTCCCTATTTAGTGCTATGCATGGTTCCTTGGTAACCTCTAGTTTGATCAGGGAAACTACTGAAAATGAATCCGCTAATGAGGGTTACAAATTTGGTCAAGAGGGTGCCTTATGTCCCCAACTCGATCGTGGTGATTGTCAGGTAACACAGTTTAATAGAATGAGATTAAAACAATGTAAACTATATATAAACAAATGTAACGGCGCCGAAAGAGCTTTTGATGTGGGATCAATGTAAATGAAATAGATGTATTTTGTATTTTTTTAATACATAAATTGTAAAGTTGTGCATCAATATAAAAGTGTGTTGTTATGATAAAAAGCGGCATGGGGTTCATGGGTTCATTTGACCTCCATCTCATAAATAAGGTGGAACAAATTAGCAATTGTAGACAAGATAAATGACATGCTACTTCTATTATAGTGTTTGATTTACATTCATATGGGCATCACACGTTCTAATGTAGAGATGATCCAACACGTCTCTCTGATACTCCTCCAAGCAAGTGTGTTGTTTCATCCTCAGAATTAAGTGGCTACACTATTATGTGATGGCACAGAATATTTTCTAAAGTGGTGACATGATTTTAGATGATCTCATGCACTATCACGAACAAATGAGATCACTTTTGTTTTCACTAGACGGGTATATAAAGCACATTGCATCTCATTATCCCTCTTAATTAAGGTAGATATAGAAAAGTAAAAAACCATAGCAGGTCTACCAAATTTTGTCTCGCTATCTAGTTGCTTACTACAAGTACACTCCTGTAATACCCCGCAGTTATAGGTTTTGAAAGGGTAGAAATAGGAAGTTTGCATCTTTGCATTCATGCATGCTTGAAAAGTCCGAATAATTTTCGCGCTTTTATGCAAAAGGACTAGTTGTCGAGATAACTCGATCTAACATTAGTCGCCTATTTTGAAACCCTAGTTTTAAAAGATAGGTTGGGTTATCAACTTTAATGAAAGTTTATTTAGGTAACTTCAAATTTGAATACAAATGTATCAACACTTGTAAATATTATCTCTATTCTCTCTCTCAAATCTTTGAATTCATGTTTCGAATCAACACATACATTTTGTCTTAATATTCTAAGAATTCACATTCATGTAATTCCACATTTCATTCTCCACAAAAATTTCAATAATCATCATTACATTTCCCAAACAACTCTTCTTACAAATTGCAATAATATCCAGCATCCAATACATTTTACAATTAAATTTTTATACACAATTTTGATATCAATAAATTACAATATGCACTTCTGAGATAAAATAAATTACATTATACAAGAAACTTTATAAGTGGAATTGTTCCACAAACCTGTTACAAATAAATGTTATCAGGTCCTTTTACAAATTTACTACTGAAAAGTAAAAATAAAAGAAAAACCTATAAACTAAATCCTTTAGATAATCTTCTGAAATTCTTCAACCTGAAAAAGCAAACAATTCACAAAGAAAAGAGTTGTTAAGGTTAGAAATTTTAGCCTAGTACATTGGTACTGGCTATTGATATAATACTTGGCAGAGTGTCTAATTCCATGAATTGGAATTGACATTGGAGTTCACAGTCAAAAATCAAATCAAATATCCAACATTAAGCAACTTGATCATGCTCAGCATGCATTAAGCATGTAAAAGAGGCAAAGGCAGAACCAGCTTCACAACTTAGGCAACCTGAGGGACTAGCTGGTTATCACATGGATACATAATCATCTTCAACATTTGTCCAAAGGCAACCAGGAAACAGAACAAACCATCTCTGCCAAATATAACTTTTAAATCCACCTTCATAATTGTGGTGTCACATTTACCATTAATTGGATAAATGGACCCTATATTCCTTAAAGCCCACAGGTAAAGACAGTCACAACCCAGTTACAATTCTAGCCCACCAGAGAAGCCACCCAAATCCATCAAGTATATATCAATTCTATGGCAGCAGAGGGATGCCAAACAGTTCATAACCATAGTGCATAGCAGTAGTCGACAGGAGCTTGATAAGACCAAGTGAGGTGGAGGGATAACTCCCTGCGCAAAGATCCTAGCTGAGAGTAATCCACAAGTGGATTTGAAACCATTCCACAACTCAAATGGATGGACTTGAAACAGTTCATAACCAGATTGAACAACAACAGCCGGCAGAGCAAGGATAGGATCAAGGAGGAGGAAGGAGTGAGCCAAAAAGGGAGTAAACAATACCTTGGCACAGAAATTCAACCACCAGAGGATAAGAACCTCCATAGTTTAACAGAAGAGTAGCAACTCGAGGTGGAGGAGGGCCACTGCAAGCAGCTTACACATTACATGCAATTATCCTGGTGTCACCACCAGAATCATCTAAAAACCCTATAAATAGGGCAGCCAGCCGAATCCACAAAGCATCACACAGCCCAGCTCATCACACACATTTCTGAAAATGTTCATCATCAAGAACATTAGCCACATCAAATCTTGCAGCTAGAACTATACACCTTAGGAAATTTGAAGCAGCTAGGAGGAGCAGGCTATCCACAAGACGCAGGTTGTCAGTATAGCCAGAAGACCAAGCTACTCAGCAGCAGCAGGTTGATCTTTTGAGTGTTAGGCAGAGAAGGAGAGAGTTAGCTAACTCTGATAATGACAGAGCCAAGCTAAGCATGTTTGCATGCATGGAAGGGGAAGTGAGGAATATCTGTTCTTATCAGAACCATGTTGAACATGGATTATGCTAAGGATAGATAAGAGGGAAGTGCAGCACCTATTCTTTATAATATACACAAGCTAGTAGCCTAGCATATCTATCACTAGAAGAAGCACAGGAAAGCATAAGAAAAGATTTTTCCAAAAGCTTATTAGTTTAGCCAGCTTCTGTGTAACTCCAGTGGAGGCATCACAGCATGCATAGCTAATTTCCTTTAGCCACATAAATAATTCCACACTTGCACAAAGCACAGAACACAGCTATAGCCAATATCCAATTCCAAACCCTATTTTTCTCACCCAAATCTTACTTCTGTCCACTAAAGCAATCCTTCTAAATATAACCACTACTGAATCAAGCATTAAAACATCTAGAGCAAAATAAATCATCAACAACAAAACATATCCAGTGTACCAGCACAATTTTTGCTAAGTACCAGTGAGGAAATCGTGAGCAGCATAGAAGCTAAGCTAGATCAGAAAGGAGTCTAGAAGGAGGAGTTAGCAGAGAGGAGGAAGAGGAACCTTACCGTGCGCCCATGGCCGTAACGGCATGACGACGGGGCAGTGCCCGTGTGGTCATGACGGAGGACCAAGGGAGGAAGTCGCACCGCAGCAACACCACCTCAGTACCACCGTAGCACGGAGGCGAGCTCCACACCGGCGGCGGAGCAGAGCAGGAGTCGGGAGCACGATTAATCGCGCTGCAACCGAGACCACAACCGGGGGACGAGCCAGCACGCACGCGTCGGTGGAGAAGAAGGAGAGCAGCTAGGCAGAACCAGAGAGCGGAGCCGAACCCCTAATCATGGCGAGGTAGCTCAGAGGAGGAGAAGCACAGCGGAGCGGTGCCATCACCGAAACCCTAACCCTAGGGATGGGTTGCGCACGAACACACCAGAAGAGGAAAAGCAGATCGACGGGGAGGAGAAGAGAGAGCGTCAAAAGGGCTTTCTTTTGCGCCCTAACACGACGACGGAGACGGCCGGAGCACGCCGGAATCAGTCGGTGACGGCGAAGGCGAAAAGGGGATCGTGTCGACCACGGGAGCGAGAGAGGGAGAGAGAGAGAAGAGGGGAAGGAGAGAGTGGGTCGGACTGAGTCGGTTCAACCGAACCGGTGCGGGTTGACCTGGTTCAACCCAGTAAACCAGGGACTTAGTTGTAATTTCTAAAAATTGCTGAATTCAAATCAAACCCTAGTTATAATTCAAATTTTAAATCCAAAATAAGAATCCTAAAAATCAAATAAAAATATGTTATTAACTCAAAATTTTGCAAGAATTTCAAAAATGATTTTTATTTGATTTATTGAAAAATATTTCTTGAGTGAAAAATTCAAAGATCCTTAAGTGGAAATGATTTGAATTATTTTCCAAAATATTCAAAGATCCTTAAGTGGAAATGATTTGAATTATTTTCCAAAATATTCAAAGATCCTTAAGTGGAAATGATTTGAATTATTTTCCAAAATATTCAAAGATCCTTAAGTGGACATGATTTGAATTGTTTTTAATATTCAAGGATCCTTCAGTGGAAATGAATTGAATTATTTTCCTAAAGTAAAATAAATTACCATTCTGCAAATGACTGTCGCGTAACTCATCCTAGGTAAAACACACAAAAAGGGGAACATCATCTTAAAACATGAAGGGGGGGGGGATTTCCAAAACCTCTAAAAATCATTTCATCTATGCATAATAGCATAAATTGGATTTTCAAACATTGTCTTATAAAGACAATGATGTTGATTTTCAGAACACGAGGTTCACGAATCGCCGGAAGCTTTAGACTGCACTACTTGTCAGTCTCAAGGCAAGTTCATTCTTGCATACCGTTTGATGTATTTTTATCAAAGTACTTGCAAAGTTACTTATACGTTCCTTTCACTTGCATCAGAAAAAGAAAAAGTAATTTTTGAATGATGTGGTATATACTACTGGTTGGCGGTGGAACAATGGTAAGATGAATAGGTACGGTGTTCCATCGTATGGGAAGGTATATATCCTTAGGATCTAATAACCCCTGTTCCAGTGATCCTTTCGCCGTAATAAAAGCATCAACCAACGGACTTTGTATGGGCGAGGTCAGTCAGAGGCTTCTTTTCTCATCCGCATATCCTCGGCAGGCCTACACCGGGTTGGGTCGTTGCGGCGGCCAACAGCGTGGAAGCGTGTGCTCTTCCTGCCCGATAGGGTAATTGGTGGGGAAGCTTGGGAGGGGTGTTGGGTATGCGTGGAACATGATTCCCCTACCGCATCACAAATGGGCGGATGTGTGTTGATTTGGGAGAAGCTCCACATGACTGGATGTCCTGAGTCTTGGCTATAACACTCATGGAGTGTAAAGAGAGCATATATAGGGCCAGGCAACTGTTGGGTAAAGTGATGCAACTCTGCAGAGTCAAACAACAAATTTGTGATTTCACAACCGTGTTCCCGGTATGGAACTACGAGATCGAGGCCGGAATGGAGTCCCATTTGGATTCACAAGACCGGTGGAGACTGTGTACATAGTTTTCAGAATAAAATCAATCTTTTGAAGAAATGTTTACAAAAACTTGCATCTATGCCAAAGACCCGAGGTTTTGGCAGTAACTAGTGCATGATACACCTTATCTATATATATATAATCAGAACTTGCTGAGTAACGCTGTTGCTCACCCTTTCCCTTTTGACCCCATGCTTAGACTTTGAGGAGGCAATCAAGGAGAGTTATGGAGCTTACCATGAGGACGAGGTGTACTACGAGGAACCTGATCTATCCGGAGGGGTGGAAGGCGTCGACTACCTGATTGCTTATGGAGGCGATGATGATGAGCCCGAGACTTAGTCTCCTATCTTAGGGGCAGGGCCGAGCAATTCTAGACTAGTACTACTTAGGTTGTTGAGCCCGATGGTTCTTAGTTTGCTTCTGTCTATCGTTAATAAGTTGACCTCAGTCAACCGTACTGTAGTTGAAATTCCTCCCATGTCGGAGGAAGACGTTGAAGCTTTTGTACATTTCTGACTTGTAATCTTTAGCAGTGTGTAATAAAGTGGACCCGCAATGTTTCTGTTGTACTACTCTGAGGGATGTAATATTTATGGATAGGTCCTTCCGTGGATGTTATGTCAACGACTTGTACACTACAATATGCAGTGGTGTGCGGGGTCACCGCAACTCCATCTAACACATATATGTTCCCCTCTCACGCCCTAACATACTAGTTTGATCAGAACATGCATACAATAATGAGGTAATAATATGCACTCTACAAATACATCAAACACATACTGAAATTGCGGAAATGCAAAACGGTGCCCGGGCTCATATGCTCCCGGTTACTGTTCCATTTTTTTGAATTTTGAAAACGCTTCAAAAAAATCTGAAAAAATTGTGCGGAAACATATTCATGTATGCAACACTCGTGTAAATTTTCGACAGAAAACATCAAATATTGCGCCCTGTGCAAAAAAGACAAAAATCTGTCTTTTTGAATAGTGGACTGTTCACCTATTCAAAAAGACAGATTTGTCTTTTTTGCACAGGGCGCAATATTTGATGTTTTCTGTCGAAATTTTACACGAGTGTTGAATACTCCAATATGTTCGTGTTCAATTTTTTTCAGAATTTTTCGAAGCATTTTACTATTTAAAAAAAAATCGAAAACAAAACCGGGCTCATATGAGCCCGGGCACCAAAACGCCACCCCCTGAAATTGCATGTTATAACTCATCACATATCAAAATATCCACCATAACTTCTCGTTTATTGTTTTGGTGTTCCCATGGTGGCACAACTTCTCGGTGTAAGTCGCGAAGGGGTCATATCTACAGTAATTTGTATGCTAATACAGACAATTAAACCCTAATAGGCACCACAATGAAGGACGTTTCAAACCCTAATAGCTGCCAAAAGGCATGATTTTTGCACGAGTACATGGAATTGGGGGCTTAGTGGTAACTATAGCACCTTCCGGCCACCGACAAGGCGACATCGCCGCCTCCTCCAAGCACCGGAGATGCGCTGCGGCAACCCCTCTCCACCGGAACTTCGAAAACAACCGCCGGGGAGCCCCTCTCCACAGCTGTGGAGTGGCGTCGCGTCGCTGGATCCCTCTCCCTCCTCCTTGGAACTATCGGGAACGAACATAGTGGTACCACAGAGCACAACGTCAAGCTCGGACAGTCAATCGTCACTGTTATCTCTCTCTCTCTCTGGTTTCTCTTTGACATGCTGTTCTTTCCATGAATTTCATTCTTGTTGCGACCTTTTGAAGTCTCCGGCTGATTCCAATTTTCCAATAGTAACAAATCGAGCCGAACAAACGGCATGGACCTAAAAGCAACGAACCGCATGTCTACATCCTAATAACTTGGCTCCGATGCAGTGAGTGATAGCTGAAGCTGCAGGCTCGCATCGGTAGGGGAACGTATTGATGCCCTGCCGGGTAGATGCCCGACTGCCCCGCTGTAGAAACGGGACCC
The DNA here is from genome assembly GCA_012064385.1 of Puccinellia tenuiflora. NCBI lineage: Eukaryota > Viridiplantae > Streptophyta > Magnoliopsida > Poales > Poaceae > Puccinellia > Puccinellia tenuiflora. Next base: position 229,389 of record QRDG01001369.1, read on the forward strand.
TCCGATCACCGCTGTCAGCGAGGTTGTGGTGCGTAAGCCGTGAGGCTAGCTGCTCACAATTTAATGGCACAGCTGCTGGCTGCTACTACGCACCCCATGCTCCAACTTGTCATCGGCAGTGCAGGGAGAGGTGGCCAGTCATCAGTAATGGCCGGCCACCGATCGATGCGGCCTACAGCTGCACTTTCTAGCAGACTAGAATCGATCATTGGATCCGGCCGCCATGTAAATGCATTGCCAAGTGAGCTCAATCGATCATCCACGGAAAGGGTCCCGTCTTCTGCGACAAGAGTAGCATTTGAACACTGCTCAAGCTAGCTACTATAAAGTCTAGAAGCATAGACACCCCGTGGCCGGAGGAGAAAGTTCCACAGTTGGTGCTATACCAAACTTGAGAAGAAGGTTCGAGCAACCCTAGCTCGTGTCTCAGTTCGTTTGGCGACATTTAATTGACAGTACTGTGCTAAGTGGTTGGCCGTTTCCTGCTTTTACGCAGCTATCATCAGAGTTTTAATACTGGAGTATTATGTGGCTGACTCTACGTGGACTAGACATTGTCAACTCGTTTGATCAGCTGGGAAGCAGTAGCACTGAACTCGAATTGATGGATCTGAGGACCTATACGCGGTGTCGCCACATCCAGGTTCTAGAAACACGTGTGTTTGCACGGTGTACTGCCGGATCATAAATAGGTCAGCAAGTCAAGTAGTACTCCCTCCGTCCTAGTTTATAGGACTCAATAGGCAAATATCTTGGCCCAAGGTGGTTTTTTTATTAGGGCTCAATTCTTTCATGCATTGGTGGAGAGAGTAACCATCCAATAGCTGAAGGGGAATTAATGCAAATAAGTCTTAGAGGTGGGGGGATTTTGGGACTGCATGGTTTTGGAGATGGGTCTTATAATCTAGGACGGAGGGAATACTAATACAAGACGGTATAGAAAACGTAAGGACTACCGATTTTGAATAGTTTCTTTGTGTGCAAAGGCAGCGATTTCATGTACTGAAGTCAAATATCAATACTTGAGATTACACGAAAACAAAGTCGGAAGCATTCACACCTCTTCTCGAGGCTACATTCGTTTATATCGCCAGTATTAACCACATGAAAGAATTACAACAGACCTGTTACAACTTGATTTGTAAGCAATATATGTTATCTAACTAACTATCACACGATTTATGTTTGCACCGGTGCTGCATAGTAAAGCTCTTATACGTTATCTAAAAACTTCTTCTACAATATAAACAGTTCGTCAAAACGTTTTATATTGTACAGTGTATGACGGATGGAGTAACTCAATCACAATGATCTACAGTACGTTATATAAAAACCTCCCACGACCACAACTTCACCAAGTTGTGACTATCCACAATTGCTATAAGGCTAGTCCCAGTGGGAGTAACTTCACTAGTAACATCAATGCCACGTAAGCAAAAAAGATGATGTGGCAGCTAATTAATAATGAGAGAGAAAAATAGAGTAACATAGCTAGTTACTGTAACATCACACCTCCCAAGCTCATATGAGTCTACGACCTAATAAATATAGCTTTGCATGACACTACTCATATGTTACTACCCATTATGGAGATAGTAACATAATCTAGAAAAATGTGATGTTATCACACTATGTTACTCCCCATTGTGAGTAGTCTAACTGTTGAGTTGACCTCTTAAAAGTCTGAATCGAATTTCTAAGAGGCCTCGCACGGCACACTTTCAGACAAAGGGAAAGTTAATTTCTTTGTGATTTGGCCTTGCATGACACACTGGATAATTGGAATGATAAGTGGTGTGTACGTTATCACAGAAAAGACAAGCGGCCTGAGAGTATCAAGTAGGATCTCTACCCATGCATAACTTTTACTGTAGATTTAAAAAAATTATACTCAGCCTCTGGATTTCACCTGGAAATTGTTTCATACTTTCAAACACTCCAAGATATAAAATTAGAACTAAAATGCACAAACAAAACATTCATTAGAGCATGGCTAATAGAAGAGCCCAGTGCCGGCTCTATACTACTAGTGCCATGTCACATACACCTTGAAAGTGCATGGTTGATCCTATGCATGGTTTTGGTAATTAATGACAATCTCTATGGACTAATATTTGTGTTGAGCTCTATGTGTAGGTTGTCCTATAGCTTGTGTCAAGATCATTTATTGACCAAGGCCAATCTTGCTTGTCTCCATTGGTTGGAGTCAAGGTCAAGGTTGAAGATCATTTGTTGATCAAGGCCAAGCTTGTCTCCATGTGTTGGAGTCAAGGTGCGTTGCTTGACCTCCATTTGTTGGAGTCAAGCTCAAGGGAAGAAGAAGAAGTTTTGGGTTGATCAAGGCTTTGTGCGGATTGATCAACCCTCAAGTCCAAGTGAAGATATGTCGAAGAGTGCTTTCCCCATCTTGGTGTATGGGGGAGCGTCATGTGAATCTTCACCAAACGAAGCGCAATCAAGAAAGGTGATGCGTCTTGAGGAGATGAAGATCGTCTTCGTCGACCTCAAATGGATTAATGCGCAAGGCAAAGGTATGATCTTGATAGGGTTTCTATTTTACCGGTCTCATGGTGTTTAGTGAGAGACCGGGTTATAGGATAGATAGCCGTACTATCAAGAGGGGCTCTCGACCGAGTTTCGTGATCGTATCGTTCGTGGAGAGCTCAAACCTTTGCATCCATGCAATCATCTTTATTGGTTCTTATTTGGATCTTATCGTGGTGTGGTCTTGGTGCTTGTCATGCTTGTCATGACAAAGCCAAGGTCACCGAAAACGGTTTGCATTTGCGTCTTCTTTTGTATTTTCGGTATTGGAGATTTTGCCGGTTCATTCGTGCGGAAGATTTATATCTTCCATCTCATTGCAAAATCTCTATTGCTTGTTTGCCTTGTACAAAGGTGGCTTTTGTTGTCCTCTTTCCAACAAATTTGGTTTTACCTCTTTTGGACTTCAATTGCAAAAGAAACGGTTTTTTCGGTTTGCGAAAAAGAGCTTTAAACTCTCCCCATTTGGTTTTATAATATCATGATGGACAATGATGTTTCTCTGCATGATCTTGTAGAGCTTTTCATTGCGAGTCCAACGAGTCCAAGATCATCGAAAACGGAGTCCGGATGCAAAAGATATGCCCATTTTCATATTGCTCATTCTGCAGTTTTTCTGAGGGGCGGAAATTCCGGCCCGGGGTCCGGAAATTCCGGCCCGGGGCGGAAATTCCGGCCCGGGGTCCGGAAATTCCGGCCCCCGGAAGTTCCGGCCGTTGCACCGGAATATCCGGTCCATATTTTCATCTGAGCTTTTTTGGCTAAGTCTTTTTGACTTTTCTCTCTGTAGGGGGTCCGGAATTTTGCCTCGGAAATTTCCGGGGGTCCGGAATTTCCGGTCTTTGGTCCGGAATATCCGGCCCAAGGAAATTTTGGCTAAGTCTTTTTCGCGTTTACTCTTGGGTGGGGGTCCGGAACTTTGCACCGGAGGTTTGCTCCGGAAATTTCCGGGGCACCGGAAATTCCGGTGTAAGCCCCGGAATATCCGGCCCCCGGCTGGAAGTTCCGGCCCCTTTAACCCGGAATTTCCGGCCCTGCGGTTTTCCAACGGCTAGTTTTTGGGGGAGGCTATAAATAGCCCCCTTCTTCCCCCAAGGGCTGGTTGCTTGTCTTGCTCACTTGCTTTTCTCTCTCCTCCATTGTTGCTAACCTTGTGAGCTTGATTCCTCTCCATCCCTCCAATGATTCTTGCCCAAACTTAGGGATTCAAGAGAGGAGATCTAGATCTACCATTCCACCAATCAAAATCCCCTCTAAGTGAGGGAAACTTGTGGATCTAGATTTTGGGGTTGCTTTGTGTTCATCCCCTTTGTTCTTCCTCTCTTATTCCCTCCATAGCATTAGTTGCTTTGGTTGGAATTTTGGGAGTGAAGGATTTGAGCACTTTGTGTGCTCTTGCCTTTTGCATTTGTTGCATCGGGTTGCTCCCTCCACGGTGATACGTGAAGATCGACGTTGAAGAGCTTTTTTACTCTTGGGTGCATTGTGTTCCCAAGAGCTTGTTGCCTCTTGGGTGCATTGTGTACCCTAGACGGTTGGAGGTGCCGCGAAGTCTTCGCTTGTGAAGCTTCGGCACGAGTTTGGGAGCCCCCAATTGAGTTGTGGGTGTGTGCCCCAAGAAGAAGTTGTAAAGGGCTCCGGAATCCGCCCCGAAGGATTCCGATAGTGGAAGGTGAACCAATCCCTTGGGTGAGGTTCATCGGAGAATAGGGTGAGGCCTTTGTGGCATCTTGAGTAGGCCTTTTGTGGCGAGCTCACACCCCTCCAACGAGACGTACTCCCTTAACAAGGAGGAACTCGGGAATACATCCTCGTCTCCGCGTGCCTCGGTTATTTCTATACCCGAGCTTTACTTATGCAATTTACATTGCTGATAGCCTTCGTGCTTGAAGTTCATATCTTGCTATCACCTTGTTGCTTTAATTGCTTAGCATAAGTTGTTGGTGCACATAGGTAACCCTAGCATATTAGGTTGTTGGCTTGTTAATTTAAACACATAGTTTTATTCCGCAATTATCAAGCCCCTAATTAGAAAAAGCTTTAATCGCCTATTCACCCCCCCCCCCCTCTAGGCGACATCCGGGCATTGTTTGTTCTTTCAATTGGTATCAGAGCCTCGTCTCTCTTGTTTGGCTTTACCGCCTAGAGAGTAAAGATGTCGTCTAGGGATTTAGTGCACAATTCCTTGTTTAGATTTAATGGCACAAATTTTAATGCTTGGAAAACTCATATGCTTAATCACTTACGGGTCTTGGACCCCAATATAGAGCGTGTCCTAGATATAGGTTTTTCTCCTCCAAAGGACTACGAAAGTACGACTTTAGAGGATGAGAAAAACTTATATCTAGATGCTCTAGCATCTAATGAGTTTTGCAAATTTGTGAGTGTTGTAGTTTTTGAGTCAATCATGCCTCTCCGGGATGCTCATGAGCTTTGGACCAAGCTTCATGAAAATATGGAGTGTCCAACTTTATTGAGGATGATTGCTCTCCCTCCACCTCCGGCCGTGACGAGTTCTCGTCTTCGTCTACTTCACCAAAATGTGGTAAGCCACAATCCAATGTAATGGTGAGTAGTGATAGGCTTTGCAATTTGGATAGTGAGCTCATTGTTGATGATCATTCATCTCTATCTTGTTGCATTGCTTCATCTTTGGACTTAAACTCTTCTAGCACTCCAAATGTCATACATGCTAGTGTTGATAGTCCTTGTATATCATCCAAAAATTGCTTAGATAAATCTAATGATGATATGCTTGCTTTATCTTGTTGCCATGATAAAAATGCTTGTGTCTCCTCTAACTCTTGCATGAACAATAATGTAGAGGAAACCCAATTTGCTATGCAACAAGATGTGAACTTGAGTAGTTCAAAAATTAATTGCTCTTCTTCATCCATCACTTATTGCCTTATGGCTAAATCTTCTTCTAGCAATGATAATAATAATGATGATAATGATGATGAAGAAGATGATATTGAAAAAATTAATGCTAGGCTTCAAAATAAAGGTCTAATGATTCTCAATGCCATTCCTAGTAATAAAAGTGCCCAAGCTAAACTCTTTGAAATCATGAGCACTCTTATTGAGCGTGGGGAAGCTATTGAGGCCTTGGAAGCAACCCTTAAAGAAAAGGGTAAGATTGAAAGGGATGATGCTATGGAGAAAGCATCGTTAGAAGATGCTCTTGAGGAAGAGCATGAGACTCGTGCTTCGCTAGAGGAGAAACTAGAATCTATCGAGGAGTCTCATAATGAAATAATTGCTAAGATCATTAAAGAACGTGACCATGCTCATGCTAAATATAAAGTCACGAAAAATGAAAATACTAGATTAAATGATGAGCTTGTTAAGTTTTCTTCATCCATTTCTAATGCTAATGATGCTTGTGCTACTAACTCCAATTCTTGTGAAGCATCTAGTTTGAAGGAGAATGTTGAGCTAAGGGCTCAACTTGAGTTGCTAACAAGCAAGTATAAGAAGTTGGAAGCAAGTCATGAAAAGCTATCTAGATCTAATGATGATCTTCTAGCATCCTATGGGAAGTTGGAAGAAAATCATGAAAAGCTATCTAGCTCTAATGATGAACTTCTTGCTTCCTATGCTTGTCTCAAGTTAGCTCATGAGGCCATCACTACAAAGGTAATATCTAGTGAGCCTCATGTGGATAATAGCACAAATTCAACTAAAAATGCTATAATGCCATGTGCTAGTCCTAGTAGTTCATCCACTAAGAATGTTGGTACATCATGTGATGAATTACTTGCTTTGCCTTGTTGCTCTAACAATGATGCATCTACCTCCTCTAGTTCTTGTGTTGTCACTAACCATGTAGAGAAAAGAGGAGAGCTCAAGGCCCAAGCCACTTCTTTGAAGAAAGGCTTGGAAAAGCGTCATGAGGGGAAGAGGGCACTTGACAACATGTTGAGTGTGCAACATCCCCAAATGACAAGAGTGGACTTGGATTCAACTCCAACATCAAGAACAAGTCCAAGGTTGAGAAGAAGAAGGGCCAAGTTCAAATCAAGAATCCGGCCAACATCATTTGCTTCAAGTGCAAGCTAGAAGGGCATCATGTTCGTGATTGCCCAATGAAGAAGAAGAAGCCTCTTAGTGAGAAGCAACTAGGGAAGCGGCCTCTTGTTCAATCTCGTGCTCAACCACGAGTTGAACAAAGGACCACCTCCTAAGAAGACTCAAGTTACTGCTCCTCAAGTTGAGGAGCCTATTAAGAAGAAGAGAGAGTCGGTGTTGCTACCTTTGCCGTGGCAAGGTCACTTTGCTTCTTCATGCACCTTACGGTAACCCATCCAACCCTATCATAATTGAGGATGTTTATTCTCTTGGGAAGGATAGAGTTGGCAATGTGTTTGCCAAGTATGTGGGAGCTCAAAGTGGTGTGAAGAAAAGCACCATTTGGGTTCCCAAGCCTATTGTGACTAACCTCTTAGGACCCAACTTGGTTGGGGACCAACAAGTTTCAACTTGATCAATAGGTGTTAGTGGAGGACATTGGTGACTTGGTTTCTTTTGAAGAATTAAGGGATCTTCATGGTTTTATCTCATCAAGCCAAGTCAATTGGATCATCACATATCTATCTCATATCCAATGCTCCTCCTTGCGGTAACATGTATTTAATTCATATATACATTGAAAGTTGCTTGCTCCCTTGCATGTGTTAGTCTAGTTCCTAGCATGTGTTTGTATATGATATGCTTCTATCTTTCTTGTCTTGTTATTCAAGGTTATGTTAGATAGTTGTATATCATGTATTTGTAACGTTGTGTTGAGCTTTATTGAATCTTGTGTGGATTTTATTTGCCTCTTTGAGATATTAATGGACTATCCCATTTTGGGGGAGTGATGTGCTTAGTGCACCTCACAAACCTAAAAATGTATGTACATGAAGCACACCACCTAGTTTTGATATTTCATCTTATCTAGTCACTATGTGGTGTGTCATATTCATGAGAAATTCAAATTCTACAATGTCCATTAATGTCTCTTGTTGATGTTATTTGCCTCTTGTTTAAAAATAAAATGAATCATCACATTATGGGGGAGTAGTAAGCTATGTGCATATTACAATCCCATAAAAATGTGAACATTTGAGGTTTGCCACTTAGATTTGATATTGCACATTATCTATTTCCTATGTGGCAAGTTTGCTCGAACAAGTTCCAATTTCCTTTTGGTTATCCTTTGGCTCTTGTTTGCTTGGGCTTGCTTGGTGTGGTTTTTCTCTAATATGCATTTCCATATATTATGTGAGAATCCATTTGTTTCCTTTTATTCTAATCATGGCTTTGCCGGTTGGTTCGAATAATTGAGACTACCAACAAACCTCTTTAAAAAAAACGGTGTGCTTTAATTCCTATCTTTTGCCATTTGCTAGTTTGTGGTGAAGTTGGTCTTGTACATCATTCCTTTATGCCACCGAGAAATTTCTCCATATACTCCTTGTCCTTGACAAGTGATACTAGTAATTGTGGTGGATTTTGTAGACCATCTTCACATTGGCTCTTGCGTTGACTTGCTTTATCTATTGCCTTCCTCGCCTTTAATGGATCCTATTTTTCAATTGGTAGTGTTTAGTGTTTTAAATAAAATATGGAAAGTAATGATCCCTTGTGCATGCATTTTGTATTCAAACGCAAATATCAAAGATAATGCATGAATATTGGGGGAGCATTCCTTTTTATTTAGAACACTAACCTATCTATCAATTTTTGATCCTTTCAATTGGCATTTGACTATTTATCTTGTGTTGGTACCTTCAATTGGTATTAATTGGAATCTAATATCTCCTCCATAGATATTTGTTCCAATTGATATTTATTGTGGGAGTCTTGATACCTTTTTGCCTTATTTCACTTTACTTGATTTCGGTCAAGTATCATCCTCTTCTTGGTATCTTTTCTCCTAGTTGATCTTTTTGTTTTAATTGGTATCTTATTCTCAATTGGTGTCTTATCGATCATTTGTTGTGTTGATTCGATTCCTTTTGTTATCACACTTCATGTGTTGATGTGTTTTGGATTCAATCATGTGTTGATTTGGATTTTGATATAATTTGGACAACCTTTTTGTGTCACACCTTGGTGTGCTCTCTTCTTGGTTTACTTGGTGTTTTTGTCCAAATTGTATCTCGTTTGGTTCTTGTAAGTCTATGCATGCATATTTACTATTATATATATTTTATGCCATGCTAGTCTTTCTAGTTCCAATATATAGGGGATACTCCACCGCATCCTAAATCGGCTAAGATGTGCATGAAATTCAATTTCATATCTATATGCACATATTTATGTGGAGTGTTTCCTATATATTGTAGTCGATCTAACTACTATGGAACCCAATGAGTTTGGGAACCATTTTGTACTCTAATTTTGTTTTAGGTACAATGGAGATGCATTGGATGCTTGCCTCACTCATAAGGAAGGTGTTCTCACCGTGTGATTGTCGGAGTCAAGCTTTGATGTCAAACCAACTCTCATCATCTTCATCACCAATGCCATCTCGGTAACAAGTATCTATCTCATGCATACTTTTTAGTATCCAACCTTGTGTAGGTTGCCTCTTGGCATGAAAAGCTTTTAGATGCAATTGTTGTGGTTTTGGCCTATTTCCTTCACTTAATATATCTTTGTGATATGTGTGTTGAATTTCCAAAAATCTTTCTTCAATTGATATTATTTCCTTGTGATACTTGTTGCCTATTTCAAAGCATCTCCACTATCTCTTGTTCCCTTAGTGATATGTGTGATGCATTTGATATATTTGAAGTTCATTTATGTACAATGAGATAAATTTGAGCTATGTGCTATGCTTTTAAGCAACAATCTCATTTGTATATTTATGACTTCCTTTTGGATACCTTGTTATCTTTTTCCCGGACCATTTCGTATGTATATGTTTCTTTGCGGATGTATATCTTCAATGGTTTGTCTAATAAGAAACCTATACATACGAGAGAGGTCATTTTTTAGTTGGTATCCTATTTCTTTTGAGCCACCTTGTTTTTCATCTATAATTCTTTGGTGGTTCCAAATTTGCCTCATGAGTGCTTGTCTTAGTGTTTATTGGTATCTTTACACACTCATGTATTTGTTGAAGATCTTTCACTTCATGCCTACCATGGTGAGCATGTTGTTTTTTTCATTTGCTAAATGCTCTCACTAGCTTTTGGCATTTTCAATTGGTTTTAGTTTCCAATTGGTATCCCTAAGCTTGTGAATATATTTCTTTAAAAGATCTTTTTATCTCGATTGGGCCTATCTTATGTTGAATTTTTGAAAATTAGTATCTTTTTATGGCTCAACCACATCTTTGGTGCAAGTGCTATGATTTGCTTTTGCATTATGCACTCTTGCACTTGTTGAGTGTTCTAGATGATTTTGGGGGAGCAAGGATGCCATTTTTATGCACTCCTCAATTGTGCATGAAAATTGGGGAGCTTCTCCGTTTTTATTTAGAGCTCTCGCTTTGGATTTTTTGATTGCTTTTCTCCTTTGTGGAGATGTTTAAAATGATTTCATCTTTTTGCAATCTTTGGATCCTCAATATAGTTTGATTTCCTCTAATTATTCGTCAATGAATAAGTGCATTTGATTTCACTCATATCTTGAGTAATGCACACCTTTATGGAGGAACTCATATTATATTGGCTCTCTAAATTTTTCTTCCCATTTCGGCAATCGATGCCAATGGGGGAGAAGTTTAGAGGGTTTAAGGGAATTTGGGTTTTATGCTTGTGTTGCATTTGCCTTTAATGCGCTTTGCATTCTTGCTTGTCTGTCATGCAAGGATGCTTTATTCATTATATAAACCCTCTTAAACGGGATTGTCATCAATTACCAAAATGGGGGAGATTGAAAGTGCATGGTTGATCCCATGCATGGTTTTGGTAATTAATGACAATCTCTATGGACTAATATTTGTGTTGAGCTCTATGTGTAGGTTGTCCTTTAGCTTGTGTCAAGATCATTTGTTTACCAAGGCCAAGCTTGCTTGTCTCTATTGGTTGGAGTCAAGGTCAAGGTTGAAGATCATTTGTTGATCAAGGCCAAGCTTGTCTCCATGTGTTGGAGTCAAGGTGCGTTGCTTGACCTCCATTTGTTGGAGTCAAGCTCAAGGGAAGAAGAAGAAGTTTTGGGTTGATCAAGGCTTTGTGCGGATTGATCAACCCTCAAGTCCAAGTGAAGATATGTCGAAGAGTGCTTTCCCCATCTTGGTGTATGGGGGAGCGTCATGTGAATCTTCACCAAACGAAGCGCAATCAAGAAAGGTGATGCGTCTTGAGGAGATAAAGATCGTCTTCGTCGACCTCAAGTGGATTAATGCGCAAGGCAAAGGTATGATCTTGATAGGGTTTCTATTTTACCGGTCTCATGGTGTTTAGTGAGAGACCGGGTTATAGGATAGATAGCCGTACTATCAAGAGGGGCTCTCGACCGAGTTTCGTGATCGTATCGTTCGTGGAGAGATCAAACCTTTGCATCCATGCAATCTTCTTTATTGGTTCTTATTTGGATCTTATCGTGGTGTGGTCTTGGTGCTTGTCATGCTTGTCATGACAAAGCCAAGGTCACCGAAAACGGTTTGCATTTGCGTCTTCTTTTGTGTTTTCGGTATTGGAGATTTTGCCGGTTCCTTCGTGCGGAAGATTTATATCTTCCATCTCGTTGCAAAATCTCTATTGCTTGTTTGCCTTGTACAAAGGTGGCTTTTGTTGTCCTCTTTCCAACAAATTTGGTTTTACCTCTTTTGGACTTCAATTGCAAAAGAAACGGTTTTTTCGGTTTGCGAAAAAGAGCTTTTAAACTCTCCCCATTTGGTTTTATAATATCATGATGGACAATGATGTTTCTCTGCATGATCTTGTAGAGCTTTTCATTGCGAGTCCAACGAGTCCAAGATCATCGAAAACGGAGTCCGGATGCAAAAGATATGCCCGTTTTCATATTGCTCATTCTGCAGTTTTTCTGAGGGGCGGAAATTCCGGCCCGGGGTCCGGAAATTCGCCGGGCGAATCCGACCGGCCGGAATCGTCCGGCCGTTGCACCGGAATATCCGGCCCATATTTTCATCTGATCTTTTTTGGCTAAGTCTTTTTGACTTTTCTCTCTGTAGGGGGTCCGGAATTTTGCCTCGGAAATTTCCGGGGGTCCGGAATTTCCGGTCTTTGGTCCGGAATATCCGGCCCAAGGAAAATTTGGCTAAGTCTTTTTCACGTTTACTCTCGGGTGGGGGTCCGGAACTTTGCACCGGAGGTTTGCTCCGGAAATTTCCGGGGCACCGGAAATTCCGGTGTAAGCCCCGGAATATCCGGCCCCCGGCCGGAAGTTCCGGCCCCTTTAACCCGGAATTTCCGGCCCTGCGGTTTTCCAACGGCTAGTTTTTAGGGGAGGCTATAAATAGCCCCCTTCTTCCCCCAAGGGCTGGTTGCTTGTCTTGCTCACTTGCTTTTCTCTCTCCTCCATTGTTGCTAACCTTGTGAGCTTGATTCCTCTCCATCCCTCCAATGATTCTTGCCAAACTTAGGGATTCAAGAGAGGAGATCTAGATCTATCATTCCACCAATCAAAATCCCCTCTAAGTGAGGGAAACTTGTGGATCTAGATTTTGGGGTTGCTTTGTGTTAATCCCCTTTGTTCTTCCTCTCTTATTCCCTCCATAACATTAGTTGCTTTGGTTGGAATTTGGGAGTGAAGGATTTGAGCACTTTGTGTGCTCTTGCCTTTTGCATTTGTTGCATCGGGTTGCTCCCTCCACGGTGATACGTGAAGATCGACGTTGAAGAGCTTTTTTACTCTTGGGTGCATTGTGTTCCCAAGAGCTTGTTGCCTCTTGGGTGCATTGTGTACCCTAGACGGTTGGAGGTGCCGCGAAGTCTTCGCTTGTGAAGCTTCGGCACGAGTTTGGGAGCCCCCAATTGAGTTGTGGGTGTGTGCCCCAAGAAGAAGTTGTAAAGGGCTCCGGAATCCGCCCCGAAGGATTTCGATAGTGGAAGGTGAACCAATCCCTTGGGTGAGGTTCATCGGAGAATAGGGTGAAGCCTTTGTGGCATCTTGAGTAGGCCTTTTGTGGCGAGCTCACACCCCTCCAACGAGACGTACTCCCTTAACAAGGAGGAACTCGGGAATACATTCTCGTCTCCGCGTGCCTCGGTTATTTCTATTCCCGAGCTTTACTTATGCAATTTACATTGTGATAGCCTTCGTGCTTGAAGTTCATATCTTGCTATCACCTTGTTGCTTTAATTGCTTAGCATAAGTTGTTGGTGCACATAGGTAACCCTAGCATATTAGGTTGTTGGCTTGTTAATTTAAACACATAGTTTTATTCCGCAATTATCAAGCCCCTAATTAGAAAAAACTTTAATCGCCTATTCACCCCCCCCTCTACGCGACATCCGGGCATTATTTGTTCTTTCAACACCGACCCGGTGCCGCCTGTGGGTGGACCCCCCCCCCCCCTTCTTGAAGAGCGTCGTGGCTACCCTTCGTCCGCCTCCCTTAGTGTACCGGGGGAAACCCTAGGACCAGTGCGCTGGTCCGGGCAGCAGCGTGAGCTCTCCTTCTTGAAGGTGTTGCTTGGTACTCGATGATTCGGTGCTCGGAGCGCGGTGGTACTCCAAAAGGACCGCGTGGCGGTTGCGGGCTTCTGTAGTTTAGTCAATCCGCCTATGTCTTCATTTTGTTTCTCTTTTTCTTTCGGCGTTTGTGTTTACTTGTTGTTGCCCCAGCCTGCGTGGTGTTACGTTTGTATCGTTGGTTGTATGTTGGTTGTTGCTTTATTTATAAAGCGGGACGAAAGACTGTTTCGTGGAAATGTGGCTAGGAGACTGCTAGCTTTCTAACAACGCTACCTAGTGAGACTTGTGTTGTGTGTTGACGTTCTTTCCGGTCTCCCACTATTGCTGCCACTGAACGTGTTTCACGACCGATACATCGTGCTATGTATACACAGACTGCTGACAGACTAATTGATAGAGCTTTGCAGATAACAGGGGGGAATCTGAACTCGACCTACCGACGGGTGCAGTTGGTTGCTGTTTGTCCGGTCCGGTGACCACCGGCCTTCCCCTGTCAAGCTCACGACACGAAGCGACAAGGCGGGAGATTTGGTTTGGTGAGACGACAATGCGACCTTCTGCAGAATATACGCTAGCTCCGTTCTGGCTTGTCGAGGGCATGATCCAAGATCAGCACATGCCGCCGGCCGGCGCACCTTCGCTACACCTTTCTACGGCTTGCCCCTCGCCGGTCGGCAGACGCCAGGTAGGTGTCCATGATTCGTCCCAAATGCCAACATCATTTCAACACTCTATCATCCCAAATGCCAACATCATCGACCGAAAATAACAGGAAGAAGCAAAATCCACAAAGTTCGTTCACTGACAACTCAAAAAAAAAAAAAAACACCTAGACTGAATCGTTCAAAACGAAGTCTATCCATTGTCGGTTCTTTGACATGTTGGCGTCCATCCTTTTGAAGTATTGAAGATCTCTCTCGTCACGATCCTCTGCTTATTATTAGTTCCTCGCCAAAGCTCTTTTCGCACCTTTTTGTTCAGCAAACCGATCCAGTAATCAATCCAATAGCATATATGAAAAATGACATCTCTCGGATCCTCACACATGATGTAATCGGAGCAAGCTTTGTCTATGGTTTTTCATAGTGTCCAGAAGAAGCTGCTACAAATATTTTAACTGCACTTTTCAACTTAAGAACCCAAATCTCCCAGTTTTGCAACAAACCCTGGAGGAGATGGGTTATCGAGAGAACATAGGAAAAAACCCCATGTATACCTAGCAACTAGACATTAAAACAAAGAGCTCTTTTACGGTGGTTGGAAAACTACCTCTGGTAGTTTTAGGTAGCTGTGCATATAAAAAAATTCAGCCATTTGATCATAATTTACTCATGTAAATTATGTGAGCCGTCCAACCATTAAAACTTCTTTGCAACATGAGGAAGATCTTATCAAGATCCTTTGAATCTTTGGGTTGCAAATGCAGGGCGCTGCACGAGACGAAGGAGGGCGGGAAGCCGTCCAATGGCCCGTCGCGGATGCGCTTCTTCCTCATCTTCTTCTTCGCGAGCTTCGCCTACTACGCCCTGCCCGGTTACCTGCTCCCGATCCTGACCTTCTTCTCGTGGGCGTGCTGGGTGTGGCCGCGCAGCAGATCGGGTCCGGGTACCACGGCCTGGGCGTCGGCGCGTTCACGCTGGACTGGGCGGGCATCTCGGCGTACCACGCAGCCCGCTGGTGGCGCCGTGGGCTTCGTCATGTTCATCTACGTCATCGTGCCGCTCTGCTACTGGTGGTTCAACACCTTCGACGCCAGGAAGTTCCCCATCTTCTCCAACCAGCTCTTCACCTCCGCCGGGCAGAAGTACGACACCACCAAGGTGCTCACCAAGGACTTCGACCTCAACGTGGCCGCCTACGACAGCTACGGGAAGTTGTACCTCAGCCCGCTCTTCGCCATCTCCATCGGCTCCGGGTTCCTCCGGTTCTCGGCCACCATCGTGCACGTGCTTCTCTTCCACGGTGCCGACATGTGGAGGCAGAGCAGGTCGGCGATCGGCGCGAAGCTGGACGTGCACGCCAAGCTGATGCAGAGGTACAAGCAGGTGCCGCAGTGGTGGTTCCTGGTGCTGCTGGGCGGCAGCATTGCGGTGTCCCTGCTCATGTGCTTCGTGTGGAAGGAGCAGGTGCAGCTGCCATGGTCAGGGATGCTCTTCGCGTTCGCGCTCGCCTTCATCGTCACCTTGCCCATCGGCGTCATCCAAACCACCACCAACCAGGCACGCCATTCCTCCTAGTATCTTTTCCTTGTGTTCTTCGGTGTACACAAGTTTGGCCTGCACTGCACTGCACTGACCATCATCCGTTCATATTCTGATTAACCTGGTTCAATTATTTGTTTGCAGCAACCCGGGTACGACATCATCGCGCAGTTCATGATCGGCTACGCGCTGCCCGGCAGGCCCATCGCCAACCTGATCTTCAAGATCTACGGCCGGATCAGCACCGTGCACGCGCTGTCCTTCCTCGCCGACCTCAAGCTCGGCCACTACATGAAGATCCCTCCGCGCTGCATGTACACCGCCCAGCTGGTGGGCACGGTGGTCGCCGGCGTGGTGAACCTGGCGGTGGCGTGGTGGATGCTGGACAGCATCGAGAACATCTGCGACGTGGACGCGCTGCACCCGGACAGCCCCTGGACGTACCCCAAGTATCGGGTCACCTTCGACGCGTCGGTGATCTGGGGACTCATCGGGCCGGGGCGGCTCTTCGGCCAGCACGGGCTGTACCGGAACCTGGTGTGGCTCTTCATCGTCGGAGCCGTGCTGCCGGTGCCGGTGTGGCTGCTCAGCAGAGCGTTTCCGGGGAAGAGAGTGTGAGACGGCGGCGGATGAGATGGGAGAATTACCCCAGTACCCTTTTAATATAACATAAAAAATAATTCGTTTTCAGTAGTTTCAGTTAGTTTCCGATACTTTTCTTTTAGTAGTTTTCGGTAGCTCCTATTTTTCCACCATTAGATCTAAGCCGATGGACGGTTGTTAAAAATACCAACTACTGTAAAACTTCTATAAAACAAAATGATATATGCTTTCATACACGACAGAGAACATTCATTGTATTGCCCCTTTCCTATCATTTTTTTTTCTTCAAATTATCCTTTGTTAAAATTCTCCCCACATGACTAACCAAAGAAAAAAAAACTTGGCTGGTAGCTTGAGGAACCAAAGTTGTTTATTTTTTTTGTTGGCGGTCTGGTCTGTATAGTATTGTACAAGGTTTTACCCTGTCATCTCCTTTCTTCAGTTCAAACCCGTTGATAATTTCCAAAACCTTGTTCCACCCAATGGGTAGATCACCCCCACAAACAACTTCTAAACCGAAGAGACACATGGTTAGAACAACTTTATCAACCTTTACATTCTTGCTAAATGTCAGGTTGTATAATCTAGGGAAAATATGAGTTAGAGATGTTTACATGCTAGATATCTTCCCAGAGTCTATTTTTTCTTTTCCAGAAACTAGAATTCTATCACAAAAGCATAGAAAATATGTTTAACTTTTATCAAACTAGACAAGATTGAGAAATTCCCAACTTGTTTGTGGCATGTGATGTTGAAGCGTGATCCAAATTCTACTAGAGGGTTTTTTACGCTGGCCAGCGCATACGAGTCAAACTCGTTTTCTTGTCCTCCAATGACTCTTGTATATTGCCCCCTATATATATACCACAGTAATATCACCTAAAGACGGTCTGTCGTCTAGGGTTTGTAATACTCCTCCATATAGTGAAATCACGCCTTCGTGCGTCTGTGGTTTTTTTTTCGTAAAGGTTTTCCACGTAAAAATCTATGTCTCGTTTATCTCATTTTAATCTCTATTTTGGTAACAAGTGGTATAAGAGCCACGTAGATCTGAGATCAAGAGTCACAGTTTCCGTCGACATCGGTGTGTGCCGCCTCATACGATCTCTCTGCCGCAGTTTGACTCGTCGCCTTGCGCGTCGCGTCTGTAATCGACGAGATCACCAGCGCCATCCTCCGTTCCCGATCCAGCGCCTTTTCTTTCAGTCGGTTTTTTTCGATAGGGATCAAGTCCCGAGGTCAAGCAAAGGTATCCAAAAGCAATCCGCTAGCTGCCCTACTGCTGCTTGATTTGTTTCACGTGAAATCCAAAGGAGTACAAGTTCCGTTTTTCTATTTCATCTTCGTGTTGCTACGTCCAGTCTACAATTATCAGGTGCTATCCATTATATTCATCGCTCTGTATAAATTAATTTCTTTCGGGAAATTTTTAGTTTCTTGCCTACATTGCTTTGTGCACAGATTGTCTGTTCATGGCCACCATGAAGTACGATCTTCCGCTGTTAGATCGTGACACAAGGTTTTCCCTATGGCAAGTTAAGATGTGAGCGTTGTTGGCACAAGCCGATCATAAGGATGTACTGGATGGTTTTGGAAATAAGCGTATTGCTGACTGGACTGCCGAGGAGAAGAGAAAGGATCGTAAGGCTGTGTCCCAAATTCAACTCCATCTACATAATAATATTCTGCAGGAAGTTTTGACCGAGAAAACAGCCGCTGCCCTGTGGTCGAAACTAGAAGGCATTTGCATGACGAAAGATCTCACTAGCAAGATGCATCTCAAGCAAAAATTATTCATGCACATGCTGCAAGAGGGAGGTAATGTTTTAAATCACATATCACAGTTTAAGGAGATTATTACCGACCTAGCAGCGATGGAAGTTGAGTACGAAGAAGAAGATTTGGGTTTAATGTTATTATGTTCACTGATACAGTCATGATACTCTCACTCTTAATGAGGTTTATGAAGCTTTACACTCTAAGGAGAAGATGAAGCAAATGGTGTCTCATTGTAGCACCCTCACTTTGAAAAGCAAGAATACTTTGTGAAATTGCTAGGCCCTGGATCGAGTATGGCTAGCATTCACCAACAGGATGTAATATCATGCATAAATGTTAAACGTTATTACATCACAAGTACGAATGATCCAAAAATAATGTACTTTATTACAACTTTGCATAGCCGAAGCTAGCTTAAAATAAATATAGTTCCACAAATATTATTCAGAGTTCAAGCAGCATAATAAAGTAGCACTGAGCTCCATCATCTCCATGTGCCACTGGCGATCATGTTGGTTGTAAGCTCGGAATAAACCACGTCCTCACTCCTCATCTGAACAACCTGCAACATTAACGTTGCAGCCCAGGGAATTTGGGTCAAAACCTTGCGACAGGCTGGCAAGTGTCATACTATGGTGGATATTAAATGGCAAGACTATCTCTACATGCATATTTGGCTGGTGGAGTTCAAGTCTCTTGCGCAAAGCAAATTTTATCCTATACTTTCAAAATTCATTTATTCTAAAACCAGCTATTTATGAGATAAACATGGCATGAAAACCAATATCTCTTCTACCCTTGTTCACCCATCAAATTTTATTATGAAGTTGGAATGAATGAGATTCTTCTGTCAACCACCTTGCTTATTTACTCAAATTGTCCATAACTGGGGACACGGCTAAGATCTTAGTTTTATTTTACTCTCGAGACTTTGTGGCACTTTCCCCACTAGACTCGATCAACCCATTCTATCCTTAACCCTCCTTTAGTGAAAATGAAAGGAGAAGACCAAGACGAGACCTTTCTGAAGCACTTTCCCAACCACTACTGGCTTGACCCGTTCCAACCTACAACCCCTACATCTGCTTGTCAAACCGGGCTGGTTCCATGCTACTTACTTAGTCAAGACAGAGCCCATATGACTAGTGGCTGCACTGGAAGTAAACTAGACATGGAGTGACTTAAAATCTCTTATACCCTGGGTGGCAAACCACAAGTGCACATACTCAGGTTCACACCATAGAAATGGGCCTGAGCAGCCACTCAACTTTAAACAACCGGTAGAGCAACACCAAATCCACCCAGGTGATTGATTAATTTAGTAGAATTTTTCTTAACTCATCTACCACAAAACAATCATTTTTGCAGCAAGATACTCTACTAAAATAATATAGGTCACTAGTCAACTAATCATCTGGCTAGCCTAACAGGTTTGCATAGCATAATAACTTTAATAAAAACAGCCTACCATGCAAGCTACTGGAAAATAGTCTATGGTGCAATATAAGAATAGTAATAGGTCTTTCATGAATTGTGTATGCACTTGCCTTGACAGTTGTTCGGGTTGCAGCAACACTCACAGCACTCCTGGCACTCTTCACAATCTAAACAAGCAATTTGCAACAATTCAATACCCAGGCAAAAGGCAGTACAATAAAATATGCATGCATGATGATTAGCTAACAACACAAGTCAAAGTTAAACAATTAATAAAGTTATTACTTTTTGTTATTTGCTATATGCATGATGCTCAGGGCTCATATTTTAAGTGGCTTTAATAATTTAAAAACAATTACTATGGTCAAAATACCACTATTTGGGTTTCTGCAAAAACATTATAAATGCATGATGCAAAAGTGCAAACTAAAACATCTACTGGACAGAGGACACTAAAATACACACTTTTGCAGAAGAAAACAATTTAAAATAACTTATAGATTTAAAGATATGCCAAAATTACTCAAATATCTCATTTGAAATTTGAATAATTTTAAATAGGCAAAACAGATAACTAACAGTTCTAAAATATTCTACACGTCAAGAGGTTTTCAAAAATATAAAGTTCATTAAATTTGGCCGAGCCATTAAAAAGATATGATGGTTTTAAGTTTCAGGGGTTTTTCTGCAAATCTGCCAAATTAAATCAATTCGGCCGAAATTACAGAAAATGGGGCTGACGTGGACGCTGACTAGGCGCTGACTGTGCGCTGACTCAGCGCTGACACGGCTCGATCTAACTGGTTGGTACCGGTTCGGTTAAGGAAATAAAACGGAGCCGTTAGATCAAGATCTAACGGTCCAGATCTAAAGGGTAGGGGCCGGCCGGAGCTAGGGTTCCGGTGACCGGTGGTGCGCAGCGGCGACGCGTTGGCATGGTGCGTTCCCGGCGATCTACGGCGTTCTAGGATGCGCGGTTCTCACCTAGACGATCAGCGCGGCGAGGTGGTCTTGGTGGCGAGGTGGTGCGCTCCGGGACGGTCTCCTCCGCCGGAGATTGCTCGCCGGAGTTGGACACCGCGGCGGCTTCGTTCGGGCGTGCACCTACGCGTCGATCTGGGGACGGAAAAAATTAGAACATGATGTCCAGGAAGGAGCTGGGGTCGTCGGTGCTCGGCCGGAGCTCCGATTCTTACCGGCG
Source organism: Puccinellia tenuiflora (assembly GCA_012064385.1). Taxonomy (NCBI): domain Eukaryota; kingdom Viridiplantae; phylum Streptophyta; class Magnoliopsida; order Poales; family Poaceae; genus Puccinellia; species Puccinellia tenuiflora. Next base: position 249,749 of record QRDG01001369.1, read on the forward strand.
GCAATGGCGGCGCGGCAAGGTCAAGCACGGGTAGCCTGGCGGCGCTTAGCTAGGGTTTTTGGGGCGAGGATGATGCGGAGGGGGTGGGGTTTAAGTAGGGAGGCTCGGGGCGATAGATTAGCTCGAGTTTAGTTAGGATTCGATCGAATCCGGGTCGAGCACGGCGTCGTGGAGAGAAAGAAAGAAAGAGAGAAAGAAAAGAGAGAGGGGAGAAAGAGGCCGGGGTGCGGGATGGTGCTAGGCTGGTCCTGGGTCGGCTTGCTGGGCTGGCTCGGGCTGGCTGCGGCCGTTTTCTCTCTTTTTTTTTTTGAAACTTTTCTCTTTTTCTTTTCTCTGCTTTAAAAGCTGATTTTTAAACTATGGCAAAACTTTTTATAAAAATTTACAAAAATACTTTTCAGAGAGCTTTTCAAATATAGAAAATTATGGCATTAGCCTTGCCATTAAATAAAATTAAAATATTTAAGATATGGCTAGGGTTGCTTAGCACCTTTTATGCCCTTATTTGGATTGATAAAACCAAAAATCAAAACAAGCCACCTAAAAAAAACTAAACTAAATGCACAAACAAATGCATATGATGACATGAATGCATGCTTATGCAATTTTTGAAAATTGGGATGTTACAAACCTAACCCCCTTAAGATGAATCTCGTCCCCGAGATTCGGATTGGTTAGCAAATAGGTGCGGGTGTTCTTCGCGCAGGTCATCCTCCCATTCCCAGGTAGCTTCCTCTTCAGTATGATGGCTCCATTGGACTTTGCAGAACTTGATTGTCTTGGTACAAGTAATCCTCTATGCCATCTCCAAAATCTTGATCGGTTTCTCCTCATAGGTCAAATCACTCTCCAGTTGAACTTCCTCCAAGGGCACAGTATCACGTAGCGCTGTCTCGGCCATCTCAGGGTGACACTTTTTCAACTGGCTAACATGGAACACATTGTGAACTATTGATAGTACCTCTGGCAGTTCCAGCTCATAAGCTACTTCTCCTTTACGAGAGAGAACCTTATAGGGTCCAATGAATCGAGGTGCTAACTTTCCTTTGATTCCAAACCTCTTCACACCACGTAGGGGTGAGACTCTAAGGTATGCTCTATCACCTACCTCATAGGTGATTTCCCTACGCTTGGAATCTGCATAACTCTTCTGCCTTGACTGTGCTATTTTTAACCTGTCCTTTATCAATCTGACCTTCTCTTCAGCCTCTTGGATAATGTCAGGACCAAATAAACTACGCTCACCTACACCACTCCACAGTAATGGTGTAGTGCACTTTCTTCCGTACAATGCCTCAAAAGGTGCCATCTCTATACTAGCTTGGTAGCTATTGTTGTATGAGGATTCTACATATGGAAGGTTATCATCCCAACTAGATTTATAATCCAGAGCGCATGCCCTAAGCATGTCTTCCAAAATCTGGTTGACTCTCTCAGTCTGTCCATCAGTCTGTGGGTGAAAAGCAGTACTGAATTCTAATCTTGTTCCTAATGACTCATGTAACTGCTACCAGAAATGTGAGGTAAACTGGGTACCTCTATCAGATACAATCTTTTTAGGAACACCATGTAAACTCACAATTCTCTTCATATAGATATCTGCGAGCTTTGCACTCGTATAAGTGGTTTTCACAGGGATAAAGTGAGCCACTTTGGTCAGACGGTCAACAATCACCCATATCGAATCATAACCTGACTTGGTTCTGGGTAGTCCTGTGATGAAATCCATTCCAATTTGCTCCCATTTCCATTCTGGTACTGGTAATGGTTGTAGCAGTCCAGCGGGTTTCTGATGTTCTGCCTTTACGCGGCTACACACGTCACACTTGGCAATATATTCTGCGATATCCCTCTTCAGACCATTCCACCAAAATCTCTCCTTTACATCCATATACATCTTGGTGTTACCCGGATGTATTGAATAAGGTGAGTCATGTGCCTCCTGTAGGATTAGTTTCCTAAGGTCCTCATCCTGCGGCACACAAATACGGTTCTCAAACCACATCGTGCCTTGTTCATCCTCTCGGAATCCTTTGGCCTTGCCTTCACTCAGATTGGTCTTGATTTCTTCCATCACTTTATCTCCCTTCTGTGCTTCTCGAATCCTATCCATCAGCATGGGTTGTACCTCTAATGATGCCACGAATCCATTGGGTACAACTTCCAGTCTAAGGTCCTTAAATGCATTGCACAAATCTTCCGGCAATTCTCCTGCCGTTAATCCATTAACATGAACTTTACGGCTTAATGCGTCAGCCACCACGTTGGCTTTTCCTGGGTGATATTGCAGACTCAAATCATAATCTTTTATGAGTTCTAACCATCTCCTTTGTCTCATGTTCAACTCCTTCTGGGTGAAGATATATTTGAGACTCTTGTGATCGGTGAATACCTCACACCGTTTTCCCATCAGATACTGTCTCCAAGTCTTCAGTGCATGAACCACTGAGGCCAACTCTAAATCATGAGTAGGATAGTTGACTTCATGCTTCTTGAGTTGTCTAGAGGCGTAAGAAACTACTTTGCCTCCCTGCATCAAGACACTTCCTAAACCGTGACGCGATGCGTCGCAATATACTTGGAAATCTTTTTCTATATCTGGTAGACACAAGACTGGTGCTGAAACTAATCGCTTCTTCAAATCTTGGAAACTGATTTCGCAGGCTTCAGTCCACTCAAACTTTTTATCCTTCTTCAATAACTCCGTCATTGGTTTGGCAATCTTCGAGAAATTCTCAATAAACCTCCTATAATATCCTGCCAATCCTAGAAAACTACGGATTTCTCCCACGTTCTTGGGTGGTTCCCACTCTGTCACTGCGGACACCTTTTCTGGGTCTACTGCGATCCCTTCCTTAGACACCACGTGTCCTAAAAATCCAACTTTCTCCAACCAAAATTCACACTTGCTGAATTTGGCATACAACTTGTGCTCTCTCAACCTCTGCAACACTATGTGTAGGTGTTCCTCATGCTCCTTGTGACTCTTGGAATAAATTAAGATGTCATCAATGAAAACAACAACAAATTTATCCAGAAAATCCATGAATACCTTATTCATCATATTCATGAAATAAGCTGGTGCATTGGTCAAACCAAAAGGCATCACTGTATACTCATACAGACCATACCTAGTGGTAAATGCGGTCTTGGGTATGTCCATCTCCCTAACCTTCATTTGGAAATACCCTGATCGAAGATCGATCTTAGAGAATACACATGCACCTTCCAATTGATCAAACAGATCATTGATCTTGGGTAGTGGGTATTTATTCTTGATAGTCACTTCGTTCAGTGAACGATAATCTGTAACTAGCCTCTGCGTACTATCCTTCTTCTCCACGAATAGTATTGGGGCTCCCCATGGTGAGGAACTCGGACGAATGAATCCCTTCTGCAGGTGTTCATCTAACTGTTTCTTGAGTTCCTTCAATTCATCTACCGCCATTGGATATGGCCTCTTGGCTATGGGTCCTGTCCCTGGTACTAATTCAATGAGAAACTCCACATCTCTATCCGGTGGCATTCCCGGTAATTCTTCTGGAAATACATCAGAATATTCTCTCACTATGGGTACCTCTTCAAGGCTAACCCCCTTAAGAGAATTTAGCTTAACCTGCTTCAACTTGAACTTGGACTTGAATTTGATCCTCTTGCTGTCCGGGGTTGTCAGCGAAATGGTTCTATTTACACAATCGATCACTCCCCCAAAACGTGTCATCCAGTCCATTCCCAGAATAACATCTAGTCCTTGGGAGTCTAAGACTATCAAATCCACCGGGAAACAGTATTTCCCTATTTGTAGTACTAACCGTCTACACCCGGCATTTACTATCATCTCGCCACCAGGAGAACTGACTTTCATAGGTTTTCCTATGGTTTCTACCGGCAATTCATGTTTTCTAACAAAATCTCTTGATATGAATGAATGTGATGCTCCGGTATCAAATAAAACCAATGCTGTAAAAGAGTTGAGTAAGAGCGTACCAATCACAGCGTCAGGTTCCTCATATATTTCCTCCACGTTGACATGATTCACATGTCCCTTCTGGAATGGATTGGGCTTGGCGGCTTCCTCGGCCTTCCTTTCTGGGCACTCATTTGAGTAATGTCCCTTGTTCTTGCACTTGTAACAGGTCACCTGACTGATGTCTCTCTTGTGTTCATGACGATGTTGTCCATTGCCATTACTGTTCCCCTTGCCATGGTTGTGTCCGTTTCCATTCCCATGTCCATTTCCTCCTTTGTTTCCATTATTATGGTTATGGCCATGGTGGTTGTGGCCATTCCCATGCTTGTGAAAGTTATGTCCTCCACTGTGCTCATGAAAGTGTGGCTTCTTCTGTATGGGTCCTGAATTGTACTTGCTGCTGTTGCCACTATACTTCCTCTTCCTGGTCTCCTCTTTCCTGATGTTGTCATCCAGTGTGATGGCTTGATCCAGAAGTGCTTGATAATTTGGTGCATACGCCACTGACAGAGGAATTTTCAGTTCACCACTGAGTCCCTTAAGGAATTTATCCTTCCTCTTAGCATCAGTATCAATGTCCTCTGGAGCATAGCGTGACAGAGCACAAAAATCATCCATGTATTCCTTCAGAGTCCTGTTACCTTGCCTCAGATTGCGGAACTCATCTTTCTTCAGGTTCATGATTCCTGAGGAAATGTGAGCATTGCGGAATCCTTCCTTAAAGGTGTCCCATGTGAGTCCAGCTAATGGGTGAGTAATCTGGTAGGTCTCCCACCACTGTGCTGCTGGTCCCTCGAGTAGGTGAGCAGTGAATCTCACCATCTCAGCATCATTGCACTCACAAGTGACTAGATCCTTGTGCACAGAACGTAACCAGTCATCAGCTACAATGGGTTCAGTGGCTGTAGAGAACTTATTGGGTCTAAGTCTCAGAAATCTAGTAAGCCTGTCCACTGGGGTGGTGGTGGTGGCGGTGGAGGAGGTGGTGGTGGTGGTGCATTCTGGTTCGCCAAAAATTGAGCCATCATGTTCATCAGTTGCGTCTGTGCTGCCATCATCTGCTGCATCTGGTCGTTGTTGTTGTCGGGGTCACGGTGAGGAGGCATCTGTGTTTGTAGCATAGATAGAAAGATCTAAAGAAATATTTCTACCCATACCAACAAATAACAACAAACAGCAATAAACAAACAAGCACATAGTAAAACAAGACCATATAATTGCAAATTCGAAAATAAGGTTTTTAAAACTTTTAGCTAACACGGTATAGGTTCTAACACAAGCGTACTAGTACTTCCATACCACAATTTTATAGGTCAATACTTTAAAAACGATATGATACTAAGGATACTCGCATACTATGATACTAATACTGGTGGTCACTCTATCTATCACTTGAACAACTTCCGGCTGATGGTGACTCCAATGACCTTGCTTTTATGAGAGCGAGTGTTCCTTGCAGGGGTGTCATCCTTGTCCTCCACAATCATCAGCAACTCTCCTTCTGGTGTAACTATGGCGCGCTCCTCTGGGTCTTCTTCTTCTTCTTCTTCCATCTCTTCATCACTATCATCTTGGGGCGCCTCCTCTTCTTCATCTTCAACCTCTGGAGTCAGCATTGCGGAGTCCTCTTGAGTTGGTGAAGTGGATCCCTGCGCCAGTTGCTTCTCCAGTTCATTTATCTGCTTGAGAAGAACAACATTCTGTTCCTCAAGAGCATTAATCTTTGTCTCCTGTAGATCCACCACGTTCTCCAGATGCAGGTTGCGGTTGTCCAATCCTCTGTTCTCCACTTGAAGCTTCTGTCTGTTGTCACTGATCCACTCTAGGGCTTTCTCACAGCGATCTATGTTGGCGTTGGCCTCATAAATCTTGTCCCTTGCATGATCAAGATACCTCATAGCATCCCTCATCAAGACTTCCATACGCGCAGAGCTCACTTCCCTGTCAACCAAGTACCTCTTCACTGAATGCAGTTTGCCCAAGCCCTCAATGTATTCCGCTGGAGTACCATCCATATAACGCTGTCCAAAGAATAGAAAAGGGCTATTCTCAGGAATAAACTTACGGTACTTCATGCGGATTCGTGCTATAGCTCCCTGCATGGCTATCTCCACACTGTGCTCCCAGTCAGGGTAATCCTCCTCATAGACAAACTCCTCAGAATTTGGGTCACCAATACGACGAGGGATCGTGGTCTCGATTGTCCACTTCTCAATGTCTCCCTCCTTCCATATCAGCTTGCCTCTGAAAGTAGGACTATGGATGCCCACTGTGTGTGCCAAGTCTGCTAGCAGCGCACTGAAGTGCAGGGACGACTGAGGGGCAGCTATAACCTCCTTGATGATCCCAGGCATCTATGAGTTGAAGAGAAGAGGATTATTAGATCAAAAGAACATGATAAGAAAATTTACAAGATGAGAAATACTTAAAATAATTAAAGTAAAACTTTAATAATTTAAAATTCGAAAATAGCATATAGGGTAAACCTAATACTTCTAAACCAAACCTAGGGTTTTCGAGCCTACAGGCAACATTACGCTCTGATACCATTCTGTAGCACCCTCACTTTGAAAAGCAAGAATACTTTGTGAAATTGCTAGGCCCTGGATCGAGTATGGCTAGCATTCACCAACAGGATGTAATATCATGCATAAATGTTAAACGTTATTACATCGCAAGTACGAATGATCCAAAAATAATGTACTTTATTACAACTTTGCATAGCCGAAGCTAGCTTAAAATAAATATAGTTCCACAAATATTATTCAGAGTTCAAGCAGCATAATAAAGTAGCACTGAGCTCCATCATCTCCATGTGCCACTGGCGACCATGTTGGTTGTAAGCTCGAAATAAACCACGTCCTCACTCCTCATCTGAACAACCTGCAACATTAACGTTGCAGCCCAGGGAATTTGGGTCAAAACCTTGTGACAGGCTGGCAAGTGTCATACTATGGTGGATATTAAATGGCAAGACTATCTCTACATGCATATTTGGCTGGTGGAGTTCAAGGCTCTTGCGCAAAGCAAATTTTATCCTATACTTTCAAAATTCATTTCTTTTAAAACCAGCTATTTATGAGATAAACATGGCATGAAAACCAATATCTCTTCTACCCTTGTTCACCCATCAAATTTTATTATGAAAGTTGGAATGAATGAGATTCTTCTGTCAACCACCTTGCTTAGTTACTCAAATTGTCCATAACCGGGGACACGGCTAAGATCTTAGTTTTATTTTACTCTCGAGAGTTTGTGGCACTTTCCCCACTAGACTCGATCAACCCATTCTATCCTTAACCCTCATTTAGTGAAAAGGAAAGGAGAAGACCAAGACGAGACCTTTCTGAAGCACTTTCCCAACCACTACTGGCTTGACCCGTTCCAACCTACAACCCCTACATCTGCTTGTCAAACCGGGCTGGTTCCATGCTACTTACTTAGTCAAGACAGAGCCCATATGACTAGTGGCTGCACTGGAAGTAAACTAGACATGGAGTGACTTAAAATCTCTAATACCCTGGGTGGCAAACCACAAGTGCACATACTCAGGTTCACACCATAGAAATGGGCCTGAGCAGCCACTCAACTTTAAACAACCGGTAGAGCAACACCAAATCCACCCAGGTGATTGATTAATTTAGTAGAATTTTCTTAACTCATCTACCACAAAACAATCATTTTTGCAGCAAGCTACTCTACTAAATAATATAGGTCACTAGTCTACTAATCATGTGGCTAACCTAACAGGTTTGCATAGCATAATAACTTTAATAAAAACAGCCTACCATGCAAGCTACTGGAAAATAGTCTATGGTGCAATATAAGAATAGTAATAGGTCTTTCATGAATTGTGTATGCACTTGCCTTGACAGTTGTTCAGGTTGCAGCAACACTCACAGCACTCCTGGCACTCTTGACAATCTAAACAAGCAATTTGCAACAATTCAATACCCAGGCAAAAGGCAGTACAATAAAATATGCATGCATGATGATTAGCTAACAACACAAGTCAAAGTTAAACAATTAATAAAGTTATTACTTTTTGTTATTTGCTATATGCATGATGCTCATGATTCATATTTTAAGTGGCTTTAATAATTTAAAAACAATTACTATGGTCAAAATACCACTATTTGGGTTTCTGCAAAAACATTATAAATGCATGATGCAAAAGTGCAAACTAAAACATCTACTGGACAGAGGACACTAAAATACACACTTTTGCAGAAGAAAACAATTTAAAATAACTTATAGATTTAAAGATATGCCAAAATTACTCAAATATCTCATTTGAAATTTGAATAATTTTAAATAGGCAAAACAGAGAACTAACAGTTCTAAAATATTCTACACGTCAAGAGGTTTTCAAAAATATAAAGTTCATTAAATTTGGCCGAGCCATTAAAAAGATATGATGGTTTTAAGTTTCAGGGGTTTTTCTGCAAATCTGCCAAATTAAATCAATTCGGCCGAAATTATAGAAAATGGGGCTGACGTGGACGCTGACTAGGCGCTGACTGTGCGCTGACTCAGCGCTGACACGGCTCGATCTAACTGGTTGGTACCGGTTCGGTTAAGGAAATAAAACGGAGCCGTTAGATCAAGATCTAACGGTCCAGATCTAAAGGGTAGGGGCCGGCCGGAGCTAGGGTTCCGGTGACCGGTGGCGCGCGGCGGCGACGCGTCGGCATGGTGCGTTCCCGGCAATCTACGGCGTTCTAGGATGCGCGGTTCTCACTTGGACGATCAGCGCGGCGAGGTGGTCTTGGTGGCGAGGTGGTGCGCTCCGGGACGGTCTCCTCCGCCGGAGATTGCTCGCCGGAGTTGGACACCGCGGCAGCTTCGTTTGGGCGTGCACCTACGCGTCGATCTGGGGACAGAAAAAATTAGGACATGATGTCCAGGAGATGCGGACGATCGAAACAAAGCGAGAGGGAGGAAAGGAAGGAGCTGGGGTCGTCGGTGCTCGGCCGGAGCTCCGATTCTTACCGGCGGCAATGGCGGCACGGCGAGGTCAAGCACGGGCAGCTTGGTGGCACTTAGCTAGGGTTTTTGGGGCGAGGATGATGCGGAGGGGGTGGGGTTTAAGTAGGGAGGCTCGGGGCAATAGATTAGCTCGAGTTTAGTTAGGATTCGATCGAATCCGGGTCGAGCACGGCGTCGTGGAGAGAAAGAAAGAAAGAAAGAAAGAGAGAAAGAAAAGAGAGAGGGGAGAAAGAGGCCGGGGTGCGGGATGGTGCTAGGCTGGTCCTGGGCCGGCTTGCTGGGCTGGCTCGGGCTGGCTGCGGCCGTTTTCTCTCTTTTTTTGAAACTTTTCTCTTTTTCTTTTCTCTGCTTTAAAAGCTGATTTTTAAACTATGGCAAAACTTTTTATAAAAATTTACAAAAATACTTTTCAGAGAGCTTTTCAAATATAGAATATTATGGCATTAGCCTTGCCATTAAATAAAATTAAAATATTTAAGATATGGCTAGGGTTGCTTAGCACCTTTTATGCCCTTATTTGGATTGATAAAACCAAAAATCAAAACAAGACACCTAAAAAAAACTAAACTAAATGCACAAACAAATGCATAAGATGACATGAATGCATGCTTATGCAATTTTTGAAAATTGGGATGTTACACTCATGATGGTTCATCAAGTTCCTCTCAAGCCGAGGGATTATCTGTTCGTGGCAGGACAAAGGACAAGAACCCAAACAATGGAAATAGGGACAAAAGTTCGAACGGCTACAGAGGCCGGTCGAAATCCAGGGGCATGTACAAGTCTTGCAAATATTGCAAGAAAGATGGGCATGATATTTCTGAATGTTACAAGTTGCAAAACAAGAAGAGGAAAAATAATTCTGACAAAGAAAAGAGAGAGAACGATGGCGAAGCCGCCGTTGTTACCAAGCATCAAGATTATGATGGGAATGTTTTAGTAGCCTTTACCTGTGATGCTGACACAGGTGATGATTGGATTCTTGATTCTGCTTGCAGTTTCCATATGAGCCCATGCAGAGAATGGTTTTCTACACTTGTTGAACAACACAGAGGTTCTGTTAAGATGGGGAATAATTCTTCGTGTAGAATTGAAGGCATTGGCTCTATCCGGATCAAGATGTTTGACGGCATCATCAGAACATTGTCAGATGTTCGTTACATTCCAGATTTGAAGAGAAATCTTATCTCATTGAGTACTCTTGATGTTAAAGGTTTCAAGTATCAAGGTGGAGACAAACTCATTAAAGTCTCCAGAGGCTCTCTTATTGTGATGAAAGGTGACTTAAATACATCCAATTGTCTTTATTTCCTTCGAGGTAATACTCTTTCAGGTAATGCTAATGTTGTTTCCAGCAAAGTATCTGATTCACATGCAACTAACCTTTGGCATTTGCGTCTGGGACACATGAGCGAAACTGGAATGTTGGAGCTCTGTAAAAGAGGGCTTCTTGGTGGTCATCGCATCGACAAGTTGGAGTTTTGTGAGCATTGTGTCTTTGGCAAGCAAACGAGAGTGAAGTTTGGCACCGCTACTCACAACACAAAAGATATACCAGATTATATTCATTCAGATTTGTGGGGAGAGTCCCGCGTTCCGTCACTTGGAGGTGCTCGCTATATGTTGACCATTATTGATGATTACTCGAGGAGAGTTTGGTCATTCTTTATTAAGCACAAGTCAGATGTGTTCAATACATTTAAAGAGTGGAAGATTATGATTGAAAACCAGTCTGGTAAGCGTATCAAAAAGCTGTGTACTGATAATGGTTTGGAATTCTTATCCGCGGAATTTGAAGCTTTATGCAAGTCAGAGGGAATTGCAAGACATTATACCGTCCCGGGCACTCCTCAACAAAATGGCGTCGCAGAACGCATGAACATAATTTTTTTGGAAAAGGTACGTTGCATGTTGTCTAGCTCTGGATTATCTAAGAGTTTTTGGGCTGAAGCCGCTTCAACTGCTTGTCACTTAATTAATCAGTCACCTAATTTGGCTATTGAAAAGAAGACACCTATTGAGGTATGGTCTGGTACTCCTACTGATTATACCGAGTTGAAAATATTTGTCCCGCTTATGCTCATGTTAATAATGGTAAATTGGAGCCTAGAGCTGTTAAATGCATTTATCTTGGTTATAAGCCTGGTGTTAAAGGTTACAAATTGTGGAATCCTGAAACTAAAAAGATTGTTATTAGTAGAAGTGTTACTTTTGATGAAGCTTCTCTGTTTCATGATAAATCATCTACTAATATTCCTCTTGAGAAGCAATCTGAAACAAGCGTGCAGGTGGAGCATGCTATTAACTCGGGATCTACACCAGAAATTGAGCAGGGCAATGATTCAGAAGTTTCTACTGATGTGCAGCCAGCACATCATTCTATTGCAACCAATAGACCCAAGAGGGTTTCTAAACCTGTCAGGAGGTTGATTGAAGAAGTTAATATGGTTGCTTATTGTTTGAATGTGGCAGAAGAAATTGAAGGTAGTGCTGAGCCTTCTTCTTATTCCGAGGCTATTATTTCGAGTGATAGTAATAAATGGATGACCGCTATGCATGAAGAGATGGAATCACTTGAAAAGAATGGTACATGGAATCTAGTTAAATTACCAAGAGAGAAGAAACCTATACGTTGCAAGTGGGTTTTTAAAAGGAAAGAAGGTGTTTCTCCTAATGACGAGGCAAGGTATAAAGCAAGGTTAGTTGCTAAAGGTTATAGCCAAATTCCAGGTATTGACTTTAATGAAGTTTTCTCCCCTGTTGTGAAACATAGCTCTATTCGTACATTACTCAGCATTGTTGCCATGTATGATTATGAGCTTGAACAATTAGATGTTAAAACTGCATTCTTACATGGGGAATTAGAAGAGGATATTTATATGGAACAACCTGAAGGTTTTATTATTCCTGGAAAAGAAGAACTTGTCTGTAAGTTACAGAAATCTCTTTATGGATTGAAACAATCCCGTAGGCAATGGTACAAGAGATTTGACACCTTTATGCTCTCTCAAGGTTTCAAAAGGTCTGATTACGATAGTTGTGTTTATTTGAAAGTTGCTAAAGACTCAACTATTTATTTGCTCCTTTATGTTGATGATATGCTAATTGCTGCGAAGAGTATGACAGAGATTGAAAAACTAAAGAAGCAATTGAGTAATGAATTTGACATTAAGGATTTAGGTGCAGGAAAGAAGATGATTGGTATGCAAATATCTAGAGACAGACCATCTGGAAAATTATATCTAAGTCAGAGTGGATATATTGATAAGGTCCTTCGTCGATTTAATATGCATGATGCCAAGCCAGTAAGTACTCCGTTAGCTGCACATTTCAAATTATCATCAGCCTTATGTCCTGAATCAGATGATGATATCGAGTGCAGTTGGTTCACTTATGTATGCTATGGTTTGTTCGCATCCTGATTTATCACAAGCACTGAGTGTTGTTAGTAGATACATGGCTAATCCTGGAAAAGAGCATTGGAAAGCAGTTCAATGGATATTCAGGTACCTGCGAGGTACTTCTAATGCTCGTTTACAGTTTGGAAAATCTGGAGATGGACTTGTTGGTTTTGTCGATTCTGATTATGCTGGTGATTTAGACAAGAGAAGATCACTCACAGGTTATGTTTTCACCATTGCTGGTTGTGCTGTGAGTTGGAAAGCAATTTTGCAGTCTACTGTAGCTTGGTCTACTACTGAGGCCGAGTATATGGCCATTGCTGAAGCATGTAGAGAGGCTACATGGTTGAGAGGTTTATACACTGAGCTTTGTGGAGATATATCTTGCACTACCATATTCTGTGATAGTCAAAGTGCTATATGCCTTACAAAGGATTCGATGTTCCACGAGAGAACAAAGCATATTGATGTGAGATATCACTATATTCGTGAAGTTATTGCTAAAGGTGATGTGAAGATATGCAAGATAAGTACACATAATAATCCAGCTGATATGATGACAAAGTGATATGGATCAACATGATCCAATAGGGTTTTTGGCCCAATCTTTCACGGCGACCGTACGAAGCAGCAAGATAACAAACAAAGAGAATCCGAGATAGATTAAAATCGAACCCTCTTCAATCCCTCACGTTGGAACTGATCGGAATCAACTCCCACGCATGGTACACAATCAGATCTTGAAGATCAGCAAGCAAACACAACGATATGCGCCCCCAAACATTGGGACTTTTCTGGTTTATATTCAATCTCGAAAATAACAAGTCTGACCATACGATGGCGGCTGCCATAACCCTTTATAGGGTGACTCCAAACGCTACTTGGCTGGGACAAGCCCCATGCCACACTAAGCCCAAAAAGGCTGAACCGAAATTGTATTTGGACAGGCCCAAATACCACAAATAAAAATAGCACGAAAATAACAATAAAAAAAACATGACTCAAACTAAATAAAAATGACCAACTATTTATCTTTTGGCTGCAACTTCTTTACCAAAACGAAGCATCATTGGAGGCGTCCGAAAGTTGGGCTTCACCTCATCTTTTGGAGGCACTTCAACACAGAACTTTCCAAACTTCAGAATATATGCAGGAGGAGAAGCAGGAGGATTAATAGGTATTTTCCCCTCATCATCCCCCCCAACTTGAAAGGAAACCGTCCTCGGTTTCACCATATCCACTTTAATATCCTTGTCCAGCATAGGCTGCAGCACATGACGCTTGCCATTATGCCACAAAGAATAAACATTGGTTCTGCCTTCATGAGTGGAACGCCTATCAAATTTCCACGGTCGGCCTAGCAGCACATGACATGCATTCATAGGCAAAACGTCACAGACCATCGTGTCCTCATAAGCACCTACAGCAAATTACAGGCGCACCTTATGTGTTACCTTTAGCTTCCCTGAATTATACAACCATTCAACGCAATGTGGCTGCGGGTATTTCCATGTAGGCAAAGAAAGAGCATCCACCAAACCCTTGCTAACAATATTGGTGTAGCTACCACCATCAATAATCAGCTTGCAAGTGGTGTCTTTGACTGTACATTGGGTCTGAAAAATATTCCATCGCTGCCCCTTGTCCTTCTATGCGATCTGCTGGTACACGCTGCACCATTAGATTTGTACAATTCGCAGCAAGTTCATACCCATCTACAGACACTTCGTTGTCATCAGATTTCTCACTAGACGGCTCATCAGCTTTCTCCTCATCGCTAGCAGAAATATAGCCATCATGTGTCCTCGGCCTCCACAAGTAAAACACTCAATATGAGCGGTGGACTGAGAAGACGCAGCCTTAGACACACCAGATTTGGACGAATCAAGAGGAATATTATTGGAGCGTGTAGAGGGTGCCGGCTTAGCACTATAACCAGCAGCCTCGGTATGTGAACGGCGCCATGAATTTGCAGGGGCTGTAGCTTGGCGACGTTTGAGTTGTTGCTCTGCACGCTCAGCTTGGTGCACAAGATCCTCAATACTATAATAGAGTACCATCTCAACACGATCCTGCACCTCAATGTTCAGCCCATGAAAGAAACGAGACATCGTGGCCTCAGAGTCCTCTGTTGTTTCCGTACGTATCATCAACAACTCCATCTCCTTATAATACTCATCAACAGATTTATTACCTTGAGTGAGCCGCTGCAATTTGTTGTGCATATCCCTCTTGAAGTGCTCAGGAACAAAACGACGACGCATGAGTTCTTTCATACCAGTCCACGTCATTGGGCGCGTGCGCATACGCAGAATTTGAGTCCACCAAATCAGTACATAACCGGTGAATTCAACTGCAGCAAGTTGCAGCCTCTTCTCCTCAGTGTAACGGTGGGTAGCAAATATTTGATCCATACGCATCTCCCACTCCAAATAATCCTCAGGTCCGCGGTCACCGGAAAACGGAGGGATGGACAATTTGATACGTCCAAGACCACCATCATCAACGGGAACACGAACAGCATGACCAACACGATCACGAGCATGTGGCTGAACATGACCAGCACCTGCAGGACGAGCATCAAACGGGCGGTGTTGTGGTGCATAATCAGGGTCATCCTCAAGTTCTCCAACATCATTGCCTTGTCGATGATCATAATTAGCAGCAGCGCGACGTGGTATCACATCGCCAAGTGGTGCAGCAGGAGGTGGCTGCACAACTGCACGGGCAGGAGCATCACCCAACGCATCAATCCGGACAGCGAACCTTGTAATTTGCGCCGACAACACAGCATGACTCCGACGGATATAGTCGCACGTGTTATCAAATCCAGCTCGGACATTAGGGGCCAAATCTTCAGCAAACTCAGGTGGGGCAAGCTCCTCTTGTTGATCTCCGTCAACTCCTGAATTGTCTCCATGAACTGAATTCACCATCGTGTGCAAACAGAGGAAAAACTAGCAGTAATTCCGAAATAGCTATAGCAATATCTGAGCAGAAAATAGCAGCGGTCAGGCCTCGGTCGCTTGCAGAATTTCTTGGCAGCAACAACACGTGCAGCAGCCTTGCTCTTGGGCAGCTTACAAGTAGCAATCAGCTAGCTTTTGTAGATCGATCGGTACTAGCGTATCAAGTTTGGACTCTTGGAAACAGCAGTAGGAGTCGTACAGAAAAAATACTGCTAGATGGAAAAAATTCCAAGCAAGTCACTACTAGGAAATCACGCGAAGAGCATCCAATCTGTAATTTTTTTTTGGTGGTTGCTTTTCCTTTCCGGCCGGAACTCAAACACCACGATCTAACTGTAATCTGAAACGGTTGATGCAAAGACCAAGGAATCTCACGAATTCCTTTTCTCTTTCCGCTGCAAAATAGGAGCAGTAGCAAGATAGAAAAGAAAATCCTCTCAAACCATAGATCGTGAATCCAACAAGACCGCTCCAGTCTACACAAGGCAAAAGCGACGGATCTTGACAGATAAACACCAGTGTGTTGGCAAATCGCCTCTGGCAGCAAATACTTAATAGATCGAACACAAATCTCAGTAAGTAGATGCCGTGAGAAACCCGACGAATCTGATACCAAGATGATACGGATCAACGTGATCCAATAGGGTTTTTGGCCCAATCTTTCACGGCGACCGTACGAAGCAGCAAGATAACAAACAAAGAGAATCCGAGATAGATTAAAATCGAACCCTCTTCAATCCCTCACGTTGAAACTGATCGGAATCAACTCCCACGCATGGTACACAATCAGATCTTGAAGATCAGCAAGCAAACACAACGATATGCGCCCCCAAACATTGGGACTTTTCTGGTTTATATTCAATCTCAAAAATAACAAGTCTGACCATACGATGGCGGCTGCCATAACCCTTTATAGGGTGACTCCAAACGCTACTTGGCTGGGACAAGCCCCATGCCACACTAAGCCCAAAAAGGCTGAACCGAAATTGTATTTGGACAGGCCCAAATACCACAAATAAAAATAGCACGAAAATAACAATAAAAAAACATGACTCAAACTAAATAAAAATGACCAACTATTTATCTTTTGGCTGCAACTTCTTTACCAAAACGAAGCATCATTGGAGGCGTCCGAAAGTTGGGCTTCACCTCATCTTTTGGAGGCACTTCAACACAGAACTTTCCAAACTTCAGAATATATGCAGGAGGAGAAGCAGGAGGATTAATAGGTATTCTCCCCTCATCACAAAGCCAGTACCTGCAGCTAAGTTTGAGCTTTGCTCGGACTTAGTTGGCATCTCTCACTAGTCCTATGGGACTTTGACGCACAAGGTGTTTATGCAAATTTGATATGAGAAGTTTATTACTTTATTTGACTACTGGAGGGAATTTGGCTCAAGGTGGAGATTGTTGAAGCGTGATCCAAATTCTACTAGAGGGTTTTACGCTGGCCAGCGCATACGAGTCTAACTCGTTTTCTTGTCCTCCAAGGACTCTTGTATATTGCCCCCTATATATATACCCCAGTAGTATCACCTAAAGACGGCCTGTCGTCTAGGGTTTGTAATACTCCTCCATATAGTGAAATCACGCCTTCGTGCGTCCGTGGTTTTTTCCCGTAAGGGTTTTCCACGTAAAAATCTGTGTCTCGTTTGTCTCGTTTTGATCTCTATTTTGGTAACATGTGACAATATTTCCTTTTTAAAGATGTTTATTCTTGAAAATGTATTGCCAAGCACCATCCTAATTATATGATTTCCAAATACAGTTACATAATAATTTGATATTCATTAAGTCAATGTTAAGGACACCCAGACCACCTAAATCTTATGGAGAACAAACAGTTCCCTAATTCATCACATGGTACTTTCTAATGTCACGATCTTCCTGCCATAGAAGCCTTCCTTTAAACACATCAATAGTTTTCATAACTCCAACTGGTACTTGGTAAAAGGACAACATATAGAAAACAATAGTAGTGATACTAGCATTGAGCAAGATAGTTCTTGCACCTATATACAACCATTTACCTTCCCAACACCCAAGTCTTGTTTCCATATTATCTTCCGTTGGTTTCGAGTGTTTGTTAAGAAGTTAATTTAGACTTATTAACATGCAAACCAAGATAATATTTATGAGGCAAAGATCCAGATTTGCATGTAAAAATCTCTTCATAAACATTACTCAGTTCTAAACACTTCCCAAGGCGAAAAACTTCACTGTCTATAAAGTTTATTTTAAATGCTGACATTTGTGTAAACACATGCAACATAAATTTAAGATTTATAGAAAATGGTATCATCCGCATTATGGATTCTCTTGCTGATGCAGACCAAAGAGGTTTCATTCCATTAATCCAAGAATTTCGTAGAAAAATCTATGAACAAAATTCCTTTGAAATTTCTACGAGTGTCTCTCAATAAGTTGACTTTCATTTTTTATATTACCCTACATTGTTGACATCTAGCCCCATTTCTTTTACCGAACTGATGCCTGTTACTTTTCCACGGGCCGACCTCCTGTTGGCCCGAGTAAGGTTATTATGGCCGTTCCGCTCTATGGTTCCTCCGACCTAGCCCACAACCACCGTGACGCTTCGCCAGGACACATCGAGCCGCAACACACGGGAAATCCTATTTAATGCCCTTTGCGGCGGTTATTGCCAAAACGAGTACCCCTCCTATTCCCTATCTCTCTCTCTCTCTCTCTCTCTCTCTCTCTCTCTCTCTCTCTCTGGGCCTGTCCCATTTCTGTCGGTAGCGAGACAGGGAAGAAAACGATGGAGGCATTGCCGTGGAGCACGTCACCGGAGATGGGGACGACGCGGCTGTCCGCGATGTCCCCGGCGAGGCAAGGCCAGGATCTCACCGAAGACAAGGACGACGCGGCTGGCCGCGGTGTCGCCGGTGGAAGTGAGGTCGAGACTTAACAGAAGGGGATTAGAGTGAACGCCGGGGTGGCGGTGGTCGCGGGTATACGGCTCGAACAGGGCGGGGTGGCGAGGCGGGAGCAGGCAGTTGTGGCCGACGGTGGTGGCGGGGGAATCGGGGCCAAGAGCAGCAAGAACACCCGCTTGAAAACGGCCTAACGTCTGCGACTGTGAGAGACATGAAGCTATTAACTACTAAAAGCCTGAAAAGTAAAATGAAAATTTTGCTTTAGCGTCCATGATTAACGCGGTTGCTTTAAGATGGAAATAAAACCCGGAACTAAAAGCTCAGCTCCTGATGTGGATAGCTCGGTTATCTTTCTCCTTCCTGTCAACGTACGGGCGCATGATTAAGCCTGCAAATGGGCATAATCCTTATGTTTAGCTGGACGTAAACTCCTCGAAAAAGGCTGCATAAAGCTGCAGTTTAGTGGCCGGAAGCAAGTGAATTCAAATATTCTTCCGGCCATCGTTCTCATATAGCTGTGGTCCTGCGTATATATACAAGGCGTTGTCACACATTGCTTCGACCGCTAACCTTCGCCGAATTCGCATGGTTCCCGATAATTACACGCCGATTAGCCGGAAGGTACATCAGTTGGCCAAACAAACTCTTCCGAAGTAGAATAACCGTCTTCAAATGGACACGGATTTTTGGCTCATGGGTGCAGATGCATCTACTGGGTAAAACATTTTTAGTTTTTTTTCAATGTGTCAAAAAATTCCGAAAAAATTTCGGATATGCATCAACATTTTTAGTGCTAGCACAAAAAATTTCGCTGTGAAAAGACATTTTGTGTGACCTGTGCAAAAAAGACAAAACAATGTCTCGTACAAAAGTCTTTTGTAGCAATCCGGATTTGTCTTTTTTACACAGGTCGCACAAAATGTCTTTTCACCACGAATTTTTTTGTGCACCCATGAAATATGTTGAACTATCTCCATATTTATTTTTGAAATTTTTTGACATTTGGAAAATGGTTTTTTTGGGTCATGGGTGCAGATGCACCCATGACCCGAAATGGATTTCCGTCTTCAAATCGATTTTCCTCATCACTACTTATTATCATATAGTCCTCCATAACTGCAGATATCATCAACAGAAAAATATGTAATCAAAATCTGACAGTACATGAAACTACTTTTAACATCATATTTATTCAATGAAAGATTTACCACTACCCTATAGAATGCCTTCTTAATATATCCAGATCGATTCACTACTCATCAACTAAGAGTACGGAACATTTACCTTAATACGGCCGTCAGCGCCGAAAAAGTGTGATCTGTGGATGACAAAGCCAGGGAGCGAAGAGGACGAACCGGCGATGGTCAGAGGTAGATCCCAGTTGAAGCCGGCTGTGGAGCGGGGACCGCGTGACGCAGCGGATCGGAGATAGCCGCCGGGGAAAGCGTGGTCGACGGAGCTGCTGGCAGGGACGACGACGTGCCTGCCGAATACGGCGAGGAGCGGAGATCGCGAGGAGACGGCTACGAACGGAGATCGCCACGAGGCGAGCGGAGATCGCGGTCTGATAGCCGCCCTAGCAGCCGGGGAAAGCGTGGTCGCCGAGATCGCGAGGCGGCGAGCGGGACGTGCGGATCGTGATTTTGTTTTGGGCGAGCGGGACCGGCGTGCGGTTTAGAAATAGGTAGGACCGTATCTATACCGTATGAAAAATACGAGATCATACAGCCTGGATATGGGCTTCGGTGGGCAAACCTCATTACCGCATTAAAATAAATATAAAATGCGGAATGACAATCGTGCCCGGGGGGTATGAAAATTGAAAAGAAATGGCATCGCATGTGCTTGCTAGTAGATTGAAGGGAAATTAGTTGATTGTATGGCTGGATGACCCTCCAGATTTTCCTATGAATGTATTAGCGGATGATGTATCTGTGATTCTTAACTAATAAAGCATGCCGTGGGTGCTTTCCCTAAAAAAACAAAAAAACAAAACTTTAAGCCTGACAGTAAAATGAGAATTTGCTTAGAGAGACTGCGACTGCGAGAGACATGAAGCAATTAACTGCCTGAAAAGTAAAACGAAAATTTTGCATCACCGTCCATGATTAAGGCGGTTGATTTAAGATGGAAATAAACCCGGAACTAAAAGCTTAGCTCCTGATGTGGATAAGCTAGGTTATCTTTCTCATTCCTGTCAACGTACGGGCGCATGATTAAGCCTGCAAATAGGCATAATCCTTATGTTTAGCTGGACGTAAACTCCTCAAAAAAAGGCTGGATAAAGCTGCAGTTTGGTGGCGGGAAGCAAGTGAATTCAAATATTCTTCCGGCCATCGTTCTCATAGCTCTTTATCGAAAAAAATCGTTCTCATAGCTGTGGTCCTGCCCTCCTGCGTATATATACAAGGCGTTGTCACACATTGCTTGGACAGCTAACCTTCGCCGAATCGCATGGTTCCCGATAATCACACGCAGATTAGCATTCTCCGGTTAGGACTTGATTAGGCAGGCGGGTACACGTAACATGAGTCATGGGACAGATCCACACTCAAATCACTCTATTTATTCCTTGATGCATTGCCAAAACCTGGAGACGCAGGCCAGATAGCTATCATAGTCATGGGTGCGCATACGACCCTCACCCCGGTTGTCAGCAAGCTCTTCTGCAGCTCTCTGCACGCGGTGCTCCTGGTCCGGCGACGTCCACCCACCGTGACCGGAGGCGGCTTCGTGGTAACCGACAGGGAGCAGAGGGTCGTTTTCAGCGTCGACGGCTGCGGGATCATCGGCGCCAGCGGGCAGCTCGTTGTCAGGGACGGCGATGGCACCGCGATCCTCTTCATCCGCAAGAAGGTGACCAGTTCATATATAGATCGAGCTCGAGCTCCTCCATGTTCCATCATTTTCTGAATGTTTTGAACTGATCTCATCTTCTGTTCAGGGAGGAGTGGTTCAAGCGCTGAGCGTGAACAACAGGTGGAAAGGGTATCTGATGGACTTCGGTGAACCGAGCAAGCCGGTGTTCACTTTGCAGGACCCTAAGCTGGTGCTCAGCTGCGTGCCCGGCGATGTCCGGGTCACCGTCGAACCCAAGGGGAGGAAGCGGCAGTGGGACTACGAGGTGACCGGATCCTTCGCCGACAGAGCCTGCGCCGTTAAAAGCCGAGCAGGCCACGTCGTAGCGCAGGTAAAATTCTTCAGCTAATTAAACCATGCGAAGGGGTTGAGTTGAATTTATCTAGGGGTGTTAGGTGGTCTTTCCATTTCATTTTCAAGGTGATATACATTTGTGAGTTTCTTTCCAAACGTGTGAACTAGATTGGAGTGAAGGGGATGATGGCTGGCAAGGACTTCTACCATGTGGTGGTGCAGCCGGGATATGACCAGGCATTTGTGATCGGTGTAATCGCCATTCTTGACAACATGAATGGGGAATCTACAAGGTGTTAACCGTACAAAATGGGAGCAACCATATGGGCCACTCGATCCATAGGATTGTATTAGCAATTTGTTCGAATTGTACATGTTGATTGGTTGATTATTTGTTTAATTACTAGACCTTTCTTTTTCATGGATACAAAGTTCATACTTCTGGTAATTGTGGACGTGTTGTAAATTAGTATAAGGCTGACATTGTTGAGAATGCAAATGATATGTGCAATTTTTGACGAAACCTCGTCAGAGGGCGGGGAGCTCCCGCATTGCATTAATAGAAGAAGAGACGGTCCAGTTTATAAGGGAAACCGGACCCAAAAACCAAACAACTCCCGGTTAATTAAGGAAAACCGGTAAAACCCACACACACACCCTTCTAACAATCAAGGCACATCGTCTGAACCAGATACAAGAGTCCCTAGGCCCAAAACCATTGAAACCACTTTATATCCAGCCAAGGCAAACTCCCCAACTTCGAGAGCACTCTCGCAACAAGAGGAGTTCTCACGCCTAGCCTTATAAAGATATAGATTAACCATTAACCTGTACCAACTCACGAACTGACTGGAACGCCGTCGGCGTGATAGGTTTCTTGCACAACCGCAAATATGACTCCATCTTCTCTTGCACATCTTCCTCTGTGCCTTTCTTTGACATCTTGTCCTTTGGCAAATCACCAAAAGTCTGTGCCAACCTATACTCAGCACGCTTGGCAACCGGGATGTTGCAATTTTTGTTCTTCTTGTCCAACCGTCCACTACGTCTCCTGACACAAGTGGAGTCCCCTTCAACCTGCATATGAATCGGTGCATCGAGCAGGGAAAGTGGCACAGTGCAACTGAAGTTGTTCAAGAGCTCATCCAACAAGCTAGGCGAGGAGTCGTACTCAGGAACCTTCAAGCTGTGAGGGCCACATGGCGCTGTCAGCTCCGAAGGCACCTGCCCGACAGAGCTATCAGGCAAAGCCTCCTCAATCATCTCCAAGCCCTTGCAAGAGGCCACAATTTCATCGACCTTGTCTTCCTGCATCACACTTGGAAGCACCATCTCGGGAAGGACAAAGCCCAAGTCAGGATGATCATCCGTAGACTTAGACTGTGTCATCACACCACACAACTCAGATGAGTAGTCGGCCCCAACGGCCACACTGGTATCCTTGCCATCGGACACAACGAGAGACGCTGATTCATCATGCTTGCCCGGCGTGGAAGAATCTGCGAGAGCAAGCCTTCCACCAATAGCCTCCATTAGCTCCCAAAGGCCTGAGACCTGATCAGTCCAACCCTGCAGCGAGGCGACCAAGTTGCGGAGGGGTAGGAACACCTCCTCCAAACGAGCGGCGAACATGGCCTGCAGCTCAGCACTCAACGCCTCAGCCTGAGCTGCAAGAAGAGGCTGCAACCCCCAATCCTCTCCCACATGCTCCCAGCGGAGCCCCCATGTGTTTGATGGGCATCTCTGTATCTGTTTCAAAACTTGGGGGCTGGTTAGGGGTGTTCGGACACAACCAATGTCCTGTCTGGCCTACCAGTAATCAACTATTCATAGAAATAAATGCCCCAAATTCACCATGTTCCATCTCTTTAACTTTGTTCCCATATAAAAAAGGATAGTTTTAGGGTTGGGGGTGGGTAGGCCATGAGTACCAACACGACCTCTTCATATAGAAACTTAAGTTAACAAGGATTAAGGGAATAAAGTATTCTCATCTTCTACCATAGCATATGAATTCGCTCTATCAATACCAAACATCAAATTAATTTCAAAAAAGTAACCTACAACTTGTAAATTGTTTGCAAACATTCATATTTGAAACTATGGGTAAAGCATGGTCAAATGAGTGCTTGGTTGGGTCTTGAAGGTACTCCTCTTATTCTAGATTTTGCATGTAAATATTCGTTCAAAATGTTTCTAAAATAGTCTAACATTAAAAATAAATAAAGAAATATAATCAAATAATTCACAAAATATTATCTACTTGTCCAAACATCATGAAACAAATAGTATTGAAAATATAATTTAATTTATGACCCACATAAAAGGGAATCATATCATTTGGATTTTTGGATCAAAAGTTACATGGTCCGAAATTATATGTTTTAGACCATAACACCCCGACAAGATCGCTACATTATTAGACAACCACGCCACGTTGGCACGTCATAGCACACCCCAAACTCGGCGTGATGCTATAGAAGATAACGTCTTAATGGAAGATGCTATGTAAAAGGTAGTTCTAAAAATATTTTCGAAATAGTGGGTTTTCACTAAAATCCTCCACCTGAACCAGCTTTTGGCTACATGATCACACCCAATCTCCGGACGATCGGGCCGCTTTGGTTATACGTAGCAATTTTTCAGGCCGGTTCGGCGCGACGCTCACAAGGATTAAGTATAGTTTTCACCCCCAAATATCACACATTTGACAGAAACCCCCCTGAACTAAAAATTGGGAGTTTTTAAACTCTTAAATCCACAAAACCGTCTAAATCACCCCCTAAGCTGGTTTTGGACAATCTGGGTGGTTTTTGCTTATGATGTGGCACTGATGTGGCGATGACGTGGCATTGATGCCGTTATGTCCTAACCGACCGACAATGGCTTGTTCTTCTTCCTCCTTCAGCGGCGGATCGGGATGGAAGACAGGGGATCAGGATGCCGAAGCGGCCATTGCGATGCGGCTGGTGGTGATCGTGGGCGCCACGGGCACCGGGAAGACGAATCTGTCCATCGACGCGGTACGGGCCATCGACGGGGATGTGGTGAACACCGATAAGATCCAGCTCCCCGCCGGCCTCGACGTCACCACCAACAAGGTGCCCCTCGCCGACCGCCGCGGCGTCCCGCACCACCTCCTCGGCGCGCTCTGCCCGGACGACGGCCCGCTCCCGCCCTCCTCCTTCCGCTCCCTCGCGACCTCCACCGCCTCCTCGATCGCCGCGCGGGGACGCGTGTCGGCGGATCCAACTCCCTCATCCACGCGCTCCTCGCCGGCGCCAACCACCTCGACGATGCCGCCGACCCTTCGACACCTTCTCCGCAGATCGGTACCGCCCGGCGCTCAGGTTCCCGTGCTGCCTCCTGTGGGTGGACGTGGAGGCGCCGCTTCTCGATGAGTACCTGGACCGGCGCGTAGACGACATGGTGTGCGGTGGCATGGTGCAGGAGCTCCGGGAGTACTTTGTGACGACGACCCCCACGGAGCGCGCCGCGCACGCCTCGGGACTCGGTAGGGCCATCGGGGTCCCGGAGCTGGGCGAGTACTTCGCGGGACGGAAGAGCCTCCGCGCGGCCGTGGACGTGATCAAGGCCAACACCCGCGTCCTGGCATCAGCGCGGGCATCCAAGATCCGGCGCATGGCGGACGTCTGGGGCTGGTGAAAGGACAAACGATGTCGCCTAGAGGGGGGAGGGGGGTGAATAGGCGATTAAAACTTTTCCAGTTTAAGGCTTGATAATTGCGGAATAAAACTAGGTCTTTAAATTAACAAGCCAACAACTTAAATAAACTCGGCAAACCTATGTACAGCAACAACTTATGCTAAGCAAGACAAACAAAATGGTGATAGCAAGATATAAAACTTCAAGCACGAAGGCTATCACAATGTAAATTGCATAAGTAAAGAGCTCGGGTATAAAAATAACCGAGACACGCAGAGACGAGGATGTATTCCCGATTTCCTCCTTGTTAAGGGAGTACGTCTCGTTGGAGGGTGTGAGCTCGCCACAAGAGGCCTACTCAAGATGTCATAAAAGGCCTCACCCTATTCTCCGATGAACTTCACCCCAAGGGTTAGGTTCACCTTTCACTATCGGAATCCTTCAAGGCGGAATCCGGAGCCTTCACAACGATCTTGGGGCACACACCCACAACTCAATCGGGGGCTCCCAAACCTTGCCTGAAGCTTCACAACTCGAAGTCTTCGCGACACCACCAACCGTCTAGGGTACACAATGCACCCAAGAGGCACAAGCTCTTGAGAACACAATGCACCCAAGAGTAACACGCTTCTCAAACTTCAATCCCACATATCACCGTGGGGAACTCAAACCTATGCACCAAATGAAAAAGGCAAGACCACACAAGGTGGTCAAGTCCTTCACTCCCAAATCCCACCAAAAGCAACAAATGCTTATGGGGGGAGAAGAGAGGAAGAACTCAACAAATGAATCCCAAGATTTAGATCCAAAAGGTTCCCCTCACTTAGAGGAGAGATTGTTTGGTGGAAATGTAGATCTAGATCTCCTCTCTTGAATCCCTAAAAATGGGCAAGAATCATTGGAGGGATAGAGAGAAACCCAAGCTTTTTCGAGGTCAAAACAATGGAGGAGAGAGAGAGAGAGAGCAAAGGGTTGAAGTAGTTGGGGAACCATTGGGGAAGAAAGCCCCCTTTAAATAGGTCCCCGATTTCTAACCGTTATGTGCAGAATCGCGCAGGGCCGGTACTAGCGCCCATGCACGATTCAGCTAATAACGGCTCTTAGCAGATCCCGCGGGTCCGGTACTTCCGGGAAATGGTCCAGTACTTCCGGTATTGCCTGTAGTTCCGCTTCCACTTCCGGGCCAACTTCCACCGGAGACAGAAGCGTCCCGGAACAGGCGGAAGTAGCCCCGGAAGTGGGCCCAGCACTGGGCACCGGTACTTCCGGAAAAAGTCCCGGTAGTATCGATTGACCCGGTACTACCGGAAGAACTTCCGAGCCACTTCTGGAAAAAGACAGAATCTCAAAAAATTAAGCGGAAGTAGACTCGGTACTAGGCCCGGTACTACCGGCCATGGGCCGGCCGGTACTACCGGCTAGTACCCCGGTACTACCGGTTACTGGAAAACAACAGAACAAGAAACTGAATAACTTTCGCAAGGAAACTCCGATCGAGGTGAATCCAATTTTGTTTGAAAGAGGATGACAAGAGCTTACCCTACAAAAGTGAAAAAAAATGAAAACAAGCAAGGGAGATTTTTCTAATAAATGGAAGAGTGAAACCTTCCATTAGGACGAACCGACAAAATCTCCAATACCGGAAACGCAATAAAAGATGCATACGAAATCCGTTTTCGGTGAACTTGGCCTTGTCATGACAAGCACGACAAGCACCAAGACCACAGCACTATAAGAGCCAAATAAGAACCAATAAAGATGATTGTAATGATGCAAAGGTTTGAGCTCTCAATGAATGATACGATCAAGATACTCGGTCGAGAGCCCCTCTTGATAGTACGACTATCTATCCTATAACCCGGTCTCTCAACTAACATCATGAGACCGGTAAAATAGAAAACCTATCAAGATCATAACTTTGCCTTGCGCATAATCCACTTGAGCTAGATGATGACGATCTTTGTCTTCTCAAGATGGACCACCTTTCTTGATTGCGCTCCGCTCGATGAAGACTCACAAAACTCCCCCATACACCGATATGGGAGAGGCACTCTTCAACATATCTTCACTTGGCTAAAATCTTGATGACGATCGCCACACGACGTCATCCTTAATGAGCTACATAGGATCTTACTCTTGATTCATGCTCATGGAGAAATACCTAACCACACAAGACAATACCAAGCACATAGATTATGGGTTAGTTCACAAGACTATATTGACAATGCTTACCACCCATGAGATCACATGATCTCTCATGGTACATCACTAGTCTTGTGTGTTGATCAACTTGTACCTAGCCTTGATTGATAAGTAATCGTCTTCACTTAGCCTTGACTCCAACATATGGAGATCAAGCAATGCATATGGACACAACCTACAAGTAGTTCAATACAAACATTAGTCCATAGAGATTGTTATTAATTACCAAAACCACACATGGGGGTAACAATGCACTTTCAGCTGGCCCGTGCGCCGCCTCGACGCCTCCGCCACCGTCCGCGTGCGCCTCGCGGGGGCAGGACCGGCGGCAGAGGCCGCCTCCTGGGAGCGCGACGTCCGCGGCTCCCAGAAATTAGGACACAGAGGGAGAGAGCGACTGACAGGTGGGCCCCACCACGCAGTAACGTCGTCAGTTAGTCTACCACGTCAGCAGCCACGTCAGCGCGCCAAAACAGCCCAAACTTGCCCCAATACCACTCAAATTCGTCCAAAGCCACCCAAATTGAGTGGTAGGGGGTTATTTAGACGGTTTTGTGGATTTGAGGATTTGAAAACTCCCAATTTTTAGTTCAGTGGGATTTCTGTCTAATGTGTGACATTTGGGGGTGAAAAACTATACTTAATCCCGCTCACAATCCAATCCCGAGCCCGGTCTGGCCCAACCGTCGGTCCGCAGAAATCATACCCAAGCCCGTAAAAGCCCGGCTAGGCCTCACCAGCCGGTCTAGTCCCAGCTAAAATCATGTTTTTGTAAGCTGATCCTGGCCCGGACTGACCGTCGATCTCAAAATTCAGACCCGGCCCACAATTTTCGGGCGGCCCATGGCCAGGTCGCTCGTGCCGTCGTGCCTCCAAAGGAGGGTAATCGTTAAAAAAAGGGTTCCCTTTGCAAACGGAACCTAAGATGCACTCCCATCGCGACAAGTGTCGTCTTCTTCTCGCTTGGTCACCCGTGGGTGCTTTCATGTCCGCCAAGTGTTACAACTGGAGTTAAAGTGGGGATGAGAGAGAAAGGGATACGGGAGGTGGGAGGGTAGGTTTTTCCTTTTATTTTTTTGAACCGAAGTTGAAAAATGAAATATCTTGAGAACCGCTTATCCAAATTACGAACCGTTTTCACTTTCGAACTCCTCGCGTCGAGATATTTAAAATTAGATCCCATGTCGATAGGTTATGACGAACTTTTATTTTGTACATCTAAAAGTTGAATACATGTACATTCGGTTTGAACGTACTTGTACTACAGGTTTGGACGTACTTGTACTTACGCTGTCAACGTACTTTGTACTCCATTTTCTGTGTACTTGTACTCGGTGGGAGGGCAGCTTTTCACTTTTTTTTTTAAACCGAAGTTTAAAAATGAAATATCTTGAGAACCGCTTATCCAAATTACGAACTGTTTTCACTTTTAAACTTCTCACGTCGAGATCTTTAAAACTAGATCCCATGTTGATAGGTTTTGACGAAATTTTTTTTGTACATCCAAAAATTGAATACCTGTATATTCAGTTTGAACGTACTTGTACTTCGGGTTTGAACGTACTTGTATTTCGACTGTCAACGTACTTTGTACTCCGCTTTCTGTGTACTTGTACACCATCCTCGCAGTAATATGTACATCCGGATCGCTTACTCTGTACTTTCTGTTTTATATACTCTGTACTTATATGTGGTGCGTTAGCGTAGGCGTTAGGGTAACGTCCCGAGGCTTCCGCTAGATCATGAAAAACTTGTAACTTATATGTATAACTTAGGGTTTAGGGTGGGGGTGGCATATAAACCAACTCATATATCGGTATGCAAGAGAGATTTAGATTTAATTTGTTTATAGTTTCATCTGACCAGGAGCCACGCGGGTGGGTTTCGACTATACATTTATTTCCGTGTAATTTGTATATTTGTTTTTTTACATATTTTGTAGTTTGTATTATCTGTACATCTTTTAGTTTTTTCTTTTTCACATGTGTACCTTCCGCAAGCATCGTTTCAAAAAGAAAAAAACTAGCAAGCACACGTGTGCACCAAGCATGCGTACGTACGTTCCGATCAAAGCCAAGCGGTTAAGGATGGCAATTTTACCGTACCCGTATGGGGAGGATATGGGCACATTTTCATACCCATGGTTAGTACCCATACCCTACCGGCCAAGTCACGGGTAGGCCATAGGTACAACCCTATACCCTACCCGTTTATACTATGGATCCTACTCGGTTGACTTACTAGATAGAATCATGAGATTGTGATTTGCAAAGTTAATAATTGTCATGTATTTATCTACCTATTACTAAGTTGAGATAACTGAGTTTTTTTTGACAAATGTGCTACCAACAAATGTAAAAGTATAAACAATTTGTGTACTACTTGATCTACCCAATGGGTACCCAATGGGTACGGATACCCGCCGGGTATGGGTATAGGTTTACTTTCATCCCCGCGGGTAAGGGTATGGGTAAAATTTTATACCATAGACTATATAAGTATGGGTATGGTATTGCTCTACCCTGCCCATACCCTACCCATTGCCATCCTTACAAGCGGTGCTCCGTTTCTTGTACACGCGTGCCCGACCAGAGAACGTACACGCGCGGGGCATCGATGTACAGCCGCACCACAATAGGCGCAGGGAGCCAGGACAACGCCTGGTACGGGGCTTCCTCAGCGCAGGAGCTAGCCACCTCATGTACGTACGCGCGGGGACCACGCCTGGTAGGGAAATTCGATTTCGCCATCAACGGACACTGTCAAGCCACCACGTGACATGCTGTAACGGTTAGAGCAAGGTTAATAGTATAGCCGGCCGTTGGCTATAAGGTAGTGCCATGTCATTTATAGCCAAACTAATAGCCAACACATATAATAGTTAGTTATAAAAAAGTACTACTTCATGAATGCACGGCCCACTTTACACTCTCACAAGCTGTCTAGGAGCACGTGATGCAGCTGACTCTTGCATGAGAGCCCGCTTTCCTTCTCTTTCCTCTTCTCTCTCATCCAACTAAGCAATAATATCTTATTTAAATCCTTATAACCCGCTTCCGTAGCCTTATTAGACTTGCTCTTAGACTAGCCACAATGGGGGTATCATAGCTAGTATCATGCATGCCATGTTGGCAAAAAGATGATGTGGCACAACAATAAATAAAGAGAGAGGAGGTAGTGATATCATAATATGATACCGTAACATAACGGATTTCGAGGCATAATAAGTCTACATGATAATAAATACGACGTAGCATAATACTACAAAGATGTTACTACCCAATATGAATATAGTAACATAGACTAGTATCATATGCATGATACGAGTGTATGTTACTTCTCACTGTGACTAGTCTTAGTTTTAACCTTTTGTTAGTGGCACTCCCAAACGAGACTTCAGCAGCCAGCGCCGCCGCCACAGATCAACGCACTGCACTGTCGCTAAAAAAAGTCCAGCTCCAGTAGCTCCACTGCCGCCGTCGGTTCCGCGGGCCGCCCCCCATTTCCCGCCGCCAAGCGCCGCCGCTGCCCCCCTTTTCGTGACGTCGCATCGCCCGTGTCCCTCCTTCCCTCACTCCCTCGTCCCCTGCGCAAAAAGGCCAGCGCCACCTCGGTTTCCCGACGCCCAGCGCCGCCGCTGCCCCCCCTTGCCCGCCGACCAGCGCCTCCAGCGCCCCAGTTTCCCACCGCCGCATCGCCCGTCTCCACTCCCTCGGTCCCTGCGCAAAATAGCTAGACCTAGCTCACAAATCAGTAAAGCCTGCTCGCGAATCCCTCAAACCTCAAATAATTAGAGCGTTAGCCGCGGTGGAGCGCGATGTTCTCCAGTATCGCCGCTCGATCTCTTCTCCGCCTCCTGCCGTCCCCCGCCTCTCCCGTGCCCGGGCGCAGCCACCGCCTCCCCCGACCGGGTTCTCCTCGAGCCGCTGGCGTACCTCGCTGACCGCACCAACGCCACCACCGCTGAAGCCTCCTCGAGCACTGGCCACACCGTCCAGGCCACCTTCTGCGTCGCCGACCCGCCGTCCGTCTCCTGCGTGTGCATCCACTGCCCGGGCCTCACGGACGGCGACTTCCCCGAGAGGCCCCGCGTGATCTGCTCCGACAAGGACCTCCTCCTCCTCTGGGTCACATTCAGATTCGGCCCCTACTACCAGACGGGGCTCCGAGAGTACTTCATCTACAAAGCTGGCCCCGGACGGGCATCACTGCACCTACTCCCCGATCCCCATCCGCTCATCCTCAGGGCCTGGGAGGTCGCCCTCATGCCCCATGGCCACGACGACGATCACTTCGTCATCTCTGCTCTATGCTTAACACAGGCCCCCTGGGTTTACGACCTTCATCTGTTCTCGTCGATTTCCGGGGCTTGGAGCACTAAGGTGGCGTTCGCAGATAAACCATATACTTGCAAGCCACGAAGTGATGCTCACAAGGTCATTTCCTTTGGAGGAGGCACGTTCGGCTGGGTTGATCTATGGAGGGGAATCCTTGTTTGCAACGTGTTTGACGAAATGCCCATGGTGCAGTTCATCCAATTGCCGATGCTGATGCCTGGTAACAGAGATAATCTTAGAGTATGCCCGTGGCCTATTCGAGATATTGTGTGCAGCAGCGGTTTGATCAAACTTGTCGAGGTAGAAACTCGCCCAAGGCAAGCTGACGAAACATCAAATTATGACAGGAGTATAATATACTATGATTCAGGATTTTTTACAAAGCCGAAATATGTTATCAGTTGGAGGATCATTACATGCTCTCGAATGAGTTCTTCGAACTATTGGCATAAGGAGTGCATGAGTGATGACGAGGCAATATCTATTGACTATCAGAGGTATCCTTTGCTGCTCGCTGAGTCAAATAATATCTGTGATGGAGACGGAGAATCAACATTGAAGAATTCATACGCTACTTACCCTGTTCTGAGCTTAGACTGTGACAATGATGATATCGTTAACCTGTTGTGTACACTGAAGTCTGACACTCAGAAGAGTTGGTTGATCACTGTTGACCTGAAGAGGAAGAAAGTGATAGAGCTGGCACCGTTTTCTGTCAAAGGATATTTCAGTCCAGCTTACCCATCTCAATTGTCCAAATACCTGAATAGAGCTATAGGTAATGAGTAAACATTTATATATATTTAGTTGTCCCTTTTGCCTTTTATTTTGCCATATATTAAGTGTAAAGGGCTATGAGAGCTTTTCCTGTTAATTTAGCTTAATATTTTGTTTCCTTTTCCCTTCGGAAAATCAAGAATTTAGTGTGATTCGTTGCTTTTGGTAGTTATTTTGCTAAAGGCTGATATTTAAATTGATATGCTAAATATGTTGCATTCTCTAGGCGTGGATGTCGACCTTTTCCATTTTGTTATGAGATCCTAGTTACAGTGAGTGCTTATAAGTTTAACGTGTAGCGTGTATCTGCATGTCTTGCTGTAGCAGCTTTTTGCCAAATTGTACAAACAAATAACACTGCAAATGCTGCAGACAATGCCATTTTGTTGCCAAATCGTTGTTTCTGACAAATGACCATGGTCATGTTGCTGATGTGGGATTATCGGATCCATGGCCTATCGTGCATGCATGTAGGGAGATTGTCTGATCTGCTGGCCTAAGCATTATCTTTGATGGCTCTAATTTTTAGTTCAGATTTGGAAACCCATGTTTTTCCTAACAACAATGACCAAGACATGTATGTAATGGAGCAAAGTTTAGAAATATTTTTCTAGATTGAAGCCATTGCAAATAATTTCCATGTAGTAGTGGTTGTGCTATATGTACTTTCTGCAGATTTATTATCAAGCCTTATTTGATATACACAGTTAGATGATGATTATGTTTATGAGCTTTGGTTGATTCGGGTGTAATTGCCAGCGTGGCCTTACTATTGTAGTTTCATCATGGTTAATTATTTATTTGTGTGATTATGTGGCATCACCGAGAGGAGAAAAAGATAGTGTTTAAATGCGTCTGTAGTGTTGAAATTGAGAATGGTATCAGGGCAACTCCAACGGCCTCCACCAA
>QRDG01001370.1:0-35914 GCA_012064385.1 Puccinellia tenuiflora
GGACAAGCGGACCGGCTACAGCCGCTATGCCATCAAATGGGCTTGAACTAGCTCCTTGAGCTAGAGCTACATCCATAGTTCCATACACGCAGGATCACAGGCATAAGCTTTGCAAGAATAAAGTATTTAAATAATATGGAGTACTTAAATACTTTCTTTGTCACTGTTCCAAATGAATTAAGTATTTAAGTATCCTGTACTACTAAGGTGGAATTGCCGTCACGGATATGCTTAATTAGAGCATCTCCAACAGACCGTCCGGCACACTAAAAAAATTTACAGCGCCGAAATAGCACTTTTAGTGGGTCACGGTCGACATCGGTTTTCTAGAAAAATATAGAGCGCGGACGGCAGCGGTTACCAGACGCATTAAAATACTATAACAAACAAGTTCCTAAATTTTATAAAAACGACTCTACAGAAGTTTCTAAAAAAAGCAATTGGGTCCCTGGCCATGGCCGGCGGCGCGATTCCGGCGGCCATACGTCCGGGCGGCCGGCGGCGTGCGTGCGTGCGTGCGGCCGGCGGAGCGGCATGCGTGCGTGTGGCCGGCCGGCAGCGTGCGCGCGTGTGTTCGGCTGCTTGCTTGCGTGCGTGTGTCCGGCGGCGTGCATGCGTCCTTCGTGCCCGGCCGAAGCAATCCGCGTCGTCTACGGCGGCGCGAGCAGGAGGCCAGCAGCGGCCATCAGGAGGGCGGCGGCGGCCAGCAGGAGGCCAGCAGCGGCTAGCAGGAGGGCGGCGGCGGCCAGCGGGAGGGCGGCGGCTGCACAAGCCTCGCGCGCGAGGAAACTTCCGACGGCAGTTGGCCCTCCCGCGCGTGTCCAGGTTTTGCAGCGCGCGCAGTTCTGTGTCCAATATTTACAGCCTAGCATATCGTTTTTACCAGCGCGTTGGACTTGGGCGCGCACTATTTTACAGGGTATGTTGGAGTATTGTTTTTCACCTCACACCCCCTAAACTAGCGATTTTTTCAGCGCGCGCATTATTTTACAGGGTATGTTGGAGTATTGTTTTTCACCTCACACCCCCTAAACTAGCGATTTTTTCAGTGCGCAGTACTTTTAGTACCTCTGTTGGAGATGCTCATAGGTGTCCTGCCATTCATGAGCACCTACCAGATTTGATATCGTTTAGTTCCTCGATCTTTTATATCCATGCATGGCATGTCGGGCCAGACCGGTGGCACATGTGATGGACTTAATAGATCGGTGGCACATGTCGTGGTCGTGGATCATCACAGACGACTTACAAATATATAGTTGGAATATCTCTTTTTACCAGGCTCATTGGTCATCTCTGCAAAATTCTTCCCACTTAAAAAAAAATCTCTGCAAAATTCTTACATGCCTTTATAACTCTAGCACGTTCTACGGGCAATTGGAGATGGATATGGAGTGCACTACCCGAATCTAGAAAAAAAATGTCGTGTGTGTATTTGTCAAGTAGGTAGGATTCTAAGAGTTGTAGATTTCTCTTTTTCTTCGATTTTCTGGACGGTCGACGATTTCTGCTATGATGACACATGGTGTTGTGGGGCCTTCGTAGGGTAGCAGTTTTGGCGGTTGGTTTATCAGGCTGGTCATTTTGCGGGCAGTGACGTCCCTTCGTGTCGCCTATTGGCGTCGTTGTCTGACGTGTCGTGACGTGTCGTGCTGTTTGCTAGATGTTGTGTTGGGTATTCTCCTCATGTGGGCTATGAGGAGATGACCTTGTGAAGCGTTTCAGATGGTCCAGACAGGTGCAGAAGCCCACTACCCATTAGGGTTATGACTCGGGGTCATTTTGATTTTTGCACATGATGGATGGGGGATGTTAAACCTCCCAACCAGCCACCACTAGGTGGTGGGACAGAAGTGACGAAAATCCAGGATAGCCTCCATTGGAGAAGAAAACCAAGAGAGAGAAATAAAGAACACGAAGTTGAAGGAAGAAGCTTGAGATCAAGCACGGGTCATGCCCACAAGGTTGTGACGTTCAGATCCACTACCTTGTCTCCTTCAAGCTGTGGTTTCACCATCTTTGGTGAGATTGTTCCGATCCCCATCTCTTTTGCCCCAAATCTTGATGTATCAGATCCTCTAGTGCTCTTTAGAGAAGAACCTGTTGTATCCCATATTCATAATAGTGGAAAAAAAATTGGGTGGTTTCGGCCCGTGGTTTTTCCTTCTCAAGTTGAGAGGGTTTTCCACGTAAAAAGGATTGATGTCCCTGTATGTTGATTTGCTACTGCAGTACTTAGTTTAGAAAACATCCGCACAGACATTGGCTCCGTGAGCGTCTGCCCAAGTGCGGACACATTTTCCACCTTATATGTTGATGCATTATTTCCTTACGTGACTGAGCAACGATCCGTGAGTTAGTACACAAGTGGTGCTGAATTTTACATCTTATTCCGCTGCGTATTTTCATATCACATTAAGAGTGTGCTAATCTCTATTAAGGGTTAATTGGTCTCTCTCCAGTTTTCCCAACAGGGTTGCATGGGTCTTTGTGTTGTTCCGTTGTGTGTTTGGCACATGTATTTTTCTTTGGGATGTTTTTGAGCACACGTTTCTTGGTTGTCATTTGTTGAGTTGTTGAAAGTGCATGGTTGCCCCCATGCATGGTTTTGGTAATTAATGACAATCTCTATGGACTAATGTTTGCATTGAGCTATGTCTATAGGTGTGTCCATTTGAGTTGCTTGATCTCCATTTGTTGGAGTCAAGGATAAGGGAAGAAAAGTTGTGTTGATCAAGGCTAAGTACGTGTTGATCAACACTCACGTCCAAGTGAAGATATGCCGAAGAGTGCTTTCCTCATCTTGGTGTTTGGGGGGGCGTCATGTGAATCTTCACCAAGCGAAGCGCAATGAAGAAAGGTGGTGCGTCTTGAGGAATTGAAGATCGTCTTCATCGACCTCAAGTGGGTTAAGCGCAAGGCAAAGGTATGATCTTGATAGGGTTTCTATTTTACCGTTCTCGTGATGTTTAGTGAGAGACCGGATTATAGGATAGATAACCGTACTATCAAGAGGGGCTCTCGACCGAGTATCGTGATCGTATCGTCATAGAGAGCACAAACCTTTGCATCCATGCAATCATCTTTATTGACTCTTATTTGTCTCTTATCGTGGTGTGGTCTTGGTGCTTGTCGTGCTTGTCATGACAAAGCCAAGCTCACCGAAAATGGTTTTCATATGCGTCTTCTATTGCGTTTTCGGTATTGGAGATTTTGCCGGTTCATCCGTGCGGAAGGATTCTTTCTTTCAATTATTTGCAAAATCTCCTTTACTTGTTTTTTCTTTTACAAAGGTTGCTTTTGTCGTCCTCTTTCCAACAAAATTGGTTTTACTTCATTCGGACCTCAATTGCAAAAGATACGGCTTTTCCGGTTTTCAAAATGGAGGTGTAAACTTTCCCCATTTGTTTTTATAATATTTTCTTGGACTATGATGTTTCTCTGCATAATCTTGTTGTGCTCGTTGTGACGATTCCAACGAGTCCAAGATTATCGAAAACGGAGTTCGTGGGTGAAAGTTATCGCGGTTTCAGTTTTCGGGTGTTCTGCTGTTTTCTCTGCCGGTACTACCGGTCAATCTTGCGGAACTACCGCCGGTTTGTTCCGGACCAACTTCCGGAGGCCACTTCCGCTTATGAAAATTCGGTTCTGTTACCGAGCGGAAGTGGCACCGGAACTTGTTCCGGTACTACCGTGATTACCGGAAGTACCGGGCCTCTTGCCGGAAGTACCGGTGGCCAGTGCCGGGCCCACTTCCGGGGCTTCTTCCGCCTATTTCTTTCGGTACTGGCCTCTCATTTTTCAACCGGAAGTTCACCTGGAAGTGGTTCCGGTAGTACCGGATCAATCGGTACTACCGGTTCTCTTCCCGGTACTCTTGGCCTTCGGGTGTTCTTCTCTGTTGTTTGTGTGTGGGCCGGAAGTACCGCCCGTTGGGCCGATACTACCGGTCCTGCGGGTTTTCGTTTCTGGAGAGAGCCGTTGGGGGCAGTTTTACGTGGGCAGTAGTACCGCCCCTTGGGCCGGTACTACCGGCCCTGCGGGATTCTGTGCCCAACGGCCAGATTCCCTGGGCACCCTTTTAAGTGCCCCTTCTTCCCCTTTGCTCAAACACTTCTTCCAATCTTTTGAATCTCTTCAAGCTCTCTCTCTCCTCCATTGTTGCACATCCTTGTGAGCTTGATTCCTCTCAATCCCTCCAATGATTCTTGCCCAAACTTAGGGATTCAAGAGAGGAGATCTAGATATACCATTCCACCAATCAAATTCTCCTCTAAGTGAGGGGAACCTAGTGGATCTAGATTTTGGGGTTGCTTTGTGTTCATCCCTTTGTTCTTCCTCCTAAATCCCTCCATAGCATTAGTTGCTTTGATTGGATTTTAGAGAGAAGGACTTGACCACTTTGTGTGTTCTTGCCTCTTGCATTAGTTGCATCGGGTTGCTCTCTCCACGGTGATACGTGAAGTTGAAGGTTGAGAAGCTTGTTACTCTTGGGTGCATTGTGTTCCCAAGAGCTTTGTGCCTCTTGGGTGCATTGTGTATCCTAGACGGTTTGGAGATGCCGCGAAGACTTCGAGTTGTGAAGCTTCGGCACGAGTTTGGGAGCCCCCAATTGAGTTGTGGGTGTGTGCCCCAAGAAAGGTGTAAAAGGGCTCCGGAATCCGCCTCGAAGGATTCCGATAGTGGAAGGTGAACCAATCCCTTGGGTGAGGTTCATCGGAGAATAGGGTGAGGCCTTTGTGGCATCTTGAGTAGGCCTCTTGTGGCGAGCTCACACCCCTCCAACGAGACATACTCCCTTAACAAGGAGGAACTCGGGAATACATCCTCGTCTCCGCGTGCCTCGGTTATTTCTATACCCGAGCTTTTACTTATGCACTTTACCTTGTGATAGCCTTCATGCTTGAAGTTAATATCTTGCTATCACCTTGTTGCTTGCCTTGCTTAGCATAAGTTGTTGGTGCACATAGGTGAACCTAGCATATTAGGTTGGTGGCTTGTTATTTTAAACACATAGTTTTATTCCGCAATTATCAAGCCTTTAATTAGAAAAAAATTTAATCGCCTATTCACCCCCCCCCTCTAGGTGACATCCGGGACATTGTTTGTTCTTTCAGTTGTTCGTGCTTGCTCGGTTCTTCTGAGGAGATGACGGAGGAGATGATGTCGATCATCCTCTTGCGAAGAGGTTGGAGGAGATTGAGGCCGGGCACCACACCATGTGCGGATAAGGAAGAGAGTGACCGTTAGGATTTGTCTGAGGAGGGTTATGTGGTGGAATATATACCACCCGTAGACACATGAGAAACAAACATTTATACACAATATTTTCGTTTGCCAGTATGCAACGGACAACATAATCATCCATTTGTATTGGACATACTTCCACTTACAAGTGGGACCCTATGAAGTCTAAGACTACGAGATATACGAAGGATGCTTAATTTCTTCCCTCCATAATCGAAAACACATTCAAATGAACTAGTGTACTACTTATTTTTCACCTCCCTTTTTCCGTGCCATCACCGTCCATCGGACGACCACACTTATTGCCGATGATTGTCATTGGCTTCTCGTCATCGTCGTTATTCGCCTCCTCCTCATCACCATACTCCTCGTTCCTCTCTTGTTTGGTCCACTCCTACTGTGAATCATGCTTCGGCGACCGCTTCGGCCCTTCCATAGTGTGTCGATATACTCAAGATCGTCAAGGCTGGAGGGTGCTGGCGGGACATCTAGTTCATCTACATACTCTCTGCCATGGGTAGGATTGTTTCCATCGTTGAAGCATGCAGTGAACTCGTCGATTGTGTCCACTGGCAGGAGTAGTCGCTCTAGGACATCATTGCTATTCGCCAGAGATGTTGAAGTAGCCATGATGAAGGGATGGGTACCTTTTATTCAGAGTGGAGGTGTTTGTAGTTCCCAAAAAAATCAAACGCAATCATTTTCAAGGATGGTTCAAATTCTTAACATGATTGCTATAAAGTTAACCGTTCTCCAACACGGTTTAATTTTCTTTATCTTCACATTGCACACAGTTTTCTACATAATCCGATGGCAATACGAGACTCGATATACTAATATCGTCTACGAGAATGTCCTATAGCGGCTAACATCGCAAGAAATTGAAATTAATTATCCATGGTCGATATCTTAAGCAACAATTAACCTTATTGTCGGTGTGGGCCATGTTACGGGTGGTCTTGTGTGGTAGGCCTCACCGGTCACATGCTAATAACCATGGGTCTCCTGGCTGTCGTTGCGACGGATTGTACTAAGTGTCGGTTTGTACTATGATATACAACTCCACGCGATGAAGAGCCGAAAAATGAGAAGAACGGAAGAGGAATATACGAAGCATTCTATCAAGAATAAAGAGGACAGAGTGAGCAGCACACGAGGAGATAAAAACAAACGGCGAACGAGACATCATGGAGGTAGGAGGTGGTAGATCTAGACAAACAAAATTATCTGGCAGGTTGGCGCGGCAGCTGCACGCCCTTCGGTGGCCGTCTCATCCTTGTCAACTCTGTTCTGTCCGCTCTCCTTTCCCACGCCATGGCTGCTGGCATCATTCTCCACGGCGTCCTTGAGGCTATCGGCAAACGCAGGCATGCCTTCCTTTGGACGGGGGAAGATACTTGCCACAGTGGTAACTGCAAGGTCGCCTGGAAGGATCTCTGCACCCCGAAGTCTCTGGGTGGCCTCAGAATTATGTGCCTGGCCGCTCAAAATAAATTGCTTCTCTCCAAGTTTCTTTCTAAGCTCCACTCTGACACGGATGCCCCCTGGGCCTCCTGGTTCCGCCGGTTTTATGGCTGGTCAAATAATCATGACCTTGGCGACTCCTCTTCTCTTGACACCCCGATCTGGTTGGATATTGTTTCCACCTTGTCTTCCTTCCGCTCTAACTCTTTTGTCGTTGTCATCTCTAGTCGCTCCACCTCCTTTTGGCTTGACCATTGGCTAGGCACCTCCACTCTGGCCGAATCTTTCCCTGCTCTCGCTTCTCACTCTACCCGCCCCAACTTGTATGTCTCCCACGCTCTCCTCTCTGGCCTCTCCTCCTCTCTTGCTCCTCGCCTCTCAACCCAAGGCTCTATGGAGCTCTCCCTCCTCTCCCCCCTTCTTGATCACATCACTCCTGATCCCTCCGGAGTGGACACTCGAGTTAACCGTTTCACCAATAAGGCTCCCTCGAACCGGGACACTTACGCCAACTACTTTAGAACTCTGCCTCCTGACGATTTTGCTGGGTTTGTTTGGAAAAATGTGGCCCCTAACACTTGCAGGATCTTTGTTTGGCTTCTGCTCCGCCGTCGTATCTACACAAATGAGAGGCGCTTCAAACACAATCTGGCTGCCTCTCCCTGCTGCCCCTCTTGCTCGGCTTGCGAAGACGTGGACCACCTTCTTCTGCATTGCCACCGCGCGCGCCAAGGAAGTCTGGGACATTCTCCCCCCGTGTCGCCCCGACAACATGCCTGACACTGTCCGGGATGTTTGGGCAGCTCTGACCCCTCTGCTGCTGGAACAACAATCTTCATCGCCGTCCTATGGAACATCTGGAAGAGAAGGAATGACCTGGTTTTTAATCAGAAAGACCTCCCGGGCTCGGTTGTAGCTCACAAATGCGTTGCGGACGTCCGCCTCTGGTCCCAGACCTGCCGTCGAAAGATGTTATGAACCAATGGTGTAACATTTTTGACCCTCTGTGATCCCCTGTATTTTCCTTCTTGCTCTCCCCCCTCGCTCCACACCTGTCACCTTGTAATGGATGTTGCTCTCGCATGTTAATATATAGTTCAGGCTGGCCTTGGCCCGCGAAGTAACAGTAAAAAAAAAAAGACAAACAAAATTACAAAAAATAACTCCGGATGGAGTTCCGGGTAAAAGAGGCAAACATCGAAGATCAAATTAAGGAGAGGCTGCCGTCATACAATTACTATATCAACTATTTTACGGTCGACTTAGGTGACGTACATTGGGGACTGAAAAGACAATGACTAAAATTTCTATCGTTGTGTATGTACTCCGTACAATTTAATATATAGTACTAATCAGAGGCGTGCGTGACCAAGGAGACTATCCACTGGTTCGTGAACTGGCCATGCAGGTCGTATAGCTTGGCAAATGGAGGAGGATAGACATGAAAGCAGCAAAATCAATGCTGTCTAGCTGGCTTAGCTATCGTCTGAAGTGTTGGTCAACTTAGTAGTGCATGTCACGAATCGGAAGATATACGTGCACCGTCGGCAGCTTCCTTTGTCAGTCTAGATGATTGGTGTCGTCGAGTCAACATTGCCGACACCGTGGAACACGTCAACAAATTCATTTCTGTCCTTCCTTCCGTTCCGTCGAATGTACTCTTCTGTCGGTTTGGGCATATTACCACGTCGATCGGATGAGCTAGCTAGCTGTCCACCAGGTTGTTATAACATACAGTACTGTACACGCGAGCGCGATCTCGATCCGAATTCGCAGACAAAATGTCGATCCCTCCAGAAAGCTCAGCTCCGGTCATGTCACTGAAAAAATCAACTCAAATAATTCCTCCTCATGAAGTTAGAGCAACTCCAGCCGTTGGCCCCCCCAGCCCGAATTGCCGGCGTTTTTTTGGGCATGCTTGGGGGGCGCCGGCGGAAAAAAACGGCCTGGGGGCGGGCCGATTCCCAGCCGCGGCCCCAGGCGGAACGGTAAAAACATGACATAAAAACGCGAATTGGACGAAACTTGTTCAAATTTGCCGTTTTTTTCGTCGAACACGGAGGATATCATACAAAGATAACTAAAATAAAGAAAAAAAATTAAAACACGGGGGCGCGGCGTCTACATGCCGAAGTAGCGGTAGAACCGCGTGTAGTCCCCGCCGTCGGAGTCGTCGGAGTCGCCGCCGGTCGGAGGAGGAGCAGGAGCACTGCACCCAGCGCCGTCGCCGCCGGTGCCGGGCTCATCCTTCGGCGTCAGCAGGCGGGAGGAGCTCCCGCCGGCGCCGATGTCGTCCTCTTCGCTGCCGTCCAGCACGACGTAAGCCGGCCCGGCGTCAGCAGGCGGGAGGGGCTCCTGACGGCGGCGGCGGCGGCGCTCGTAGCGCGCGAGGAGCTCCCTCTCCTCGGCCGCAATGCGCTGCTGGCGCTTCTCCTCCTCCCGCTCGTGCTCGGTGGCCGACCATTGCAGCGCGAAGTCCACCGGCGCCGGAGGCACGTCGTTGAGGCTGGCCGCCATGGCGGCCCGCACGGCCGCCTCCTCGTCGTAGGCCTCCTCCTTCACGACGGCCTTCTTCTTGAAGGCGCGGCCGCCGGTGCCGGGCTCCTTCTTCGGCGTCAGCAGGCGGGAGGTGCTCCCGCCGGCGCGGGGCTCCCTGATGACGATGCCGCGGGAGCCGCTCCTTCGCGGCGGCTCGTCCGCCGGCTCCTCCTTGACGCGGGCGAACGGCGTCGAGCGGGCGGCGTCCGAAGAGGAGCGGGCGGCGTCGGAAGAGGAGGACGACGAGAATGACATCCTCCGCGCCGTCCATCCTTGTCGCGCCGCCGACGGGCCCTGAAGGCGCGGCTCGTTGCCGTCCTCGATGTAGTCGAGGACGTACGCCAGCGAGCGGCCGGGCATGCCCCACCACTTCTTCCGGCCCTCGCTGTTGTTGCGCTTGGGTCGCCGGGCCGGGGTAGTCGTTGAGCTGGCGCTGGCGGCGGTCGGAGAAGAACGTGTTCCAGGTCACGTTGTTCTCCGGATCCCAGATGGGATCGGCCTGCTCCTCCTCCGTCAGCCGCTCGCGGGCGGCGTAGATCTCCGCCAGCCGCTCATCGCCGGTGGGAGTGGGGGGGACCGGGAACCCCATCTGGCTGAGCCGCCAGGCTCCGGGGAGCCTCATGCCGGGCGGGCATGGGTAGCCCGCCTCGTGCAGCAGGCGCGCCTCCCGGTCCTGGAGCCAGTTCCGGCCGAAGCCGTTGGCCGCCGCGCTGTTTGCTGGATCCATTCCGGTGTGCGTGGTTTCGGTGTTCGTGCTCGGCGAGGATGTTTTCGTGCTCGGCGAGGGTGTGCTCGCTGTGAGAGGAGGGGCAGTAATAAATACCGGCGGGGAGAGGGCGGGGCAGTAACTGCGGCGCGCCTAACTCCGCCGCGTGGCCGATTTGACTCGACGGCGGTTCATCTGACCGGCGGCAGAGCAGTAATGCGACGCGGAAGGCGAGGCGATGAGGACGACGAAGCGGTGTGCCGCTGACAGGGCGGGCCCGCCGGAGCTTCGCGCGGTTTGCCTCGGTTTCGCGCCATTTTCCCTTTCGCCGGTCGCTGGGTTCGGCCTGGGACGCCGGATAAAAATTAGGCCAAATCCGGCGAAAAAATAGGCCTGGGGGGGCGCTGGGGGGGCGACTACGGGAAAAATGGGCCGCCGGCGTCAAAAAGGGGGTCCTGAGGGGGCTCTCGGGGGATGGCTGGAGTTGCTCTTAGCCGCCTCACTCACTCACTCACTCACTCAACGACTACTGGGTAAAGCGCGGCGCACCGGAAGCAACCAAAAGCTACCTGAAATATTGCTCTTTCGTATATAATTGTCCTATAAATACCCTTTCGGCCAGTAGCGAAGCCACACACAAGCTGTGTTCTGTAGTCGCATCACACATGACTACACCGTTTTGTGACTATACAAACAGAAATCATGCAAAATTTTATACTCTCCGATTCAAAATAAGTGTCAGTGAATTAGTACAAATTTGTATTAGATTAGTACTAAATCTCCGAAACTTATTATGGATTGGAGGGAGTAAAAAAACTCTTATATATACATAGATTTGACTACACAGCCTCAGATCGACTACACAACACCGCCACTGCTTTCGGCCTCTAATGATCCTTCAGAATTAGTTTCAACCAGATTTGACCGCTCTCACAATTCACGGTGGCTTTTTTTTAAATACGGTGAAAGTCATTCTCATTGGCATTTCCTGAGCTGCGCGACCGGTTAAGTCATTTGAAATAAATTATTCACGCTGTTGCCAATTTGCCATATTTAAAGACTTAAAGTTTCTCATCAAGCACAATAATGCATTGTTGGCGTTGATATTTTTGACAATTTCAGAGCATAAAGATGGTTTATTTCAGATAACTTCGCCGTTTTCGGCTAAATTCGGCTGTTTGGAGGAGTTCGGCTAAATTTTTCGAAATCCGGCTACTATTTCTAAAAAAATATCAGTGGGGCTGAGAGTTTGTCAAAGTGCCATTTAGTCAAAATTATACTGCTATTTCCTTACAAGTTAAAGCTAGCTGGAAAAGTGTTGCAGTCAACTATAGCTGCCCAGCTGTAGTTTGATTCCATGACTCGAATTGTCTCTCTCTGGAAGTGTCTCTCTAGAGTTTCTCTTGCCTTTTTCTCAAAACATCTATATATACCAGTACGTTCAAGCTTTCAACCAAAACAAAAGCAAACCAATTAGACCGAGTTATATACCAACTAGCTAAAAAGCATGCATCTAACAATGGCGCTCGCACACCGGAGGCCTGCCTGCCTCCTAGCCCTACTCTCCGTGCTCGCGGCCTTATTCCTTGCTGCGCCGGCAGCGGCGGGGAAGACCGGGCAGGTGACGGTGTTCTGGGGCCGGAACAAGGACGAGGGGTCCCTGCGCGAGGCCTGCGACTCCGGCATGTACACCATG
This sequence comes from Puccinellia tenuiflora, assembly GCA_012064385.1. Lineage (NCBI taxonomy): Eukaryota > Viridiplantae > Streptophyta > Magnoliopsida > Poales > Poaceae > Puccinellia > Puccinellia tenuiflora. The sequence goes on from QRDG01001370.1 coordinate 11,652, forward strand.
GTCACCATGTCCTTCCTCGACGTCTTCGGCCACGGCAACAAGTACCACCTCGACCTCTCCGGCCACGACCTCTCCGCCATCGGCCCCGACATCAAGCACTGCCAGTTCATTGGCGTGCCGGTCTCCCTCTCCATCGGCGGCTACGGCACCGGCTACTCCCTCCCATCTAACCGTTCCGCGCTCAACCTCTTCGACCACCTCTGGAACTCCTACTTCGGCGGCTCCAAGCCCGGCGTCCACCGCCCCTTCGGCGACGCGTGGCTCGACGGCGTCGACATGTTCCTCGAGCACGGCACTGCGGATGACCGGTACGACGTGCTGGCGCTGGAGCTGGCCAAGCACAACATCCGCGGCGGGCCGGGAAAGCTGCTGCACCTGACGGCGACGGTCCGGTGCGCGTACCCGCCGGCGGCGCACGTGGGACGGGCGCTGGCGACGGGGATCTTCGAGCGCGTCCACGTGAGGATCTACGAGGGGGACGACAAGGCGTGCAACGTGTACGGGGCGTGGCAGGACGCTTGGGACAAGTGGACGGCGGCGTACCCGTTCACCAAGTTCTACATCGGGCTCACGGCGGACCAGAAGTCCTACCAGTGGATACACCCCAAGAACGTCTACTACGGCGTCGCGCCGGTGGTGCAGAAGAAGGACAACTACGGCGGCATCATGCTCTGGGACCGATTCTTCGACAAGCAGAGCGGCTACAGCAGCTACGTCAAGAACTATGCTTGAGCAGCTTGCTAGCGGCGCTTGATCTAGATCTAGCCCGCAAAGAGCCACGCTTGCATCATATGCTATGTGATTACTTTATCTTATAGAGTAACTACGTAGTGGTTCCCTATATCATGTATTATTGTAAATTTGTATTCCCTATATATATCCTGTATGCACTCTAAATATCAATTAAAACCCATAATAAAAAGATTACATCAAGCATTTATGCATGGATAATTATATTATTAGATCGTCTGCCATATCGGTAAAAGATATCCCATGCAACCGTCTCTCGGGCCTGTGTGCTGAAATTGGGGGGCTCGGTGCAGAACTAAAAAGTTGACCTACCGAGTGTCAAATTATTAATGATTTATAGTTTTGTTGAATCACTGTAAATGAACAAGCGTGTAATGATATATATCTACATCATGTAGGGCGTGTAATGATATATATCTACAACATATAAGCTATAACATACTAGTTTAATCAGAACAAGCGTGTAATGATATATATCTACAACATGTAACATGGAAATAACTAAAGATTGCATCGCATTAATTACTCATCTGATAAGCAAAATATCTAACCAAGTTAATAATATAAAGATGAACATGATCATATAGGGCGGTTCATATGATTCTAATACTTAATGGTACATATATAGAGAGAGGTTGATCAAGCGAATCCGCACAAACCTATAGACCGGGGGTGGACCACTCCATTCTTATCATGCATGCGATAACTAAGATGTAGCAGAGGTAGAGAAGAGACAACCGGAGACGATTCCGGCAACATTCCCTCCTCCAATCTTTGGCGGTGACGACCCTCAGTTTTCTGTTTGCAGCTCCTCTCCCTAGGGGTTCGGAAATCACACCTTCACAAATGGTTTTAGGTAAAGAAAAAACAGAGACGGTGGTGGCACAAATGAGTCGATCAGACGACCGAGGGGCCATAGCCCCCCTCAGTGCGTCGGGCCCCAAAGGCGTCGAGGTAGCCTCTGGGCTTCATCTTGATTGTGTAATCTTCGTTTTCCAAAAACATTGACGTGCCGAAAATCGAACAAAGTGGATGACTATGGTTTCTCTAGATCGGTAAAATGTGAAGATTCCAACCAATAAAAAAGGGGAACAAAGCAGAATATCTTGAGGGGTTGAAGGGGAAGAAATTGTACTAGAATAGGGCTTGGATATGAGCCATTTGGGAGGAGGATCTGGTAGGGGGAGAGATGGGCGACGGGGTGGACGACTCTCTGCTACGGTTTGGGAAGAAGAGAAAGAAGGAGTGGTTTGTTCGGGATGGGGCACCGTCAGCTAGTGATGGTTATGACATAAGTTGCATGCCGTCGCGGGCCCACATGCTTTGGTAGTAAGTATGGCGCCCCAGTACGGCGCCATACTAATACTAGTTCGTGCCCAGCTGCGTCGACGTAGGGTTTGTCAAGTTGTGGCATGAAGCCTTTGACCAAGGTGTCATGTTGTTTAGCAGAGTTAGGGATGTAAACGTATAGGATAATTTTCACATCGAATATGCTTCTAAAACCGTTTTAATGAATCCATGACCTATTTGAAGATATCCGAGTAATCCGACGGATAAGGATATTATTCCGAACATGACACCATATACAATATAGGATATAGTATATCAAATAGCATCCATATATGGATTATACAAAATTAAGACTATCAGATGGTTTTAAACTGAATAATCTTATCTTTGACTAAAACTCCTTGACTAATAATCTAATATAGCATAGTTAGTAGTTAGCGAGATACCAATTTCATCCATTAAACATCAGCTCACTTATATAGCCACTTTAGGATATAGCCATTAAAACATCAGCTCACTTATTGGATGCATATGTACTTATTTTATTTATGTGATCATGTTATATTAATTCACTCTATCGTGTTACAATTATTTATTGTATGAGTAGTTTGTTAAACTCTTTAACACACTATTTTGGTCGTATGGTTTGCCGATCTTATTTGTGCATGTATTTATCACACTAATTTTGTATATGTCCCGAGTCTGCTTCATTTCCGTTCCGACTCCATGATCTTATATATTCGCATTCATATGTGATCCGCTCCGTATCCGTTAATATGATTATTGCTAACCATGACACTCCAGGTGTGGACGCCATGAAAGAGGGTAAAATCGTGATTTTTGAATCTGATCCATTTTATGTTGAAGTTTGAATTGTTTTTATACTTTTATTGTTTGACCTCATAGTGTGTAGAAAAGCAAGTTATAGAGCTCAACCCAGAAGTTTGAATTGTTTTCGACACTTTTGTTGTTTTGACCAGTTCAAAGGGAGGCACACGGAATAAACAGATTGCCAAAAAAGAAAAGGATCGGATTGAAATCCTACGGCTGGGCAAAAAGTGAACTGAGATTTCTGTTTAGTCTTTCAATCAACTAATGAATAGACAACCCCACGTGTGATGGAAACGTAAAGATATACTCGATCCTTTCATGCGTGGCAGCTTCCTTGCCGGTCTAGCTTCCTTGCAAGTCTATTACTGCCCTTCCTTCCATGCATCAGTCATGTCCTTTTCGATCGTCTGGGGGGCATATTACAACCCCACTGAGCTATCCCCGTCGTAGTCCACGGATGCTGCTATCTTACACGCGTGATACAGTCAGCTCGGCTATACTCTATCCCAAATATCAACTTAATTCCTACACATGAGATCTGAGCATCTCTGATCGGACTGGCCTAATTTAGCCCTATCGTGTTTAATTACGGATAGGGGTCGGACAACCCCAAACCTCCTCTCCCGCAGCCACATTCCCATATGTGAATTGTCAAATACATTACAACAAACACATACACGTCGATCACAATTCATCACCAATTCAAACAATTCAAACAATTGTAAAATAACTCTCAATTTAGCACAAACTAAAATAAAAATAATTTTTTTACATACATAAACGATGTACGAATGAATCAGTTGCTAGCAAAACTCGCGCTCGTTGATCTTCTTCTTCATGTGCATAATCCGCTTTGCACTCTTATCATCCAAGAGGCTAGAGTCTTGGAACATGATCCTCGAATCTTTCGTGAATCTTGCAAAATTAACGTTCTCCCTCAAGTACGAATGAATAATTTGTATTTTCCGTTTCCAATTCCATTTTCACCATTTTATATTTCTTCTCCAATTTCAACATTGCCCCCCCCCCCCCCCCCCCCCCCAAACTCGATGTTCTTACGCAAGTTCTTGTGCTTGGTCAAACTCCATTCTGACGAGACATCAAAGAATTGTCCATATCTCTCATCCTTCTTATCCTCTTTTTTCTTCTCCAATTGATTCAAGATCTTCCCTTTGGTGGAGAAGATATTCGTTGATGTGGTGGACATTTTTCTTGCCGCACCATCACAGGCCACCCTTTCCTTCTCCCACCTGCTCCCCATCATATGTCTCGGAACGGGCTCTCCTCATCTATTCCAATAGGTAGATTGTACCTAGATCCATCATTGTTATTCATATTCTTTGTTGTATTCTTGAGATCCTCTAAGAGGGTGCTCCATTTCGATTCTCCATTCAATTTGAGGCAACAATGGGATAAAGTGAATGGTTTTTTCTCCACCGAATGATACAAAGTGGTGGAGAACCCCATCTAACAAGCAAGATATATTCAACACAATGTAATTAAATAAAAAAATATAATTGATAACATGCAAGCATGACTTGCATGGCTATCGATGCCAACGCCATTGTGATTCCTATTTTGCACCATAAAACGGCAAAACTTGTTCACTGACTCTTGAATCCTGTCCATCTATGTTGCAGAGATCTCATTGCGAGTGCTACTAGTGGAATCCGGATCCACATAGTGCTACTGATGGATCTTCTCATAATATTTTGAACCCTTTTGCTCAGTTTCACATATAGGATCCTTGCTCATAGCCAACCAAGTTAAGCTTTGCATAACAATTTATCTCCATGGTTTGAGTAAGAAGCGTCTCTTGTCTCTATGCCCTTCTTTTTTAGTGTCGGATAATTGTCCAACATTAAAAAGAGGGGTGCAGTATCATCAATGCCATAATTTGGAGGTTCTTCGCCATTGTTAATGCGATCCATCATAAACGTGTCCTAAGCATATATGAACAGCAAACTATGACCCTATTATTCATTCCAAATAATGCATATGGAGAAGAAATATACCTTAGTCGTGTGCGTACTTTCGTCGAGCAGGCAGTGGGTACATTGAGGCGTGTCGGAGATGATCGGCAATGTCCGCGAGTATTGGAGCTGTGGAGAGTTGCACACCATGTATGGACTCACATTGTCCTACTCCTCCCGCGTGAAGGCATCAGGATATGCCACTCCAACGAGTTGTTTGCCACGTTCGTGGTGGACCTTCTTGCCTTGGGAAAGGGAGTGAGCGTGGTTGGAGCACGTGAGCGTGGGCGCCTGCGCCAGAGCGGACACGCTGAACACCAGCTTCACAACACTCATCTTCATAGCATCCTGCTCCGCCTGCTCGAGGGCGTGGTCCCGATCCCACCTATCTTTCCGGGCGATGGTCTCCAACTTGAGCTTCATCGACCTCTGCTCCACCGACTTAGATAAGACGTTCTTTTCCAAAAGTTTAATGCGTGGGCGGGGCATCGACAGTTCTTGGTCAATGGATGGATTTGGGGTGGGTCTGGATTGTCAGATCTGATGTGGCGGTAGTGTTCCGACGTGTCAAGACATCCATATTTCCGCCCCATATATGGACTGGGTATGCGGGTTGTTAGACAGAGCGTTTCGACTAACTATAGGGTGTCTTGTTGGATGGTGTCGGATTTATGGGTTCCGATGGACCTATGTTCTTCCACGTGGTTGAAAGCTAGTCTACCAACGAGATCTCTGTGAGGGCTAGAGCGAGCAAAGCAAGAAAACACACAGGGTTTACCCAGGTTCAGGCCACCGTTGCGGTGTAAAACCCTACTCCTGCTTGTCTGGTTATATCACGGGTGTTGATTGTTGGAGTTCCGAACCCCCTACAATGGAGGCGATGATCCGTCTTTTATAGTGACCTGGGCCTCTTCCTCTTGGCGGGAAGGGCAATCACAATTGGCTAAGAGAAGACAAAGGAGGGTGCGTGGCTTGCTGACATCGTCCTCCAGGACGGGTCCCTCAACAGGAGCTTTAAGCATCAAAGTGGGAAGAGTCCTCTCGTCCTTGGTCCAGTCTTGCACAGTGCCAGTCTTTAATCACCAAAATGGGCAGACCACCCTGGCGTAGCTCTCCTGCGCACTTTTGGCGTCATCTCCTCCCTCTGTGGGGCAGCCGTAGAGGGGCCTTCATTCGGACGCCTCGCGAGGCGAGCTTGGCATGGCTCTTAGGTCTTGGTCCGCGAGGGAGCGGGGTCCCTCACGAGGCGCGTGCTGGATCCTGGCGATGGTGTGAAACTTACAGGCCGGCGACAGCTGGGACAGGGGACCCTGGTTCCCATAGTCCCGAAAGTAACCCCCGGGCCCATGACTTGACGCGTCCGTCGTAGGAGTTGAGGGGGCGGATTCCACGTGATGAAGACGAGGCGACGGAGGTAAAGAGACAGGGGACCTAACGGCTGTCAGGCCCGCCGCGCCACGCATTCAATCCTCCTGCAGCTTATCCCCGCGATCCCCTCGCTGCGCGCCGCAGTCGGTCCACCGTACCTTCGCCTACAAGATGGGAGGGAACCGCACTGACTCTTTCCTTCCACTCCCTTCGGTTTCCTTCCCCTCACAACTCTCCTTCTCCCGATCGGATCTCTGCTACCGAAGCGTCGGCAGCGGCGAAGACAACATCCGAAGGAGGTCTGGAGCCGATGGCAGAGGTGGGCCCTGTGGTGCTGGAGGCCTCCAAAGTCCTTGATGCGGGGGATCTTGCCATAATCCTTCCTCTGGTCGCCGGGTCGTCCCACAAGTATGGCGAAACCAGGATTTTTCCTGGTTCGGCCGTTGTTGAGTGGAACGAGGGCTCCGTGCAGCTAGTCTTCCTCCACTCCATCGTGGCCGGGATTGTGCCTCCTTTTTCCGACTTTTCTTGGCTATACTCACCCACTACGACATCCACCTTCTCCACCTTTAGTCGCACTCTATCACAATCCTTTCCATATTCGCCTTCTTCTGCGAGGCCTTCTTGGGCGTGATGCCGTCCGTGGCACTCTTTCGCCACTTCTATAGCCTGCGGAGTACGGCGCCGGACGAGATATCGGGGAGTGTCTCCTTCCGCCTAGAACCTTCCGCAGCGGGAAGTCTGATTCCCATGTCGGTGTCGAGGAAGGTGGAGGACTTCCGTCAGCGGTGGGTGCTGGTTGATACCTGCCTCCACGAGCCCTTGTACCAGCTCCCCGACGACGTGCCGGTGAAGACGAAGGAGTGGGCCAGAGAGCCGCTCCGTGGCAGCTGCATGGAGGCCTTGGCGAAGCGCCTCGTCCTCCTGAAGGAGGAGGGTCTGACGTGCCGGATGGTGGCGAAGGAGTTCCTCCGTCAGCGCGTGGCCCCCCTGCAATTCCGCAACCGGGGCCTATGGGAGCTTGAGGTGGCCGGTGACCGGATGCAGCTAAGCGGCCTCCCGGTTGATGAGGCGACGCTCGGATACGCCTCATGGGTCTTGTTTGGGTAGGGGAAGATTCCCGACCTCCGTGGGGAAATCCGTCCCCTATACGACCGATTGCGGAAGACCCGCGGATCGATCCTTTCGGCCATGCTGCAGTTCAACTACAAGGGGCTTGTCGAGGGGGCGGTCCCAGGAGAAGCCGGCGTGGGCGGCGGCGGACGCGAGGAGGGGGCCCCGAGCGGACCTAGAGCGGGCGAGGTCAAAGGGACGCACAGAGAGACGGCCCAATCGTCTGCGGTGGCGTCTGCTGGCCTTGACTCCGAGAACGGGGAGCGCGCGGCAGGGGATCAATGGAAAAGACCGCGGTGCCCATCATCGGATGACGGGGACCTCATGTGGTCATTTCTCGAGATTTCGCCGTAGAAGACTCCGGTGGTGGCCGCGACTTCGGAGGGAGATTCCCGCGCTCACCGCACGGGCATAATAGGCACGTTCGGGGCTACCTCGGCCTGCTTTTCAGGAGTGAGGAAGCATGTCTGGGTGCTGTCGAGCAGGTAGGCTCTTCCGCCTCTGATAGGCCCGCAGCGGCCCTTCGTTGCGGCTGACGAATGCTCTTTCTTTTCCAGGCCGCGCCCTGCGAAGGTCCCGAAGGCCTCTGCGGGACAGACCGCGTCCGAAGCAGTGGCCTCCGGGGGTGCGACAATGGAGGCTGCGGCCGAGGTCGTGAGGACGGCCACTGCGGCCACGGAGGCCATGGGCCAGGAAACCGCGGCGATGGAGGCCACGGTGGAGGACGCCGCGGCGACGGTGCTACCCGCGGTCGTCGCGATGACGGGAGAGGAGCTTCTCACGTCTCCATCGGAGGAGAATGCATCAGCGTCCCGAGAGGCGCCGAGCGAGGTGCTGGCCGGTATGGCCGCGGCCGTGGAGACGGTTACAGACTCATGGAATGGAGCCGCCGTCGGGGGAGGTGCCCGTCTGCCAGGCAGCTGCCAGGGCGAGTCCCGCTGAGCTGGAGGTGGAGGCCTCAACTCCCACTGAGGAGGAAGTCCAACGGGCGCACGCGCAGGCTCCGCTGGAGGGCACCGTCATGGCCGATGGCGGGGAGGAAAACTCATGCCCTTCGGGGCCAATGTCCTCGGGCGGCGCCGTCATGGTCCTCCGTGGGGAAGACGTGGCCCGACTTCCCCACGGAGGACCATGACGGCGCCGCCCGAGGACATTGGCCCCGGAGGGCGCGAGTTTTCCTCCCCACCGTTGGCCATGACGGTGCCCTCCAGTATGCGGAAGCTGGGCGGGAGATGACGCTGCCCCCTAGGCCCGTGGGACTGTTGTCCTCGGCTCACGAAGCCGTTGAACGGCTCGCTCAGAGCCTCCTGAGGGAGAAAGCCGAGGTGGACCGGGAGCGCCTGCTCCTCACGGGCACATGGCGCGAGGTCCAGGAGGCCCAGGCCACGACGGCACACGAGAAGCTGCGTTTGGCAGAGGAGACTAGGAGGTTGGAGGAGCGCGGCCATGATCATGCCCGTGACCTGGAGGCAAGGCTCTCCAGCGCGGAGGAGAAACTGGAGCGGCTTGGCGGCGAGCTGGGCGCGGCCCACGCGGAAGTGCTGGACCTGAAGGAGGGGCGCAACGTCGCTTTGGTGGCGGTCGCGCAGGCGGGGAAGGAGCGCGATGCCGCAGTGGCGGCGATCACCCACGTGCAGGGGGAACTTGACAATGCTGCGGCCGCGACCGCACATTGACGGAAGGAGGTCGACGACGCGGTGGCGGCAGTCGAGCAGGCGCGGGCGGAGCACGACATTGCGATGATGGCGGCCGGGCAAGCGCGAGCGGAGCGCGATGAGGCAGTGACGCGTACCGCGCTGCTGTCGAAGCACCGCGAGAACCTCTCGGAGGTTGCCAAGCAGCTTCGTTTGTTGGAGGAGGCTCGCCGCGACACGATGCACTGGAGGACCAGTCTGCGGAAGCTGGGCGGGAGATGACGCTGCCCCCTAGGCCCGCGGGACTGCTATCCTCGGCTCACGAAGCCGTTGACCGGCTCGCTCAGAGCCTGCATGAGGGAGAAAGCCGAGGTGGACCGGGAGCGCCTGCTCCTCGCGGGCGCATGGCGCGAGGTCCAGGAGGCCCATGCCATGACGGCACGCGAGAAGCTGCATTTGGCGGAGGAGACCAGGAGGTTGGAGGAGCGCGGCCGTGATCATGCCCGCGACCTGGAGGCAAGGCTCTCCAGCACGGAGGAGAAACTGGAGCGGCTTGACGGCGAGCTGGGCGCGGCCCGCGCGGAAGTGCTGGAGCTGAAGGAGGGGCGCAACGTCGCTCTGGTGGCGGTCGCGTAGGCGGGGAAGGAGCGCGATGCCGCAGTGGCGGCGATCACCCAGGCGCGGGGGGAACTTAACGACGCTGCGGCCGCGACCGCACGTTCACGGAAGGAGGTCGACGACGCGGTGGCGGCAGTCGAGCAGGCGCGGGCGGAGCACGACATTGCGATGATGGCGGCCGGGCAAGCGCGAGCGGAGCGCGATGAGGCAGTGACGCGTACCGTGCGGACCTCTAGGAGGGTGCCAAGCACCTTCGATTGTTGGAGGAGGCTCGCCGCAACACGATGCGCGATCTCATCGGACGTGGGAGGGTCCTCTGCGAGCGATTTGGGGTTGAACTCCGGGTCCCCCTGCGTACCAGGAGGAAGATCCCGCCAGCCACACACATTTCTATCTCCAATTGGTGAAGGAATTGGAGTCCGTGGTTCCCCGTCTTGACGGGCTTGTGGAGGCAGAATGCCGCCAGCCGCTGTCCACGGCAGCCACATGGATCTTCTCCAACTTCTGGCTTCTTCACCTTGTGGAAGCGCCATAGTTCCCCTTTGGGGAGCTTCTGCAACCGATCGGTGTGGAGGTCGAGGCAGCCTTGAGGGAGAAGGTGGCGAAGCATGTGGAGGCCCTTCAGGACATGTGTACGCGTCGCGGAGGAGACCCAGATGCGGCGGAGGACGACGCTGGCACCGAAGGCTCGGGGGCGGGCGATGCTGATGCTGAGGGCGGCGCGCCGCCAGTGTGATTGCCGCGAACCTACTTCCTGTCACACCTTTATGTAAAAGATTATCTTGACATCTAGCTAACAGTTATTTTCTTGCTTTGTGACCTCCTATTTTTTCGCCTTGTGGGTGGGTGAGTGCTCTGCGTCTTAGGGTCCAACCTTTAGTCAACGAGCACCGGTCGCCATTCGTGTCCGGCACGAGTATAGCGGGTGCCATGACCATTAGCTGGTATGACTCCCGGGAGCACTTCCCGAGGTTTTCCCTTTGGCATATGAGCGAAAACCCACAAGGGTTGAAAAGAGGGGGGAGGGCTTACCGATTTGGCTGGCCCGCAGCCTGGAAGCTCCTATTGTTCTTGAGGGTGGTTTTCACCCTGTGCTGGTTAGGGCTGCTTGAGCCTGCGCTTGCAAGTTTAAGCCTGTGTGCCGTACGAGGAAAGACAAGTGCCAAGTTTCACCGGGGAGTTGACGTGCACGGGAGCTGGCCTGCGAGACAGAGCTCATTGTCATACTTGGGCTTAAGCTTGTGGGTCTGGCTCGGCGTAGGCACAGTGTCCTAGCCCCCACTCGTGTGGCGCACAGGAAAAACTTATGAGCGATGGGATTTCAACGCACCACACGATAGGACTCGCAGAGAACCAAATATCATGAAATATGGTCGAAATATCCAAAGTCTTACAGGATGGCAATGCCATGAGTAGACGCTCTCGTGGCCATACAGCTCGCAGGGAGAGGACCCCCCGTGGGGCTGGTTTACAAAAAATGCCGCCGTACTCGAGACGGGGCGTTGCTCGTGCGGCCGACAATGGCACAGAGGAGTAGGGAGAGTACTCCGTGAAGTCACAGGTAGAACTTGCGGAGGTGCTCGATGTTCCATGAGTTCTTCACCGGAGTGCCATCTTCTGTTTACAGCCACGCCGCACCAGGCCATACCATGCTCGTGACCCTGTATGATCCCTCCCACATCGGTGAGAGCTTGTGGAGGCCTTCACGGGAGAGGATCCTCCTGAGGACGAGGTCGCCAACCTCCAGCGTGCGCCGTCGGATGTGGCGGCTGTGGTAGCGGCGTAGTCCTTGTTTGTACCTGGCGGCACGTACTGCGGCTTGGCACCTGGCCTCCTCGAGAAGGGCCAACTCCTTGTCACGCTGCTCCTCTTGGGCCGTCTCATCGAAGGCGCGCACTCGCGGGAAACCATACTTGAGCTCGGTGGGGAGTACTACTTCTGCTCCGTAGATGAGGAAGAAGGGCATTTGGCCTATCGATTTCGTGGCGGTCATACGTACTGACCATAGTACGGGGTTGAGATCCTCGATCCAGCTTGTGCCACTGGCCTTGAGCCTGTTGAAGGTCTTGGTCTTGAGCCCTTTGAGTAATTTGGCGTTTGCGCGCTCCGCCTGCCCGTTACTCCGGGGGTGGGCGACGGATGCATAGCAGATTTGTGTGCCGAGGCTGGCGCAGTAGGCCTTGAAGATGCCGCTGGTGAACTGCGTGCCATTGTCCGTGATGAGGCGATTTGGCACACCAAAACGGCATACCAATCCCCTAATGAATTTGACAGCGGCCCCGGCCGGTATTCCTCTCATGGGCTCCACCTCAGGCCACTTGGTGAATTTGTCGATGGCGACGAAGAGGAAGCGATAGCCCCCGAGCGCTTGCGGAAAAGTGCCCAGGATGTCCAGCCCCCAGACTGCGAAAGGCCATGAGAGCAGGATGGTGTGCAGCTCCTGCGCCGGTTGGTGGATTTGCTTGGCGTGGAACTGGCATGCCTCGCAGGTCTTGACGAGGTCGGTGGCGTCTCGAAGCGCCGTGGGCCAAAAGAAACCCTGGTGGTAAGCTTTGCCTACGAGCCTATGCGATGAGGCGTGGTGGCCCCACTCCCCGGCGTGGATGTTCTTGCGCAGCAGGCTTGCTTCCTCTGTGGAGATGCACCGTAGGGTGACCCCGTTGGGACACCGACGGTACAGCTCGTCGTCGTGGATGATGTAAGCTTTGGCTTGTCGAGTTATCCGTTCAGCGTCGGTGTCATCGGGGGGGGGGGGGGGGGCAGTATGCCCTTCTGGAGGTAGTCCTTGAGCTCGGCGATCCAGCTGCTCGCCTCGTGGGTGACGGCTAGTAGTAGACAATCCCCCGAAGGGAGACCACAATCGGGGGCTCCCTCCAGAGGCGCCAGCAGCGGTTGCTCATCCTGTTCTTTGTCTTCAGTTATGGGTGGCGTGGCGGATGGACTCGTCAAACGCTCCTCAAAGACGTTAGGGTGCTGGGGCTCTTTTCTGGAAGTGCGCTTGGCGATTTCGTCGGCCTCCTTGTTGTCGAGGCAGGGGATGTACTCCAGCCCCACGCTGAGGAAACGCTTCTGGAGTTTCTGTATTTCGGCGAAGTATGTGTCCATATGAGGATCTTTGGTCTTGTAAGTTTTGTTGGAGAAGGTTACGATGAGGTGGGAGTCACTCTTGACGATGATACGCTAAACGCCGAGCGCGATTGTAACATCCCAAATTTATAATAAGAATTAACAAGACCCAAAATTCAGAACCAACAAAAACTTTTTGAAATACTTCATTATTGGTTGTGTTTTTCTTTATATTGTTTTGTTTGATCTTGTGTGACTTGTTGTTTATGCTTGTTTGGTTAGTAAATATTAATCGAAGAACCCAACCCAAGTAAAAATATATTAAAACTTCGATGATCATGTTATGACAAGAATATATTCCATAAATCTTTTCCTTCTTATTTTGGCCCAAGACCATTTCAATGATGTTTGATTTCAGCAACAAATAAAATACCCTTTAGTTGAGAAAGTAAAAGTATTTCCAAAATTATGTGTTCCCAAAAATATGGAGATCTATAGGTTATCTCCTATCTATTGCCAACCATGATATTTTGCATGTATATGCAACTCCCATTTTCATAAACTCTGATTTCCACTCCATTTGAAAACAACTCTAGTGGGAAATATATTACCCCACATATTTCCTTTCTCAAACCTTTTTGAAAACAATTAAATTATGAGTTGAGATATTTCTTAAACCTCATCTTGTCATAATTGAGTGTGATCATTTTTTTTAAGATAGTATTGTGAATTATGGAATTGGTGGTGAGATTAATTCATGTTGTTTGAATTGTGTGGTCATGGTTGTGATGTGAATATTGTTGTGTTTTGTTGCTTGATGTGGGTGTTTGCTAAATAAAATTTATGAAGGAAGGAAAAGAAACAAAATGAAAACATCAACACATAAAATCAGGTGACAAGTGACAAACAAATTTCTCCAAGTGAGAAATTAATATTTTCTTTTAAAAAAACCAAAAATCAGTGGGGTGACATAGTGCTCACTCCCACTTTGCTAATATTTCTTCCCTCTTCAAAATATAATTTCAAAAATCTAAATTTACATTTCTATTACTTTCTTTAATTTTACCAAATCACAAAATGTGCTATGATGCACCAATCAAATAAATTCCATCATTGCACCAAAAATTCCAAACACTTATTCTTAATTCCCACAGCATTTGCACACTTGCATTCTCTCTTTTCTTTTGCCATTAAAATGCAAATAGTGGCAAATAGTGCAAAATGGTGCCCTCCACCCTATATTCAAATGGTAGCCCCCAAACCAGCCCTAGGCTTGTTCCCTCCTTGTCCAGCACCCACCCAGCACCCCCCTGCACGTTCTGGACAATCCCCAAGCAACCCCATACCCTACACCCTAGCCCTAACCAGCCATGGCATGGACATGCCCCTCCACCATAGGCACTTGACCAACCAGCAGCAAAACAACAGACCACCATGTCCTGGAGCTTGCCCTTGCTCCCTAGATGCTCCCCAAGTCGACCCCTTTGCTCCAGGCCCCTCTCCTGCCTGCATTCGCCGGAGCTCTGCCGGCCGACACCCGGTCGAACACCCTGCGGGCACGCTTGCACCGCAGCCACCCCGGCCGACCAGCACGCTCCCGAGCCGGCCCCGACCGCCCCAGCACGCGCAGCACCTCCCCCGACCCGCAGGCACCGCGCCCTTGCCTCCCTCGCCCCACACGACGCCGACCATGGACGGCCGCACACCGCCCGTGTCGCCCGCGCCCATGCCGCGCCACCCCAATGCCCTCCTCGAAACCGAGCTCCCCCGCCTATAAAAGCAACCCCAAGGCCTCCACCCCTCACCACACTCACCACCGCACCCCACCCCCTCACCTAGGAGCCACCCGGAGAGGAGCTCGGAGCTCCACTTCGAGCAGCTCGGCCACCGAGCCGTGCCGCCGCTGCAGCTCACCGCCGGCGACGCTTCCGGTGCCCAGACGCAGCCCAGGCCACCCGCAGTCGACCACCGCCCTCACCGCCGACGCTCCCCGCCGGCAGGTGCCTCCCCGGCCGTCCCCCTTTGCCCCTGCTCTCTCTCTCCGTCGGGATGGAGAAGACGGCCGTGGGCCGTCGATCGTGAGATCAACGGTTCTGGTTCGCTCCCGCCCGTTTTGAATTTTCTGCTGAAAACTGCTAAGTCTGAGATCTGTGTGGATTAGCCTACTTTGCATGTAAATTCTAGCCGGTCTACTTAACCAAATTTAGCAAACTTAGCCTTGTTGGAAATAGCTAGTTTCATAGATTCACAGCCATGATTTAGATATCCCAAATAATTAGTTTAGCATCCTCAAGTAAGTAGGCAAAGTAGCTATGTGATGTCTGTCCTCAGAAAACTGCAGAAAAACTGTTAAAGGTTTCTGTTTTGATCTGTTAGTTTTAATTCACCTAAATTTGTTTATGATGTGGTCTTAGCATGTCATGTTAGTATGGTTAGTGTGCTGCTTTGATCAAGACTTGATAATCCCAAAATAAAATCTGTGTAAAAGATTTAAAATGGAAAAGATAGCTAACCAGTTTAGCTTAGCACATGAAATAATAAAGGTAGCCCACTTCCCATGCAAATTCCTATTCAACCAGAGGCCTAAAAATATCAAACTAAAATCTTGTAGATAGTATAACATGCCATCTTCACAGTGATGCAAGCCATGATCATGTAGGGTAATTCCCTGATTTAAAATGAAAATGACAAATGTGCTAATTGATAAACTTAAAATAGGTAAATTTCTCTGTCAGAAATTTGATTAGAACTTTGAAAAGGAATATCTTGAGATCTAGGAATCTAAAAATAGCAAATGAAAATGTTCTGGAAAGCTTATGAAATTATCTAACTAACTAAATTGGTTTCACCCCATTTAGGTTAATAGATAAATAATGATATTAAAAATACCACAGAAGGTACAGAATCTAAACTTGTTTGTTTCTGATACTCTACTAATCCAAATGAGGTCAAACCAATTTTGTTAGATCACATATAAGAAATACTAGCTATCCCTAAAAGGATTTAACTTTTGAGTAAAATTAACTTGAGTTGTAGCAAAAACAAGAAAACTAACCTTCTGGATAAAAACATTTATATAGGGAGTTTAATAACCTTAATTGAGTTATGTAATTAAACATGAAACCCTAGTTTCTGCCATAATTGTGACACAATTAAATAATGGGTAATTAAATCAAATTGAATTCAAATTAGGTTGCCTTGTGTGTGTAGTAGCTTATGTGTGATGCTTGATAGTTGTTGTGATGCTTGGTTGAGTAATTTAGAAATGGTATATACTGCTTGTTTATTTTGATGATTAGATTACTTTGTGTGATTAATATAATTGCTTTGCTTGTTAAACTTGGTTGTCTTAAGTTGAGTACTAGCTTGAGTATCTAGCAATATGTCTACCATAGCTTGGTAAGATATTTAGAATTAAAGAAAGTAATTGGTGGATTAACTTTTGTCTGAAGTATTTCCTGTTTAAATAAAGATGCTTAATCACAACTTTAACCATATTTTTATAAACATGAGTAGTGCGGTGACTGCCAAACTTGTTTGTTAACTAATAGTTTTCCATCATGATTGTTGTTTGTTAGTAATTGTTTGATGATTGTTGTTGGAGTGCTCTACTGTATGTTGATTGTGATCTTTCCTTTTTACGACGTTAGATACCAACACTATCGGAGTAAACCGTGGGAAGGATTTATTGGCAAGCAATCAGAGTTTATTTCTTTGATCAAGAGTATCAAGTCCAGAGACATCACGCTGGAAACAGGCAAGCTACTTCACTGAGCTTGCATTTATATTCATCTATTTTGATCACCTGAAATATTCAAAAGTAGCGATGGTTTTAAAAACCTTTTTACAAAGATATGAAAAACTACTTTGCCACCCTATGTAGAAATATAGAGTAGATATGTAAAACTATAGGATGGGAAAATATGATTTATTCCAAACTCCTTTTTAAAGTACCTAGTTGATGATGAAATGCCGAGTTATCGGTGTTAAAATGGAGAAGTGATAAAGGGAGTTGTTTATGAAAAATGCACATTGTGTCTTAGTACCATGACGACCAGCCGATAACCTGTGCGACCACACCTACCCAAATATGGGAACGGGCGTAGTCATATAGTTTGCTCGTGTTAGTACTGGATACCTCATCGACGGAGATGACTCCGTTATGCATGAGGGGATGGTCATGGCGACCTACCCCCTGACCTGGGTCCCGGCAATCTGAGGGATTGAGGGATTGAAGAGCTTCGCGCCCGCCGGGCAAAACTACGAGTCCTTACATCTAGGTTCCTCGACGGGGGATCCTGTACTAGGTGTTGAAGGAATGGTGAAATCGTAAGGGCAGGGTCCTATACTAGCATGAGCAAAGGAAAGGCTATGGCCGGTGGCTCAACTTCGCATACACCTTGTATGGCGGGACGTGGCAGACACGATGAGCTACCGGATGGGTGTGGGAAAAGCGTGCTACCTCTGCAGAGGGTAAAAACTATTCGAATAGCCGAGTCCTCGGATATGGACAGTTGGGAGGCTGTACTAGACTATGTGCAAGTTTTACAAAAGGATGTAACATTATAGAAACAAAGGTGTGGCTGATGTTTCCCAACTATACCAAATGGAGTGGTATGAGTTGTGGAGGAAAAGAGATCATGATGAGTCGTGGTCGGGAAAAAGGAGGAGTTTTGGATAAATAACAAAATTGTGATTCTCTCTAAAGATAGTAGTAAATCTCTTCTTACCTTTTTCAACAAAGATATAGAGATAGAGTAATAACTAAAAGTGCTATAGGCAACAACTTAAAATTGGTGCATACTCAGTAGAGGAGTAGTTTGCGAGTACAATCCCCATTGTACTCATATTGGTTTCGTCCCTGGCTATTGTCTTAGCCAGATTTTAAAGAAGAGCAGCTTGAAGAAGGAGACGGAACTGACGTCACTGCGAACTAGGGCGCTTCCCAGTCAGCTGCCTGTAGGGTTAAGGCGAATGACTTGGGCTCCACGTTGTTTGGTGATTTTCCGCTGCAAGTACCTATTGAAGATTATGACTTCAATCGAGTAAGTATATTCCTTCGGTATTTATGGATGTTCTTTGATTACCAGTTGATTGTGCTCAGCGACACACTGATCATGGGATCGCTGATGTAGGCACAAGGGTATTTCGGACAGCTAGTCCGGGGTCCCCACAGCGATGGCGGCTTTGTGGGAGCAGACGAGTCCCTCCTATTCCGCGATGTTGTTGGATATCTTGCCACGGGTGCCGAAGGAGAGCTGCACCACGCAGTAGAGCTTGTCGCCGGTGGGTGAGGTTAAGACGGCGCCGGCGACGCCGCTTCCCCAGGCCCCATCGAAGTGTACTGACCATGCGTCGGGAGCTCCCTCGTCTGGCGGCATAGACGGTCCTCCGGGAGGCTCCTCCATGGCCGGGTCAGTCCATTCCGCAATGAAGTCTACTAGGGCCTTGCTTTTGATTGTCTTGGTGGTAACGAACTCCAAGTCGAAAGCTTGAAGCTCAATCGCCCATTCAGCCACGCGACCGGTGGCATTGGAGTTGTGTAGGATCCCCTCTAGGGGGTAAGATGTGACCACCTTGATGGGGTGGCCTTGGAAGTAGTGGTGGAGCTTTCGGGAGGCGATGAGGAGGGTGAATAGGAGCTTCTGCTGCATGCTGTATCGTGCGCGGGCGTCTCGAAGCAACGTGCAAACGAAGTAGACGGGGCACTATGTGAGTCGGAGCCCGATAGATATGGCAGTTGGCCTTGTGACAAGGTCACAGCTTAGCGGTGGTTCATCAGGCGATGCTGCGGGACCCTCCTCCTGGGACCCTGCTTGGGGTGTGTCTCTAGTGGAGAGCCCCCGAGCCAACTCGGAAGGACTTGTGTCGAGAGGTTCCGGCTCCAGCGACGTGGGAGGGTCCTTGATAGCGGCGAAGGGCTCCTCCCGCTCCGCTACCAGGACGGCGCTTGCCGCGTGGGGGGTAGCCGTTAGATACAGCAACAGCGGCTCGTGGGTCCGTGGAGCCACCATGATCGGCAGGCTAGCGAGGTAGTGCTTGAGTTCCTCGAAGGCAGAGTTGGCCTCTGGTGTCCACTCGAAGGAGCCCGTGCGCTTCAGGATCTTGAAGAACGGCAGGGCTCTCTCGCCAAGCCTGGAGATGAACCGTCGGAGTGCGGCCATGCAGCCGGCTAGGTGCTCCATATCTTTTAGGCGCTGGGGCTGCCGCATCTCCTCGATGGCTCTGATCTTGTCGGGATTTGCCTCAATGTCGCGATGTGATACCAAAAAACCAAGGAGCTTCCCGGAGGGGACCCCGAAAACGCACTTTTCGGGGTTCAGCTTGATGTTGACCTTGTGCAGGTTGATGAAGGTCTCTTCGAGGTCGGCGATGAGTGTGCCTCGCGGATCTTGACGACGATGTCATCGACGTATGCCTCAGCATTCCGGCCCATCTGAGCGCCGATAGCTTTGTGCATGAGCCTTTGGAAAGTTGCGCCTGCGTTCTTGAGGCCGAAGGGCATGCACACGTAGCAAAACACGCCGCACGGCGTAATGAACATTGTATTCTCTTCATCCTCTTTCGCCATCTTGATCTGATGGTAGCCCGAGAAGGCGTCTAAGAAGCACAGGAGATCGCATCCGACGGTTGAGTCGACTATCTGATCGATGCGAGGGAGCGGGTACGGGTCCTTGGGACAGGCCTTGTTCAGGTCCGTGAAGTCCACGCACAGACGTTTCTTGCCGTTGGCCTTCGGCACAATGACGGGGTTGGCGACCCAGTCGGGATGGGACACCTCGCGGATGAACTTGGCCTTCTTGAGCTTCTCTACTTCCTTGATGATGTAATCTTGCTTTTCTGGTGCCTGACGTCGAACCTTTTGCTTCACGGGGCGCGCGCTTGGGCACGCGGCTAAGTGGTGCTCGATCACCTCCCTCGGTACACCGGGCATGTCTGACGGCGTCCATGCGAACATGTCAGCGTTTGCCCGAAGGAAGGCAACGAGCGTGCTTTCCTATTTGTGGGACAGGCTCCCGCCGATGACGACGGTAGCCCCCGTGCCATTGGCATCGAGCGATACTCGCTTCGTGGCCGTCCTTTCCTCGGAGAACAGTTTCTTTTTCTTCATGGGCGCCATCGAGGGCGCGACATCCTCCTCTTCATCGGGGTTCGCGGCGGCGGCGTCCTTGTAAGCTCGCTTGAGGGAGCGCATCATGTCCTTCTCGTCACCGCGGATGATGATGGTCCCGTCGCTACCTGGGAGCTTGATGATGTTCTACGCATGGTGGGTGACCATCATGAACTTGGCGAGGGCGGGGTAGCCGAGGATGGCGTTGTAGGGAAGGCCGAAGTCGGTGACGTCGAAGTCGATGAGCTCGGTGCGGTAGTGCTGCGCGTGCCAAAGGTCACTGGGAGCGACACCTGGCCGATAGGTGTAGTGGTGCCTGTCGTGACCCCGGTGAAAGGCTTTGTCGGCATGAGGCGCTCGTAAGGCACTTGCATCTGGTCGAACATCGCGATCGAGAGGACGTTGAGGCCAGCGCCGCCGTCGATAAGTGTCCTGGATATGGCGACGTTGTTGATGGTGGGCGTACAAACGAGCGGGACGAGACCCACCATCCTGGTCGTGGAGGGGTGATCCTGCTTGCTGAAGGTGATAGCGTGGTGCAACCACTTGAGGGGCCTCGCAGCCTCGGGTTCGGGGAGGACGGCGTTGACCCTGCGGGAGAGCTGCTTGAGGTGGCGGTTGGACCGCGGGGCCTGTGCTCCCCCGAGGATGCATGCTGCTAGCTTGCGGGGCTCCTGGTAGCCCCTGGCGTCATCTTCCTCATCCAGCAGGCCATTGCGGGCCTCAGGGGGCGCTGCGCGGCGTTAGCCTGCGGAGGGTTGTTGTAGCGGTTGTCGTGGTTGTTGTATCCACGGTTGTAGTCATCCCGGCCGCGGCCCCTGCCGCGACCTCGCTGCTGCTGATGGTCCTGATACCGTCTAAGCTTGTGGCAGTTCTCCGTGTCATGGCCATGCATGTTGTGGAATATGCAGTTCGGTCTGACCTCTTGTTGGGCGGCGTTCTCTGCCGCGCGAGGCTTCTTGTGCTCGGGCTGCGCTGCAAGGACTGCCTGAGGCTTGCGCTTGGGGGTGCCCTGGCCAGGTTCTGCGCGGTCGGGGCTTCCTCCATCTCCAGGTCCGGGTCGTTGTGGGCGAAGAGACGACCTTCCTTGGCCTTGGCGCACTTGTCGGCCATCTTGAAAAGCTTAACGACGGAAGAGAGCTCATCATGGACGCCGAGTTTCTCGCGCATGCGGACGTCCGTGACGCCCCCGGCGAAGGCGGAGATGATGTCTGCGTCGGAGATGCGGGGGGCTTATTGCGGACCTGACTGAAGCACTGGATGAACTTGCTCAACGTCTCCCTGGGGTCCTAGCGTACTGCTTTCAGGCCGTTCTTGGTGAGGGGACACTCGTAGGTGCCCTGAAGTTGGCGATGAACGCGTCGCAGAGAGCCCCCCATGACGTGATGGAGCCCTCGGGGAGGTTCATGATACACGAGCACGCGTCGTCTTTAAGGGCCATAGGGAACCAACTGGCCATGACCTTGTCGTCCCCTCTCACGGCCTGGATGCCGATGGTGTAGAGTGTGAGGAACTGCACAGGGTTGAGGGTCCCGTCGTAGCGCGATGGCAGCTCGGGGCGGAACTTGTTGGGCTAGATGACCCGGCGTAGTTCGCTGAAGAAGGCGAGGCAGCTTCCGTCGTAGATGGCGGCGTTGGCGGCGACGGCAGGCGGAGGACGGTTGGCGTTGCCGGCGTTGACAACTTGCTGAATAGCGCAGTTTTCTCGCTCACGCTGTCGCGCGATGCCAACGCGGGCCTCCTCGGGGGCACGGTGGATGATGACGTAGTCATGGGGCGAGGACGCGTGCGAAGCCTGCAGCTGGCGTGGCGGAGATGGAGGTGCGGCGGCTCGGCCGCTTGGTTCCCCCGCGGGGGTTGGGCGGAGAGGCGGCCGGCGAGGTCTCCCCCCTGCGGGGGCAGAGGCGCTGCACCGCGGGGCTGCTCCTGCCCACGCGAGGGCTGGCGGGCGCGCGACGGCTCGCGCTGCTGCTGGGAGGCCGCGGGAGCCGCGTTGTGGACGAGCTCGGCGATGCGGTCCAGCCACGCGTCCATGGCATCGGGTGCGGGACGGAACTGCAGCAGCTCCCGCGCTAGGCGTAGAGACACAGCCTCGGCCGGCTCGGCGTCGCGCCTCTCCGACTCGGCGCGCTGGGACGGCTGGCGGTGAAGAGGATGCGACGGAGGTTGAGCCGGCTGCTGGGGAGGCGGAGTGACGGGCCTTGACCGGTGTGGGTGAGGGGCGACCGACGCCGCCGGCTCCTCGACCTGCTTGTCCGCGCGCTGCCTGGTTCGGTTGATGGCATCGCGGGCGTCTGCGTTGTTACGGCGCTCAGAGGCGGTCGCCAGATCGCGGGTCGGACTCAGTGGCGGCTGCACTGCGCACCGCGCTTCGCCTGCGGTGGAGGCGCAAGGCGCGCTCATCCATGGGCTCGTGCTCGCTGGTCATGGCGATGGAGACTTTTCGAGGAGGAACGAGCTTCAACCCCTAGCTGGCGCGCCAAATGTCGGATTTGTGGGTTCCGATGGACCCATGTTCTTCCACGGGGTTGAAAGCTAGTCTACCAACGAGATCTCTGCGAGGGCCAGAGCGAGCAAAGCACAAACACACATAGGGTTTACCCAGGTTCAGGCCACTGTTGCAGTGTAAAACCCTACTCCTGCTTGTCTGGTTATATCACGGGTGTTGATTGTTGGAGTTCGGAACCCCTTACAATGGAGGCAGTGATCCGCCTTTTATAGTGACCTGGGCCTCTTCCCCTTGGCGGGAAGGGCAACCACAATTGGCCAAGAGAAGACAAAGGAGGGTGCGTGGCTTGCTGACGTCATACTCCAGGACAGGTCCCTCGTCCTTGGTCCGGTCTTGCATGGTCCCAGTCTTTAATCACCAAAATAGGCAGACCGCCCTGGCGTAGCTTTCCTGCGCACTTTTGGCGTCATCTCCTCCCTCTGCGGGGCCGCCGTAGCGGGGCCTTCATTCGAACGCCTCGCGAGGCGAGCTTGGCGTGGCTCTTAGGTCTTGGTCCACGAGGGAGCGGGGTCCCTCACGAGGCGTGTCCTAGATCCTGGCGATGGTGTGAAACGTACGGACCGCCGACAGCTTCCCATAGTCCCGACAGATGGGTATTTAATTTATATTCACCGTAACATATGTGGAGCTTTGAGGATCATCTGAGCGTATAGAGGCTTTGTGGGATCCGATTGGAAATTATCTTAGCCGCCTCACTCACTCACTCTTGCTTGTACCACTACTAGTCGACCATGGCTAACTGAAAAAGTTTGCTAGTCAACAATAGCTGCCTACCTAATTTGACTCCATGTGTCTCGGTCTGCCTTGTCTTGTCTTTCTTTTTTCTTAGAACATCTCTTTATATAGTACTCGTACGTTCTAATTGAATTGAATGATCCTTCAGCTAAAACAAGCAAACCAATAAGACCGACTTATATACAAAGCGAGCTAGCTAGAGAGTAGAAACAATGCACTTAACTATGGCGCTCGCACGCCAGAGGCCTGCCTGCCTCCTAGCCCTCCTCTCCGTGGTCGCGGCTTTATTCCCTGCCGCGCCGGCAGCGGCGGCGGGGCAGACCGGGCAGCTGACGGTGTTCTGGGCCGGAACAAAGACGAGGGGTCACTGCGCGAGGCCTGCGACTCCGGCATGTACACCATGGTCACCATGTCCTTCCTCGACGTCTTCGGCCACGGAAATAAGTACCACCTCGACCTCTCCGGCCACGATCTCTCGTCCATCGGCGCCGACATCAAGCACTGCCAGTTCATCGGCGTGCCGGTCTCCCTCTCCATCGGCGGCTACGGCACCGGCTACTCGCTCCCCTCCAACCGTTCCGCGCTCCACCTCTTCGACCACCTCTGGAACTCCTACTTCGGCGGCTCCAAGCCCGGCGTCCGCCGCCCCTTCGGCGACGCGTGGCTCGACGGTGTAGACCTGTTCCTCGAGCACGGCAGGCCTACGGACCGGTACGACGTGCTGGCGTTGGAGCTGGCGAAGCACAACATCCGCGGCTGCCCGGGCAAGCTGCTGCACCTGACGGCGACGGTCCGGTGCGCGTACCCGCCGGCGGCGTACGTGGGACGGGCGCTGGCGACGGGGATTTTCGAGCGCGTCCACGTGAGGGTCTACGAGGAAGACGACAAGGCGTGTAACCAGTACGGGGCCTGGGAGGACGCGTGGGACAAGTGGACGGCGGCGTACCCGGTCACCAGGTTCTACATCGGGCTGACGGCGACCAGCATTCGTACCAGTGGATACACCCAAGAATGTCTACTACGGCGTCGCGCCGGTGGTGCAGAAGAAGGACAACTACGGCGGCATCATGCTCTGGGACCGATTCTTTGACAAGCAGAGCAGCTACAGCAGCTACGTCAAGTACTATGCTTGAGCAGCTACAGTTGCTTGCTAGCAGCGCTTCAAGCCTTGAACCACGCTTGCAGCATGTGTTGTGTGATTACTGTGTATCTTACTAATTACGTAGTGGTTCCCTATATCTGGTATTATTGCCTAGTAGCTTGTA
>QRDG01001371.1:0-286920 GCA_012064385.1 Puccinellia tenuiflora
GCCACCGCGGCAGCCTTGTAGGCCGCTTGCGCAGCGTACAGGGCGTCCGAGACCACGCCGCGGATGACAATGGTGCCACCCGAGCCAGGGAGGTTGACGAGGTTGTATGCGTGGTGGGTCACCGCCATGAACTTGGCGAGGGCGGGGTAGCCGAGTATGGCGTTGTAGGGTAGGCCGATGTGCGCGACGTCGAAGTCGATCAGCTCGGTGCGGTAGTTGGCCTGGGTGCCGAAAGTGACGACGAGCCTCACCTGCCCCAGAGGGGTGGTGAGACCCTCTGTCACTCCCGAGAAGGGCCTGGTAGGCATGAGCCGTTCGTAGGGCACCTGCAGCTTCTCGAATGTCTCGACGGAGATGACGTTGAGGCCAGCACCCCCATCAATGAGCGTCTTAGAGACGGCGATGTTGTTGATGGTGGGGGTGCAGACCAACGGGATGGTGCCAACGGTTGACGTGGACTTGGGGTGGTCGCCGGAGTCGAAAGTAATGGGGCACTGGGACCACTTGAGGGGCCTGGAGGCCTCGACTCCAGGGAGGGCTGCCGCGACCTCGCGAGCGAGTTGCTTGAAGTGGCGGTTGGAGCGAGGGGCCTGAGCCCCGCCAAGGATACAAGCTGCCCCGCGAGGCTCCTGGTAGCCTTCGTCAGCCTCAGCAGGCAGGTTGTCGTTTGCGGGCTGGGCAGCGTTGGCCTGGGGGTTCTGCTGGTAGTTGTCGTTGTAGTTGTTGTTCCAGCGTCGCCCCCCGCGGCCGCTGCGGCCTCCGCCGCGGCCTCCGCGGCCTCCGTTTGCCTCGCGAGCCTCGCGAAGCCTCTTGATGTCGAAGCAGTCCTCGGTGGCGTGAGAGTGCCTGTTGTGGTAGATGTAGAAAGGGCGATCATCCTTCTTCTCAGGTCCTGCGGCTGGAGTGGCAGCTTGGCGAGACTGCTTGGCGTCAGGCTCTGCCGCGAGGACCGCAGTAGTCTTGCGCTTCTCAGAGGATTTCTTCTTCTTGGACCCCTCGGTGGGGTCCCCTGGCTCGTTCTTGACGAACAAGCGGCCCTCTTCAGCCTTGGCGCACTTGTCCGCCAAGTCGAAAAGCTTGACGACGGTGGTGATGTTGTCGTGGATGCCGAGCTTCTCGAGCATCCGCACATCCGTGACCCCAGCCTGGAAGGCCGAAATGACCTGTGCGTCGGTGGCGTTGGGGATCTTGTTGCGCACTTGGCTAAAGCGCTGGATGTACTTGCGGAGGGTCTCGCCGGGCTTCTGACGCACGGCGCGGAGGTCGTTGTAGGTGAGGCCGCGCTCGTACGTGCCCTTGAAGTTGGCGACGAAGCACCGGCAGAGCTCCTCCCAAGAGTTGATGGACTCGGCGGGAAGGTTGGTGAGCCATGAGGACGCAGAGTCCTTGAGGGCCATGGGGAACCAGTTCGCCATGACCTTGTCGTCGCCCCCGGCGGCCTGGATGGCCAAAGAGTAGAGCTGCAGGAACTCCAGGGGGTTGTTCTTGCCGTCGTAGCGCGGAGGGAGGTCCGGCCTGAACTTGACCGGCCAGACGACGCGACGAAGGCTGCGAGTGAACGCGGCCGTCGTGCCGTAGGTGACCGTGCCGTTGGCAAGGGTGGCGCGGAGGTGGCGCCCGGCGGTGGCGACGTCCTGGACGGCGCGGTTGCGGCGTTCTTGCCCGCGCTCGATGCTCACGCATGCGTCCTCAGGGGCTCGCTGCACGATCTGGCAGTCATGCGGCGACGACGCGTGCGACGCAGCGCGGCCGTCGCGAGGAGGAGCCCCCGATGGAGCAGGTTGCGGTGCAGCCGGTGGAGCTGGAGCGGGTGCGGGATGGAGAGGAGGCGCGGGAGGTGCGCCGTGCGCCACGTCCCCCACGAGCGCAGAAGGAACCAGGGACCGAGACGGCGCGGGTACCGCGGCGCGAGCGGCGCCGATGAGCTCGGCAACGCGGTTGAGCCAGCCCTCCTGAGCCGCCGGCGTGGGGCGGTACTGCAGCAGCTCCTGCGCCATGAGGAGCGCAGTCGCCGGGCTGGGCGCAGGGCGGCCCAGCGAGGAAGCAGCACGGTCCCGCGACGGGGGCAGGGAGGAGGCCTCCTCTTCGCCGAGGTCGTCCTCAGCGTGGTCGATGTCGTCGTCGTCAGGGTGCTCGACGCGGGGCTCGGGGTCGACACGGCGCTCCGGAGCAGAGCCCCCACGCGGGCGGCCACGCGGGCGGCCTGCGGGAGCGGTGGCGGCGCTAGCCGTCCGGCGAGCGAGACGTTCGGCACGAGAACCGGCCATGCCTGTGTCGAGGATGAAGATGCGCCTCAGCCCCCTACCTGGCGCGCCAAATGTCGGAGATTGTCCCCAGGAACTAGGGGTGTCTCCAAGGTATCGTGTAAGGGGCTGAACACGGAGTCAAACAGTCCACAACGTGCTCCGGCGACGGTGCTCGTCAGGCTCGCGGCGGACGACACTGCAGAGATTGACACAACGGTATTACCCAGGTTCAGGGCCCTCTTGTGGAGGTAAAACCCCTACGTCCTGCTATGGTGTATTGCACTGCTTGGAGAGTTTACAGTACAAGGAGAGAGCTTGCCGAGCTCGAGATGGCTAACAATGGCTACTGGTTGATCTCCAGATCTAGGGTTTTAGGTAGGCTCCTGGACTAGAAAACCGAACCGAACCGAACCGAACCCTTTGCTTGGGCGTGCTCCTCCTCCTTTTATAGGCATCCTGGGCCTCTTCTGCCCAAACATTTGGGCGGGAAGGGCTACCACATGGCGACGAAGGAGGAGGCACGGTGCACCGTAAAAGTGAGGTCTACCATAAAGGTGGAGCTCGTGGACGCGGTCCACGGCAGGAGAACAGCGTCACCAAAGCTGAAAAGGGGCACCGACCAGCTAGACAGCGGGCTGGCGCTTGCCGAGGTGGGAGGTGGCCCACGGTGACGTCGTCCTTGGAGCGTAGCTGCAGACTGTTCCCTTGTCACCAAAGAGGCAATACTCGTTGTCCGCTTTGCTTGGCTCCGCTTTGTTGACTGCTTTATACATGGAAACGGCAACTGCGGCGTCGTCGTCATCGCGCGTAAGCACACGCGTCACTCTACGCATGGCGCAGAGTCCATGTGCGCTCTGCCGCGGGGGCAGAGATGGCTTCACGAGGAAAACGCTTGGCGAGGCGAAAGGCCTCGCCAAGCCCTTCGGCTTGGTCCTTAGTAGAATTGCGGGCGGCGTCGGAGACGCCTTGTCGAAGAGCGATCCCTCGCCAAAGGAAAGAACCCTTGGCGAGAAGAAGAACCCTTCGCGAGGAGAGAAATCCTCGCGAAGCTCGCCAGGCTTGGAGAGCCTGGTCCTTAGCGAAAATCACCCGAGGAATCTTGTGGGCCCTGGCAGGCCGGCCCGTGGTATCCTGGTTTCCACTGTGCCGACATAAGTAAAGAGCTCGGGTATAGAAATAACCGAGGCACGCGGAGACGAGGATATATTCCCGGGTTCCTCCTTGTTAAGGGAGTACGTCTCGTTGGAGGGGTGTGAGCTCGCCACAAGAGGCCTACTCAAGATGCCACAAAGGCCTCACCCTATTCTTCGATGAACCGCACCGAAGGGTTTGGTTCACCTTTCACTATCAGAATCCTTCTAGGCGGAATCTGGAGCCTTTACACCACTAAGCTTGGGGCACGCATCCACAACCGAATTGGAGGCTCCCAAGAATCACCACAACACTGTCTAGGGTCCAATGACCCAAGAGTAACAAGCTCCCAACCTTCAATCCCACGAATCACCGTGGGGAGCACAACCCGATGCAACTAATGCAAAAGGCAAGAACACACCAAGTGGTCAAATTCTTCTTCCCAAAATCCAACCAAAGCAACTAATGCTATGGAGGGATTTAGGAGGAAGAACAAAGGAGAAACACCAAGAACTCCAAAATCTAGATCCAACGAGTTCCCCTCACTTAGAGGAGATTTTGTTTGGTGGAGTAGTGGATCTAGATCTCCTCTATTGTTTCCCTAAATTTGGGCAAGAATCATCGGAGGGAAGTGGAGGAATCGAGCTCTCAAAATGTTTAGCAATGGAGGAGAGAGAGCAAGAAAAAAGTGCTTATCTGAAAAATTGGGGAAGAACCCCTTTTTATATGGGCTCCAAAAATAGAGCCGTTGGGGACAAAAAAGCAGCTGCAGGCAGCCCGGCTTGGGGCCATCCAGCACCCGGCCAGGCCGACCGGAGCAGCCCAACAGCAGCGAACGAAGCAGCTATCGATCGGTAAAAAAAAAGTAGTGCAGCAAGCAGCGAAGGAAACCGGCAGACGGGCCGGCCTGCCCCCCGGCCTGGGACCGGCCAGGCAGCGAGCTGGGACCGGCCAGGCAGCGAGCTCGTCCCGGTCTGGGGCCGGCCAGGCCGGCCTGGCACCTTTTTTTCATTTCCTTTTTAAAATTATGTCTAATAAAAACTCCGAGAATAAAACCGCAATAACTTTCGCCCACGAACTCCGTTTTCGATAATCTTGGACTCGTTGGAATCGTCACAACGAGCACTACAAGAATATGCAGAGAAACATCATAGTCCAAGAATATATTATAAAAACAAATAGGGAAAGGTAAACACTCTCTTTTGCAAACCGGAAAACCATAACTATTGCAAATGAAGTCCAAATTGCGTGAAACTAATTTTGTTGAAAAGAGGATGACAAGTGCTAACCTTTTGCAAGGACGACGTCGAGGCTGAGGGAGAGCGCGCGCTGGAGGATGGCGAGCGCGCGCCGTCCGGGAAGGATCGCAGCGTGGACGGCACCGATGGCGTGAGCCATCGCTCGCCGGAGAAGAGACGGCCCTCCGGGCGGCGCGTCGGCGCGCCAGTGCCTCCTCGCCATGGCTGCAGCCGCAAGGGCTCTCCTCTCCTTCTTGGAGCTGAGGTACGGCAACAGGCGCCGCAGAACACACAGATGGCGGAGGAGGAGGCCGTCTCCGAGCGCCACCGCGCTCCGAAGCAGGTCGCGGAGGACGCGCTGGAGGCGCCCTCCCTGGAGCGCCGTCTCCACGGCTCTCTGATGCATCCGTTGTGGCATCCACACCATTGCCGACCTTCCCCACTTCTTGGCCGGTCTTGAGGTTCTTGGATTCTTGGCCGAGCTTCTTGGGTTCTTGGCTGCGGTTCTTGCTCTGCTTGAGTTGGCCGGCCTCGATAGAACAGCTAGAGTCGGTCGATTTGATTGAACTAATGTTCGATGGGGGCGGCGGTGGCAGTTCTTGGCGACGGGGGAGGCGAGTTGGATGGGGAGCGGCGAAGCTTCCGGTGGAAGGAAGTGGCGAGGAGGGGACGGGGAATCGAGAGAAGGGGAGGGAACCACTAGCGATTGCTATATCGTCCGCGCCGCCTGAACGGGCCCCTCTACTGGGCCGACCCATTTAAGAGGGGTTTTCTTTTTCTGTTTCAGTTTCTTTTTTCTTTTATGTTTTCTATTTTTTTCTTTTACCCTATTTTCTGTTTCTTTTCGTTTTATTTATTTTCCAGTTTTTTTCCTAATGTGTGTCCATGTGTAAATAAAAAATGTACCTCTTTTTCCAAAAAAATCACCGTTCAAAAAATGAGCCACATCATGTTTAGACAGTGAAGAAGGAGGTCGTCGACAGCCCCAAAGTAGGTGGAGGACACCGCGTTGGGGGAGCCCTCTGTGGTGCGCCGTTACAATGGCTCCCCCGGTTCTTGGTCTCCAGGCCATCAATATCCGCCGCTTCTTTCTCCTCGGGGATCTTCTTGGTCGACGTCCCAATGGCTCCCCCGGTTCTTGGTCTCCTGGCCATCAATAGCCGCCACTTCTTGCTCATTGCGGATGTTCTTGGTCGACATCACAACGGCTCCCCCAGTTCTTGGTCTCCTGGCCATCAATAGCCACCGCTTCTTGCTCCTCGGGGATGTTCTTGGTCGATTCTTCCAATTCTTGCCTTGAAGTTCTTGGTCTGCTGGTTCGGTTTTTGGGATTGATTTCTTGGTCGGGGATCGAGAGAAGAAGGGGAGAAAACCATCGAGTCATATTTCGTCCGCGCCGTCTAAAGGGCCCCTCAACTGGGTCGACCCATATAAGCGATTTTTTCTTCTTTGATTTTTTTCTTTCATGATTTCTCCTTTTTTATTTTACCATAATTTTTTTTGTTTCTTTTCGTTTTCTTTTTTTTCTTTTTCCCAAATGTGTCCATGTGTAAGTAAAACAATGTTCATCGTTCAAAAAATATTCACTAGGTCGAAGAAATCATGTGGTTTCAGAACTGTTTTCACGAGTTTCGAAAAATATTTATAGGTGAAGTAAAATAAAAAATGGTCATGTAAAAGCTTTATTCAAAATAACGACACCAGCTTGAAGTCTGATGGCAAGGAAGTGTGGCTTAGAGCCAAGCCATCTACCCGACACCATCAATCAATGTGAAAGCAAACTTAGCACAACCTTAATACATGTTGGATAACAAAAGAAGGAAACTATGAGCTAGCTCTCCAAAAACAAAAATGCGCCACATCATGTTGGATAACAAAAGAAGTCCCACCCCTCCCTGTTGGTGGACTTGTTAAGAACACACTTTTGTTCTGGAGCAATTGGGTTCAATGAACTGGCATTTCAACAAATAAACCATAGCAGGCTGATGGTAGCACTCGTACTCGTAGCAAGTACCAATCATCAAAACAGGAATGTTTCATCTGAGATGTGCACTGTTTGATTCCATTAGTATTCCCAACAAATGAAATCAGTTCAACCAATGTAAAAAATTCAATCCCATATCTTCTGAAGTACCATTGTGCAGGAAAAAAACAATCAGTAATTGTTGAAAAGCACTCCTTCCTGTTTGATGCCCGACCACACAACTGGATTCATTCAGTTATACTGAAAATATCTTTATAAAACCTGCCACTCCACGCCTCCTGGCGACCTTCACCGGCAAACAAGGCTTCGATAACCAAACTGCTGGCTTCGCAGGCAAACGGAGATCTTTGAGATGCAGCAGTGTTGTTGCAGGAGCAGGATGAGAACATCATCACTATCATCTCCACAAGCTTCGTCACCAGCATCAAAAGGGTTTCCCTGGTAATATATTGCCAGAGCATAAATCAGCCAAAAAACGGAACAAATATTACTTGCACATTAGCATGAACATCTAGTGTCCCATGTTTTTGTAAACACCTAGAAACTTCAGACTTAGTCATCAAGGAAGCAATAGAACCGAGAAACTAAAACATACTAATTATATCATTTACAAATACGAAATTTGAATTGAAATTGATGGTATCAGCAAAACATTAGAACCGAGAAAATATTACAGGCCAAGTATTGTTGATTCCATTACAGCCAAGATTATGTTAAAAGAGAGAGGAAAATGATGTTTAGAATGTCAGTATGTCACAAAATACAGAATTATTTTAAAAAAATAATCATATATCTTATGAGATTGACCCCGCCCCTTGGCAAGAATGATATAACAACCAGGAAGTTCACTGTTTAGGTACAAAACAGAGCTGAAGTGTTTTCCAAATAACACCAAGATGTAACCAACATTACAAAATGGATCATTAGTAAACTAATCGAATTTCAGGTAATGTTTTTATCTAGTTTGCTAGCTCTTTTTTTACTGCCATTGCTAGTTTATGGAGCCAGACCATTTATTGAGTTTATCGGTCACCATAGTGGCCTTTGATTTCTAGCTACTTAAGTGACTTCCTCGGAAATGAGGTCAGACAAACATCATCCTCATGTCCGCCACTGGCCCCCGAGTTTGTCTCCCACCAACAATAGAGTCCCTTCCAGCCCCATGCATCCATATCCACTTCTCGATGCGCCACCGACGCCCCACTATTTGCCTCCCTCTCCTCGCCGGCGAGATGTAGGCGTGTAGATGAGTACCGCCACATCCCCGCTACGAAGTGAAAGAAGTGGCACCCCTAAAAAAACGACCACGAGACGGGCTCCTCTTCGGACACCTGCACGCACTGAGTGTTGGTACACAAGCGACTAAAACTTAAGCACAAAATGGTGTCAGATCTCTCCCACTGGATACCCACTTCGAAGAAACTAAGAATAAGAAAAAAATAAAAATTGAAAAGGTGAAGAAAAATTCTCCAGTCACTTCACCACTCCCGGTCCTAGGATTGTTGTGTGTGTGTGTTTGTGGGGGGGGGGGGGGGGGGGATTAGTATCTGGGCCCTAGAAAAATAAAAATACTCCTAATAGTTTATATATGTGTAAGTTTTTTTTTAGAATTTTAAGTTTTATTAGTTAAAAACTAGTTTAAGCGCATATAGCTAATAAAAAGGCCGAGCTAACTAACAAACCCAAATCAAAGAAGAAAATAGGCCCAAGTAGGAACCCTTCGTCGGAAAACTCGCAGGTGAGCCCGAGCTCACCTGCACCCTCGGATTTCGCAAAATTCAAAAAATAGTAAAACTTTTCGAAAAATTCTGAAAAAAATGGGGTGCATATGTATACAAGTTCTTCACATCCGTGCAAATTTTTAGAATAAAATGACATTCTATGCGCTCTGTGCAAAAAAGACAAAATAAGACATTGAAAACATGTGTATTCAAATTTTTTTCTGACAACTCGGGTTGTCTTTTTTGCACAGACCATATGAAATATCATTTGATTATGAGAATTTACACGAGTGTGAATAACTTGTATACATATGTACCCAATTTTTTCCAGATTTTTTTTTCATGTTTCACTATTTTTTGAATTTCGCGAGAAAAAAAGGGTGTAGGTGTGCCCGGGCACTGTTCGTCCGCACTCCCCTTCGTCCTCTTCCCCACGATGGGATGCCACGCACACTAACTATCGACCATGGACCTCCTCCGCCGCTGACATAGGAGCTCCTCCGCCGCTGCATCTACCACCAGGGCAGGCCCCCTTGATTTCGGGTGCCCGGGGAGGCTGGTCCTCAGGGTCGGGCACCCTCATCCCGTCGCGACCAGCCGCCGCGGACGGCGGCGCGAAGCCGGGTCTCCCTCCTCCCAGCTGCTGGCCGTTCCGTCGCCGGTTGCTCCGCCCCTTCTAGTTCCCTCGTGTCGCCTGCCAGCCGGACTCGGACCAATTCCTGCACAAGTCCGGATCTTCCCTGGACTCGGATCTGTTTCTCCTATTCGAACTCGGACTGTGGCCTCCTCGGCTGGTGATTGATCTATATAAAGTATTTCGGCCTTCTGAGTTCCCCTCAGCTTTGCAGACAGACCCTGACCTGCTGCCCCCATGGAGTTAAGTAGCCTCACCTCGATAATGAGCTTAGGGAGCCTAGCTCTAGAACGGACCAATTTGTGCTCCCTAAGCTTCAGAGTTTTTCAGAAGCTGCTCGGCTTCACCCCCCGTTCGCTGGAGAAATTCTGCAAAGATTATGTTCATCCACCATCGACCGAGACTATCGTGGGCACATTGCTGCCAGAGCTGCCTCAGGACGTCTTGATGGGTATCTTTGCCACCCTTGAGATCCCTGACCTTGTATATGCCGGCGCCGTCTGCCCCTCCTGGCGATCGGCGTATACCACCATACGAAGCCTTGGGCAGTATAAGCTAGCGCAGACGCCGTGCCTCCTCTATACCTCTGAATCTGCTGGTGATAGTGTTGCTTGCCTCTACAGCCTCACTGCGAAGAGATCGTACAAGTTAACTCTTCCGGACCCACCAATCCGCACCAGGTGTTTGATCGGCTCCTCTCATGGCTGGCTCATTACTGTTGATGAGAGGTCTGAGATGCATCTCCTCAATCCCATCACGTGTGAACAGATTGCTCTACCTTCAGTGATCACCCTCGAGCCGGTGAAGCCCATCTTCGACGAGTACGGTGCTCTCCACAAGTATGAGTTCTCGTGCCGCACACGTGGTTATGACATACCGTCCATCTTTGCTCTTGACAAGCTGCGGGATATACTCCACTATAAGGCTTTTGTGTTCCCTGATACATCCACGGGAAGCTACATTGTGGTGCTCATCCACAATTCAAATTTCCAGCTCTCTTTTGCAAGAGCAGGGGATGATAAGTGGACCTGGCTGCCGCCTCACAAAAACTATAGTGATTGCATTTACAAGGATGGCCTGTTGTATGCTGTGTCTACAATGGGAGAACTTCACGCCTTTGATCTTAGTGGCCCTGTAGCTGCAATGACGGCAATTATCAGCATACCCAAGAAGCATGAATACCAGTACCCGTACATTGTTCAGGCTCCATGGGGTGGTCTGCTGTTCATTTGGAGAATCTTTGAAGATTATGAAGTTGAACCTGATCCTGGGGAATCTGTGTTTTGGAAAACTACAAAGTTCAGAATATATGAAGTTGAAGCTGCGGGGGGTGAATTTAAGAGAATCAACTGCTTGCCTGACCATATTTTGTTTCTTGGGCATAATCAGTCACTCTGTCTCAGTGCTGAAGAATATCCGTCTCTCAGGGCAAATCATGCCTACTTTACTGATGATAATCTGTTGTGGACACTGGGATTTAAGAACATTCCTACTGATATGGGAACTCTCAACCTGGATGATAACAGCAAGGAGGAACTTGTGTCTCCACAGCTTTGGTCCAACTTTCCGGCTCCTGTTTGGATTACACCTGATCTTAGAAAGATGAACTTGGTTTCACGGGAGGATTGAAAAATGGTTCAATGAGCTAGCACTTGGGTCGTTTGCTAGGTTATTGCTGTTCCTAGAGAAAGTCACTCATGTGACCACTTGGACCCCATCTGCACACACTAGTTTCGACCCAGTTGAATAAATAGTTTGAGTTTTTCTTTGTTTACCCGTGTTATAATCATGTACTTCACACAGTTTAAGATGTCAATGGAAAACTTGAGGAATACTCAATTTCCCCTCTTTTTTGTTCTTCCAATTTTTCGAGCGTGTGTTTGTGTGTGTATTTTTCCTTTACAATCAACAAATTCTCTTGACTTGGCTCTGCATTGGAATGCCCTGGTACATAAGATTTAAAGTGTTTATAATGTTCTTTCAGTGCACCTGTGTTCATAACTTCATATATGTGGAGTGCTTTTAGTAGAGGCTACATTGATGCAAGGGATGCATGTAAGGGAAGCCTCCTTGCTTCATCAGCAGCATCAAATATTTTGGTTCGGGCCATAGCAGTGTCGATGCGGATGGTCCCTCTCCTCCTTACCTGGGCAGCCTGTTGCGGTGGCGCCGTGGCGCCTGTCCGGCTCGGACTGCTGCAGTGCAAGCAGGTGCGGTCTCTGACCGTGTCTGACCCTGGTGAGTTCTTCCCTATTTCTCTCTTTGGTGCTTTTCCTCCATATTTTCGACCTGATGTTCTATCAAAGTTTATCATGGTTTTGGTGGTAGTGTGACTAGTTTATAGTTTATATCTTAATTGTTCTCTACCAGGTGTATGCTATGAAAATTAAGGTTATTAGGACAAATGCATATTTCTTCGTAATCCAGCGATGAACTAATTGCTTTAGTTATATGATGTGTCTTGATTCTCCCCTGAGGATCAAAGCTCATATCCCCTCTTCCTGTTTATTTAAATTCTTGCAAAATGTTTTTTTCCTTTGAGATTCATTGTAGAATGTTAATGCCATCATATCTTTGATTCTGCCAGGCTGGTTAGTAATCATATTCACAAGTATTTCCTGTATAGCTCCATTGGTCTTCTACATATGGTTGAAACATCCGTCTATGTGAAAAAGTTCTATTGCCAAGAGCAGGTTTGCTCCCTTCCAGAAGTTAATTGGTGTTGGTTTGCCTCTGATACATGGGGGATTGTGTGGATGACATAATCAAGATGTATAACAAGAACCGATGCTTGAGAAGTTCAATTGTTGCTTGGAGTTTTGATACATGATAACAAGATTAATGCAAAGTACCATGCCCACTCTGTACAGATTAAGGATCCTGTTTTTCAATACAGATAATAGTTACTGAGAAAATTAATATTGACATAATCAGGATGTATTATTTGCGCATTATGGTTGGAGATTTAGTTGGACAAATCATCTCCTCATGTCAATATTAATTTTAGTTCGTGATTTGACCATTGCCAATTTTTGCTATATGAGGACATAGTATTTGATCATTGACAAATTCGGCTATTGTGCAGGGGCAGCATGGCTGAGGATGCAAATATCCAATTATATAGATGGATAAGGTTTACTCTTTTCTCATGTGCATTTACTAAGTATTGTTATGCCATGCTGAACTGTGTTCCCCATGTTCCATCAAGTTATTGTTGTCGTATATCAAGGAGGACATATCTAGTGCTACGTGGTCTTTGTGTGTTACGTGATTACACAACAATCTGGGGCGTTCCATTTGAGCCAACGGACAGGATTAGTCAGAGCTTGCATCCTGCCACCCACCACGAAACATATGCAAGTCTGTTTTTCAGTATTGTGACACATAGTCCATCCTTTCTAATATCTCTAGCCTCTCCCTTCCGGGTCGATTGCAAAATGAAAGTATTACTAAAACAATCTTGCTAGATTAGGAAGGAGCAAGAACCAACTGTAAGATGAGAAATTGACTGGCAACACATGTCGAGAGAAAAAAATTAACAGATTCTTGTTGTGCAGCATGAAGTCAGATCCTGGTCCTTCCTAGGAACCTTTGCTGTGCGGCAACCGTGATCTGATATTTACCGATTTCAGTCTGTGCGTGCCCACGAGACGGAGGTGCCAAGAACATCTGGATCTAGTACATCTCCACAGGTGGCAGCTGCAGGCGGTGAGCCCTACAACTCTAGGGCTACTCCAGCTCCATTCTAGTTGGCAGCAGCTCACCAAGCTTCAATTTGAGAGCGAACTGAATTTGTGGCTGTGTGTTGAGTTGCCTCCACTTACCTTCGATTTTGGGCGAACTGAATCTTGAATCAGTGTGTTGAGCTGCTCGAATATTGCTTGCATTTTGGGCGATTTGAATCTCGTGAGAGACGGATTAGAAGGTTGGATCCCGTGTCACAATACGGACAAACAAGGGGACCAATTTTCTGTTTGATTTGATTAGCTAATAATCTGCTAAATTTGATTGCAAGGTCTTGTCGATTACTTTATTTTCTGTTTATGAATGTTGTGGCATCTTGGCCAAGCTGATTACTCATCTAGATTATGTTTTCCTTTATGTAGGACACGACCGACAAAAGATTTGGTTATTTCGTGCTCAGGTAATGGATGCATACACTGTCAGAGATGGTATGCAGATGGCTCTTGATCGAGATCTTCGTGATGTCGTGGTCGAAACCAATGCTCACCAAGTGGTGAACCTTTGAACGTCTGAAGTGGCTGCGATGTTGCTCGAAATACGTGAGCTGACCAGGAATATGGACTCCTTTTGTTTGAATTTTGTACCTAGGGAGGCTAATGAGCTGGCTCATCTGTGCCAAGCAATGTAGTTCCGATAGGAAAAGATGCCTTGGGATAAACTATATCCCAACTTTCCTTGATGCCTGTATCAGGAAGGAGTGTGATCCTGGTTGATTTTAATATAAGCTTGTGAGTTCTAACACACACAAAGAAGGTCTAGCTGTCTAGTTTATTTGCAAACTAATTTATGCTTCATCCCCTAGTGTTTGTAAATACTGCCAAGCTTTTGTACATGCAACATATTCTGCTGCAAGACAGTAGAGTATGAGAAACAATTTTGTCCTCAATTACCAAAAGAAGAGAGACAGCAATATGTTCCCACTTACAAGCTATCATCTCTGTTGTAGCAAATAGTTAACGCTATCATCTCTGTTCCCACTTACAGTTTTGTTGTATTCTACACTTGGACGAAAACGAGCAGTTAAAGCTATCATCTCTGTTCTACAATCAGAACCTCGTAAACTAACAGACACAGGATCATCCCTATACTCTATCCAGCCACCAGCCAGAAGGTAGCTCGTGACAGAAGTAGACGTGCTGCAGCTTGTCACGGCCTGCTCGCACCCTCGCGCTGCACCCGGCCTCATCACAAGGAATGCCAGACTTACGATTGACATCACGGTGGTGAGCATTGCAATGAATGGTCATCTACAAGGGAGAAGAACAATAACTCGTTAGCTCAAAGACGTGAGAGAGAGAGAGAGAGAGAGAGAGGTTGACAACAGTGAAAGGACATCTACTAATGAAGAGATAAAGATTAGCTCATGAATCGAGAGAGGTTATGATATCAGTAGCAATTAACGGAGTACTCACATCACGTGTACGGACGAGAAAGTCCTGCGCCCTTTGACCCTCGAAGACGCAGAAGTGACACACGGTCGACTTCGCCGGACACTTGCTCGCTTTGCTGCAGTAGGTGACGTAGTTGTTGACGTCCCCCTCGGGCACGACAACGCCAGCAACGGTCTGAGCAACATTGAAAGGAACAAGATTCTTATGTGGAACATCACCATTTGAAAGGTACCATAATCAGTGTATACAAGCAACAGCAAGAAACCCTTTTAGGAACCTATATGTGTACATCTTAACATGAGTTCCATGTTAGGAAGAAAACAAAGGGCTTTGCCTTCTGACTTTAAACCAGCATGTTCAAGTTTGTTTGGTAAGGACTCTAGCAACAGCTGCAGCTGTATGATAATATTGTTGTTTAGCCCGAAAAACAAACTTGGGATGCTACTTATTTGTTCCATCAAATGGAATTCTGAAGAAACGGATTTGTCTACACAAATGATGCTTTTTGCAGGTTAAAGAGATATTAGCTTAGAGTCAGGAGCATGTAAGTAAAGAAATGACATGCATTATTTCAGTGAATGTCCCTAGTTTGAAGGTGCCTTTCATGGAACTCAGCAGATTAGCCAGAAGGTTTATTTTGCAGAAATCCACAAGTATGAACAATCTGTCCAAGAAAATCTAACTGCACACTTGGAGTTACCCCAAATTAAGTTGAGCACCGCCGATCGAGCATTGCAAGATTCAGTTATCTCCAAAAGTATTGCAAGATTCCAAGCGAAATCGAGGGGAAAAGAAAGTCGTACGAAAGTGCGTCGCGGAGGAGGCGGTGTGGGCGGGGAGATGGCAGGAGCAGGACGACGACGAAGCCGCTCATACAACAATGCGACCCTGTGCCTTTGCCGCCGCCGCGGCGGCGGCGATGGCGGCGCCTCCGGTCGCGGTCGCTCGCAGATCCCCGACGGATGCAGCAGGCGGTGGAGCCACTCAAGGACGACGGCGCGGCTGAGGGAGAGCGCGCGCTGGAGGACGGCGAGCGCGCGACGTCCGGGAAGGACCGCAGCGCGGACGGCGCCGACGACGTGAGCCATCGCTCGCCGGAGTCCGGAGAGGCGTCCCTCCAGGCGGCGCGTCGGCGCGCCAGTGCCTCCTCACCATGGCTGCGGCCGCAAGGGCGTTCCTCGCGTTCCTCGACCTGAGGCACGGCAGCAGGCGCCGCAGAGGGCGGAGGAGGAGGCCGTCGCCGAGCGCCACCGCGCGCCGAAGCAGGTCACGGAGGACGTGCTGGAGGCGCCCTCCCTGGTGCTTCCGCATCCTCGCCATCTCCGACCTCGCCCGCTTCTTGGCAGAGTTTCTTGGGTTCTTGCGCGAGGCTGCCGGCGGTAGGAAGTGGCGAGGAGGGGACGGAGCTTCTGCGGTTCTTCTTGCTCTATCGATTGAAGATCTGGCGTTGATTCTTGCTCTGCGATTCTTGGGGCGGTGGTGGCTGCGGAGTTGGATGGGGAGCGGCGAGGCTTCCGGTGGAAGGAAGTGGCGAGGAGGGGACAGGGAATCGAGAGAGAGGAAGGGGAGCGAGTGCTATATCGATCGTCCGCGCCGCCTGCAGGGCCCTCTACTGGGCCGGCCCATTTAAGTGGGCCTTTTCTTTTTTTATGTTTTCTTTTCTTTACCCTATTTTCTGTTTCTTTTCGTTTTATTTATTTTTTATTTTTTTACCCTAATGTGTGTCCATGTGTAAATAAATAATGTTCCTCTTTTCCCAAAAATTTTCATCTTTCAAAAAAAGTGCCACATCATGTGAAGACGACGAAGAAGGAGGCCATCGACAGGGTTGTCGTCGAGCGCCACCGTGCCCCCAAAGTAGGTGGAGGACACCGCGTTCGGGGTACCCCCTCTGGTGTGCCGTCACAACGGCTACCCCGGTTCTTGGTCTCCTGGCCATCAATAGTCGTCGCTTCTTGCTCCTCAGGGATGTTCTTGGTCGACTTCACAACGGCTGCCACGTTTCCTGGCCATCAATAGCCACCGCTTCTTGCTCCTCGGGGATGTTCTTGGTCGATTCTTCCAATTCTTCCCTGGAAGTTCTTGGTCTGGTGGCTCGGTTCTTAGGGTTGATTACTTGGTCGGGGATCGAGAGAAGAAGGGGAGAAAATCATCGAGTCCTATTTCGTCTATGCCTGATTGGTGATGGTGAAGAGTTGGGTGGTGCCCCAAGCGAAGGCGGAATTGTAGCTAGTAGCAATTTTCTCTCTTTTAAAGAAACGAGGTTTATCGAACCAGTAGTACTTTGAAATCAACAACGAGGTGAATGTTGAAGATCTCTGGCGCTTAGGGATACCTTCAACAGACGTGGACCTGCACACACTCAACCAAATACTTTGTCCCCAATGGCGAAGAGGTTGTCAATCTCCCCGGTCTCGCTGAACACAAAGTGATTAATTGTATGATGAAATAGATGAAATAATGAAAAGTGACCAGATGAGTAATGATGATGAAAAGCAAGTAAATGAGGTTGTAAACAATGTAAAAAGATGGACCGGGGGCCATGGGTTCACTAGTGGAGTCTCTCAAGTAAATAAAATATGCATGTGATGGGTGAACGAATTACAGCTAGGCAATTGACAAGATCATGACACAAACCCAATTTAGCTATGACATAAAGGACATGATAATATTTATGGAGGCATCATGACAAGGAACAAAGGCCGTTGAGTCCAACTGCATCTTTGTCTAAAAAGTCCACCGTGGGATTGCTATCCAGCCTGTCACCCAACGGTATTAAGTTGCAAGCAACAGACACTTGCATTAAGTAAAGTGCATGATGTAAGCAATACTAATATCAAAAGAGACATTAACACCGCTGTTTTACCCTTAGTAGCAACAACACACCCTCGCCCTTAGACGTTTCTGTCACTCGTGCCCAGGAACAAAAGGGGGCATGAACCCACTATCTAGCATAACTACTCTCTCTTGGAGATACACACAATCACTTGGCCAAATAACTACGCACATCGGAGAGCATGCAAGAACATAAATTACTCATATAAGAATCATGCACAATCTGAACGTAACTTCATAATCCATCGGATCCCAGCAAACACATCACATAGCATTACAATAATCAATCTTCATCATGTTAGGCAGCTCACAAGATCATAAGACATGAAGCACAAGAGAGAGAGAGACTACCAACTAGCTACTGCCATGGACCCGTAGTCCAAGGTGAGACTACTCACAACTCATCCCGGAGGAAGGCATGGCGATGAAGAGCCCTCCGGGATCGATCTCCCCTTCGGCAGAGTGCCGGGATCAGCTTCAGATTGGACCCCGAATTAGGGTTTTCAGTAACGGCGCGTCGGGTTTGAGTTTTCAGAAAATAATGGCCGCCTCGACGTTTTTAGATCAGATAGAAATTTATAGGCGTCGGAGGGCGTCGATGTGAGGTCCCAGGGGCAGGGGCGGGTCCACCTTGGGCCGCGGCAGGGGGGCGCCTCGGCCCTGTGGGCCTCCCCTCCAGCTCTCCTTCGGACTGGCACTTCGTCGTGCCAAATAAAAATTCCCCGTAAATTTCCAGCGAGTTCCGAGAATATTTCCAGAAGTAAATTTCTGAAACAAAAAGACAGCAAAAACAGGAAACTGGCACTGGGCATCTTGTCAATAGGTTAGTCCGACAAAATGCATAAAAATGATATAAATGACATAAAAACATGTGACAATATCACAAAACTAGCATGGATCACTCAAAAATTATAGATACGTTTGAGACGTATCAGTATCCCCAAGCTTAACTCCTACTCGTCCTCGAGTAGGTAAGTGATAACAAATAATTTTTTATGAGACATGCAACCAACACAATCTTGATCAAGATAGTAATGCAAATCAAAGGATGTGAATGAAGAGATACAAAACAATTGTCTATAATTGATAGCAAAAAGCAATGAATAAACAAGTTGAATCATTCAAGCAAAACCTTTCATAAATAGTATGTCAAAGACATGAAAACAATGTGATCAACACATTTGTCTAATTCACAAGGATAATAATTCCATAACAAAAGTGTTTGAGAATCAACACAAGGAAGATGTAAGAATTAGCAAAAAGCTTCAACTTCCAACGGCTTATCTTATAGATAAAGTCAATATAAAGATTCATGTTTAATCTTGATAATGCAATATGCTCAACGATACCCAGGGTCAATACTAGATGTTTGCTTTTGTGGAGATAGAAGGAAAAGGGAAAACTGACTCAACATTAAAAGTAAAAGAAAGGCCCTTCGCAGAGGGAAGCAGGGATTAGTCATGTGCTAGAGCTTTTTATTTTTATGAAACAGGAGTAAAACAAAAATTTTGAGCCATGCATGCTTTCGTCAACGACTTCACAAGAGAGAAGCTATCTAGTTCCTCATGACAAGCAAGGTTTTTTAGACTTGTGAGAGCAGCTGGTTTTTAGAGGAGCGAGTACGCTCTTCTTTCTCCTTGGTTTCACCACTGTCCAATGTTTGGGCTGA
Source organism: Puccinellia tenuiflora (assembly GCA_012064385.1). NCBI lineage: Eukaryota > Viridiplantae > Streptophyta > Magnoliopsida > Poales > Poaceae > Puccinellia > Puccinellia tenuiflora. The sequence continues at coordinate 18,594 of QRDG01001371.1, forward strand.
TTTCTCAGATTTGCATTGCGCGGAGGAGAATGGTGAGTTATATTTATATTTTTGCTTAAACTGCTCTCGGGTTGATTCAAGTGAAGACGTAAGCCATCGACACCGGGTGAAAGGGGGGAAATGACCTTGCTCGTCACAAGTTATATCTAGCTCTCTACTGCTCCCTCATGAGCTTAAAAACAGAGGCACAAAAAGAAGTATTTTGAATTTTTAAAGGTAGCACATGACAAATTTACTTGGAATGGCAAGAAATAACATGCATAAGTAGATATGGTGGACTCAGCTGGCAAGAAAGTTTGGCTTTGGGGATTGGATGCACGAGTGAACCATACACTCAGTACGAATTTTGAGGCTTAGCAAAAAGGGTGTTTGAAGCAAACATCTAACAATAACCGGTAACAGAACAACATAAGACATTTACCAATCATAAGCATAAAAGCTCTACACCGTCTCCCTTGTTGACCAAACAATTCTTTTGAAGAAAAGATTAGCTCTATGAATTAACAACTACGAAAAACCACACAATTTCAAGCTTTCAACCATATTTCTTTACTAATCAATTCCACTCAAATAACCAGAAAGTTTAAGCATTAAACTTATCATCTCAAAACAATTGAGAAGCATCAAGTATCCACACAATGATCTACAAGACTATGAAGGCTTTTCATTTTATTCTAATGGCACACAAACAACATTTTGTCGCTTTGACAATTCAAGCAATTTTTCACCAACAACTCTCCAACAAGTATAAGTGAAGAACATGAGAGTTTAACAAAACACTAGCAGCTCTAAACAAGATAAAAGCTAAAAGCGAGAGCTTACTAGCAAACAGACAGTAGCTAAGAATACTCAAAAAGATATAAGCGAAGCAAAGGAGTATTCAAATGAAAAAGCGGAGCGTGTCTCTCTCCCACACAAAGAAAGCTAGGATCCAACAAAGATATGACCAGCAAAAAGACAAACAAAACTGAAAGTAAAAAGACGCTCCAAGCATAGCACATAATATGTAAAGTGATAAACACGAAGTTCAACGAAGACGACCTTATGATAGTCGATGAAGATGAGGGGATGCCTTGGGCATCCCCAAGCTTTGACTCTTGATGGTTCTTGATATTTAGAGGGGGTGCCATGGGGGCATCCCCAAGCTTGAGCTCTGATCCATCCTCGATTTCTTCATATTCCTCTCCTTTGGAACTTAAAAACTCCCTTCACATAAAACTTCTCATAATTTGATTAGAGGGTTAGTGCTCATAAATTAAAATGCACAGGTGTTCAACTTAGGAAAAATTGCAAACAAACTTCATTTAGCATTAGCTACTGTTTACTAATCCTCAATATGGTACTCTCCCTCAAGAGTTTCACATTGGACGATGGTAAAAGAGGCGAATACAAAATAAAGGCAGAATCTGTCAAAACTGGACAGTCTATAAAGATTGAATTTTTCGAGGCACTTCTGCAGCTCAAATAAAAAAACTTAAAACTAACGAAAGATATATAAAAGCATCAGTCTTGCTTTCAAAAATTATCAGAAAAAGATAAGATTCTAGTGATTTTAGGAATTTCGTGCAACAGGCGCACATAATCTGTTTTTGGACAGCAAAACAATACCTCGCACTTTCAATGCATTAGAGGCTAAACTTGGCACAAAAAACCAAAAGAAAAAGATACAATGAAGTTACTACAGAGGTAATAACTTCATGACTCAAGAAAAGCAAAAAGAAAACTGAAAATAAAAGATGGGTTGCCTCCCAACAAGCGCTTTTCTTTAACGCCTTTTAGCTAGGCGCAATGCCAAATATCAAGTTTTTTCAAAATCCATTGCAACTTTTCCTTCAATAAGCACTTCTTTCTCTTTGAGGGGGAAAGAAAACCTGCCCTTAATGGGAAAACGAAAGCGTATGCAGCCCTTTTTAACATCAATAAAAGATCCCACGGAACAAAGGAAAGATCTTCCAAGAACAATATTAGCTTGAGCCTTTGATTCCAAAACCAAGAAATCAACCAAAGTAGTCTTATGTTTAAAAGTGACAAGGACTTCATTAACTCTTTTATAAATTTTTGAAGAGCTGCCATCAGAATGAGAGTGACAAAAGGGGTAATCAAACAAGTCTCCAAAATTCATAGCATCGAAAACCATTCTAGGCATAGTTGACATCATAGAACCAATATCACAATAAGCAAGGAACCTTTGATCTTTTATTTCAATAGGGATATACGGTTCCCAATCTCCATTTATTTCAAGAATTTGATAATCTTTAGGACTCTCCTCTATTCCATTTAAATTTAGATTACATGAAATATTTTCTATTTTATCTAATCTATCATGTATTCCATTAGTTTTCTCATTTGTGGGAAAAACAACTAAGCCTTTTATAATTCTAAGGGATTCCAATTCATCAATTTCAAGAAAGTTTCCTCCAGTAATGAAGTCCAAAGCATGCTTGCATACATCAGATAGTCCATAATAAAAGCATCTCAGTAAAACACACATAGCAAGCATGGGTTGGATTTTTTTATGTAATTCTGAATTTCTATCCCAAGCATTTTTAAAACTTTCTCCTCCCTTTTGTTTGAAGGTGAAGAACTCGGCTAAGAGAGGCATATCAAGAGTGGTAAAGCTAGACATAATTAAAAGATAAAATAACAAGACAGAATTAAAGACTACACTAATTTTTTTGGGTTTTAAAATTTTGAAACAGGAAAATAAACTAAACGAGAAATAAAGCAAGCAAGACGAAAACAAAGTAAAGAGATTGAGGGTGTGAGACTCCCCTTGCTGCAGCTCCAAAGTCCCCGGCAACGGCGCCAGAAAACTTACTTGATGTCGTAGTTGATGATGTTGGGTTGTACCCCAAGCGAAGGCGTGGATGTAGCAAGTAGCAGTTTTCCCTCGTTAACGAACCGAGGTTTATCGAACCAGTAGGACTTTGAAACCAGAACGAGGTGAATGTTGAAGATCTCTGGTGCTTAACCTTCAACAGACGTGGACCTGCACACACTCAACCAAATACTTTGCCCCCAACGGCGGAAATGTTGTCAATCTTTCCGGTCTCGCAGAAAACAAAGTGGTTAATTGTATAGTAAAATAGATGAAATAATGAAAAGTGACTAGAGGAGTAATGATGATTAAAAGAAAGTAAATGAGGTTGTAAACAATGTAAAAAGATGGACCGGGGGCCATGGGTTCACTAGTGGAGTCTCTCAAGTAAATAAAATATGCATGTGATGGGTGAACGAATTACAGCTAGGCAATTGACAAGATCATGACACAAACCCAATTTAGCTATGACAAAAGGGACATGATAATATTTATGGAGGCATCACGACAAGGAACATATACCGTTGAGTCCAACTGCGTCTTTGTCTCAAAAGTCCACCGTGGGATCGCTATCCAGCCTTTCACCCAACGGTATTAAGTTGCAAGCAACAGACATTTGCATTAAGTAAAGTGCATGAAGTAAGCAATACTAATATCAAAAGAGACATTAACACCGCTGTTTTACCCTTAGTAGCAACAGCATACCCTCGCCCTTAGACGTTTCTGTCACTCGTGCCCAGGAACAAAAGGGGGCATGAACCCACTATCTAGCATAAATACCCTCTCTTGAAGATACACACAATCACTTGGCCAAAGCAACTACGCACATCGGAGAGCATGCAAGAACATAAATCAACATATAAAAATCATGCACAATCTGAACATAACTTCATAATCCATCGGATCCCAGCAAACACATCACATAGCATTACAATAATCGATCTTGATCATGTTAGGCAGCTCACAAGATCATAAGACATGAAGCACAAGAGAGAGAGACTACCAACTAGCTACTGCCATGGACCCGTAGTCCAAGGTGAGACTACTCACAACTCATCCTGGAGGAAGGCATGGCGATGAAGAGCCCTACGGGATCGATCTCCCCTCCGGCAGAGTGCCGGGATCAGCTTCAGATTGGACCCCGAACTAGGGTTTTCGGTGACGGCGCGTCGGGGTCAAGTTTCTGAAAAATAATGGCCGCCTCAACGTTTTTAGGGTTAATGTGATTTTGTAGGCGTCGAGGGGGCCGAGGGGGTGCCCCATGGGTAGGGGCGGGTCCACCCGCGGGTGGCCCTAGGGCCGTGGCAGGGGGCCGCCCCTGGCCTGTGGGTGGCCCCCCAGGTTGCCCTTTGGCCTCCTGGTGCCTTCCGTCGAGTAAAAATTCTCCGTAAATTTTGGTCCAATTCCGAGAATATTTCCAGAAGTAAATTTCTGAAACAAAAAGACAGCAAAAACAGGGAACTGGCACTGGGCATCTTGTCAATAGGTTAGTCCGACAAAATGCATAAAAATGATGTAATATGATAATAAAAACATGTGACAACATCACAAAACTAGCATCGATCACTCAAAAATTATAGATACGTTTGAGACGTATCAGCATCCCCAAGCTTAACTCCTGCTCTTCCTCGAGTAGGTAAGTGATAACAAATAATTTTGATGAGACATGCAACCAACACAATCTTGATCAAGATAGTAATGCAAAGCACATGATGTGAATGAAGAGATACAAAACTATTGTCTATAATTGATAGCAAGTAAGCAATGAATAAACAAGTTGAATCATTCTCATCCTCTAAAGTCGTACTTTCGTAATCCTTTGGAGGAGAAAAATCTATATCTAAGATACGCTCAATATTGGGGTCCAATACCCGTAAGTGACTAAGCATATGAGTTTTGCAAACATGAAAATTTATGCCATTGAATATAAACATGGAATTGTGCACTAATCCTCTAAACAACATCTTTACTCTCTAGGCGGTAAAGCCAAACCAGAGAGACGAGGCTCTGATACCAATTGAAAGAACAACGATGTCTCCTAGAGGGGGGTGAATAGGCGATTTAAATTTTTTCGATTTAAGGCTTGATAATTGCGGAATAAAACAAGATGTTTAAATTAACAAGCCAACAACCTAATATACTAGGTTTGCCTAAGTGCATCAACAACTTATGCTAAGCAATAAAACAACAAGTTGATAGCTAGATATAGAACTTCAAGCATGAAGTCTATCACAATGTAAATTGCATAAGTAAAGAGCTCGGGTATAGAAATAACCGAGGCACGCGGAGACGAGGATATATTCCCGAGTTCCTCCTTGTTAAGGGAGTACGTCTCGTTGGAGGGGTGTGAGCTCGCCACAAGAGGCCTACTCAAGATGCCACAAAGGCCTCACCCTCTTCTCCGATGAACCGCACCGAAGGGTTTGGTTCACCTTCCACTATCGGAATCCTTCTACGCGGAATCCGGAGCCTTTACACCACTAAGCTTGGGGCACGCATCCACAACCGAATTGGAGGCTCCCAAGAATCACCACAACACCGTCTAGGGTCCAATGACCCAAGAGTAACAAGCTCCAAACCTTCAATCCCACGAATCACCGTGGGGAGCACAACCCGATGCAACTAATGCAAAAGGCAAGAACACACCAAGTGGTCAAATTCTTCTCCCCAAAATCCAACCAAAGCAACTAATGCTATGGAGGGGTTTAGGAGGAAGAACAAAGGAGAAACACCAAGAACTCCAAAATCTAGATCCAACGAGTTCCCCTCACTTAGATTAGATTTTGTTTGGTGGAGTAGTGGATCTAGATCTCCTCTCTTGTTTCCCTAAATTTGGGCAAGAATCATCGGAGGGAAGTGGAGGAATCGAGCTCTCAAAATGTTTAGCAATGGAGGAGAGAGAGCATGAAAAAAGTGCTTATCTGAAAAATTGGGGAAGAACCCCTTTTTATATGGGCTCCAAAAATAGAGCCGTTGGGGGCAAAAAAGCAGCTGCAGGCAGCCCGGCTTGGGGCCAGCCAGCACCCGGCCAGGCCGGCCGGAGCAGCCCAGCAGCAGCGAACGAAGCAGCTATCGATCGGTAAAAAAAAGCAGCGAGCAAGCAGCGAAGGAAACCGGCAGACGGGCCGGCCTGCCCCCCGGCCTGGGACCGGCCAGGCAGCTAGCTGGGCCGGGAGCCTACCCGAGCCAGCCGGCCTGGTCCCGGCCTGGGCCGGTCAGGCAACGAGCGATGGGCCGGGAGGCAGCCCGAGGCCTCCGGCCTCGTCCCGGCCTGGGGCCGGCCAGGCCGGCTTGGCACCCCTTTTTTTCATTTCCTTTATAAAATTCTATCTAATAAAAACTCTGAGAATAAAACCGCAATAACTTTCGCCCACGAACTCCGTTTTCGATAATCTTGGACTCGTTGGAATCGTCACAACGAGCACTACAAGAATATGCAGAGAAACATCATAGTCCAAGAATATATTATAAAAACAAATGGGGAAAGGTAAACACTCTCTTTTGCAAACCGGAAAACCATAACTATTGCAAATGAAGTCCAAATTGCGTGAAACCAATTTTGTTGAGAAGAGGACGACAAGTGCTACCCTTGGAAATGTAGCAAACAAGTAAAGGTGATTTTACTAATAATTGGAAGAGAGAAACCTTCCACACGGATGAACCAGCAAAATCTCCAATACCGAAAATGCAATAGAAGACGCATATGAAAACCGTTTTCGGTGACCTTGGCCTTGTCATGACAAGCACGACAAGCACCAAGACCACACCACAATAATAGCCAAATAAGAACCAATAAAGATGATTTTAATGATGCAAAGGTTTGTGCTCTCTATGACAATACGGTCGAGATATTTGGTCGAGAGCCCCTCTTGATAGTACGACTATCTATCCTATAACCCGGTCTCTCAACTAACATCATGAGACCGGTAAAATAGAAAGCCTATCAAGATCACCTTAGCCTTGATTCCAACATATGGAGATCAAGTAATGCAAATGGACACACCTACAAATATAGCTCAATGCAAACATTAGTCCATAGAGATTGTCATTAATTACCAAAACCATGCATGGGGGCAACCATGCACTTTCAATCTCCCCCATTTTGGTAATTGATGACAATCCCTTATTAAGAGGGTTTATATAATGAATAAAGCATCCTTGCAAGACAAACGAGCAAGAATGCAAACGCATGTGTGGCAAATGCAACAAAAGCATAAAACCCAAATTCCCTTAAACCTTCTAAACTTCTCCCCCATTGGCATCGATTGCCGACATGGGACGAAAAATTTAGAAGACCAATATAGTATGATTTCCTCCATAAAGTGTGTATTTCTCAAGATATGAGTGAAATCAAATGCACATATCCATTGACGAATAATTAGAGGAAATCAAACTATATTGAGGATCCAAAGATTGCAAAAGGATGAAATAATTCTAAACATCTCCACAAAGGAGAAAACCAATCAAAAGATCCAAAACAAGAGTTCTAAATAAAAATAAAGAAGCTCCCCAATGTTCATGCACTATTGAGGAGTGCACAAATATGGAATCCTCACTCCCCCAAAATCATCTAGAACACGGAACAAGTGCAAATGTGCATAAAGCAAAAACAAATCATAGCACTTGCACCAAAGATATGGTTGGGCCATAAGGAGATACCAATTTTTTTAAAGATTCAACATAAGATAGGCCCAACCAAGATACAAAGATCTTTTCAAAAAGAATATGTTCACGAGCTTAAGAATACCAATTGGAAACTAAAACCAATTGAAAAAGCCAAGAGCCAGTGAGAACATTTAGCCAATAAAATCAACATGCTCACCGTGATAAGCATGAAGACAAAGATCTTCAACAAATACATGAGTGTGCAAAGATGCAAATAAAATTAAGATAGGCACTCATGAAACAAATTTGGAGCCACCAAAGAATTATAGATAAAGATCAAGGTAGCTCATAAGAAATAGGATACCAACTAAAAGATGACCTCTCTCATATGTATAGGTTTCTAAGTAGACAAATCATTGATGATATACATCCACAAAGAAACTTGCACATATGAAATGGTCGATGAAGGAGAGACCACGTCATCCAAAAGGGAAGTCATGAATATACAAAAGAGATTATTGCTTAAAAGCATAGCACATAGCTCAAATTTATCTCATTGTATATAAATGAACTTCAAAAATATCAAAGACATCACACATATCACTAAGGGAACAAGAGATAGTGAAGATGCTTTGAGATAGGCAACAAGTATCACAAAAAGAGAATACCAATTGAAGAAAAGGTTTTTGCAATTTCATCACAAATATCACAAAGATATACCAAGTGAAAGAAAAAGCCAAAACCACAACAATTGCACATAAAATCTTTCATGCCAAGAAGAAACCTACACAAAGGTTGAGACTAGAAAAGTATGCATGGGATAGATACTTGTAACCGAGATACATTGACGATGAGGAAGATGGGAATTTTGTTTATCATCAAAGCTTGACTCCAATAATCACATGGTGAGAACACTTTCCTTATGAATGAGGCAAGCATCCAATGCATCTCCATTGTACCTAAAACAAAATTCAAGCACAAAATGGTTCCCAAACTCATTGGGTCCCATAGTAGTTAGACAAACTACAATATATAGGAAACACTCCCCATAAATATGTGCATATAGATATGAAATTGAATTTCATGCACATCTTAGCCGATTTAGTATTTGGTGGAGTATCCCCTATATATTGGAACTAGAAAGACAAACATGCCAAAAAATATATATATTGGAGACTATACATGTAAAGTCTTTCAAGAACCAAATGAGATACAATTTGGACGAAAACACCAAGTCAACCAAGAAGAGAGCACACCAAAGTGTGACACAAGAAGGTTGTCCAAATTATATCAAAATCCAAATCAACACATGACTGAGGAAAAATCAAATCAACATATGATTGATTCCAAGACACATCAACACATGAAGTGTGATATCAATGGGAATCGAATCAAAACAACACATGATCGATAAGACACCAATTGAAAAAGATACCAACTAGAAGCGAGGATACCAAAAGAAGGATATTACTTGAAAGATATCAAGTAAAAGTGAAGACAAGAAGCAAGGTATCAAAGCTCCTATAAGAGATACTAATTGAGACTAATATCTATGGAGGAGATATTAAATTCCAATTAATACCAATTGCAGGTACCTAGGCAAGGCCAATGAGCATATAAGATAAAAGAAAGAAACATGCTCAAAGGATTTTATCATTCTATAGGATAAACATAAAACAAGAAATGAGAAAGCAAGACTCCCATGAGAGAGCAAGGTAACACCAAATAAACCAAACACTCTCTACACTTTTCATGATGGCACAAAGCATCACGAGAAAAAGATTTGTCTTCCATAAACACATAAGATAGAAATAAAGAGCCAATTGAAAGGATCAAATATCGATTGATAGGATAGGGTTATAAATAATAAAAGAAAAGCTCCCCCAAGATTCATGCATTACCTTGATATTTGCATTTGAATACAAAATGCACACACAAGGGATCATTACTCTCCATATGTTCTTTACAACACTAAACTATACCAATTCAAAAATAGGATCCATCCAAGAGGCAAGGAAGACAACGGGAGTCAAAATAAATATTTTGACAATAAATAAGGCAATTCAACGTAAGAGCCAAAATGAAGATGGTCTACAAAATCCACCACAATTACGAGTATCACTTGTCATGGACAAGGAGTATATTGAGATATTTCTCGGTGGTATATAGGAATGATGTTCAAGACCAACTTCACAAAAAACAAGCAAATGGCAAAAGATAAGAAATAAAACACCATATTTTGATAAAGTTTGTTGGTAGTTTCAACTATTCAAACCAACCGGCAAAGCCATGGTTAGAATAATATGGAACAAATCATTTTTTTTAGATACTCATATGTCTTTTTTTTAGATTTATATAATAGAGGTAAAAGCATTACCACAGGCTCATTCATCGAAAATCAAAATCACAGAGACAGGAAAATAAAAACGAATTTCTATCAAATTAATAGAAAGAAGGATCTCTTCCCTGATTTGAATACCAAGCCATGGTTAGAATAATATGGAACAAATGGTTTCTCAAATAATATATGGAAATGCATATTAGAGAAAAACCACACCAAGCAAACTCATACAAACAAGAGCCAAAAGACAACCACAAAGGAAATTGGAACTTGTTCGAGCAAATATGCCACATAGGAATAAGATAATTTACCATATCAATTCTAAGTGGCAAACCTCAAATGTTCATATTATTATGGGATTGTAATATGCACATAGCTTATTACTCCCCCATAATGTGATAAAACATTTTATCTAGCAAGAGGCGAATAAAATCAACTAGAGAAATTAATGGACATTGTAGAATTTGAATTTCTCATGAAAATGACATACCACATAGTAACTAGATAATATTGAAATATCAACACTAGGTGGTGTGCCTCACGTACACACATTTTTAGGTTTGTGAAATGCACAAAGCATATCACTCCCCCAAAATGGGATAGTCCATTAATATCTCAAAGAGCCAAATAAAATCCACACAAGATCCAATAAAGACTCAACACAAAGATACACATACATGATACACAACTATCATACACAACCTTGAATAACAAGACAAGTAGGAAAGTAGCATATCACATACAAGTACATGCTAGGAACAAAACTAACACATGCAAGGGAGCAAGCAACTTTCAATGTATATATATGATTAAATATAATTTACCGCAAGGAGGAGCATTGGATATGAGATAGAACAATATAATCTACATGACTTGGCTTGATGACATAATAACCATGAAGATCCCTTAATTCTTCAAAAGTAGCCAAGTCTCCAATGTCCTCCAACAACACCTATTGATCAAGTTTGAGCTTGTTGGTCCCCAACCAAGTTGGGTCCTAAGAGGTTAGTCACAATAGGCTTGGCAACCCAAATGGTTCTTTTCTTGACACCACTTTGAGTTCCCACAAATTTGGCAAACACATTGCCAACTCTATCCTTTCTAAGTGAATACACATCATCAATTAAGATGGGGTTGGATAGGTTACCGACGATGCATGAAGAAGCAAAGTGACCCTTGCCACGGCAAAGGTAGCAACATCAACTCTTCTCTTTCTTCTTAATAGGGTCCTCAACTTGAGGAGCATTGACTTGAGTTTTCTTAGGAGGTGGCCGTTGTTCAACTCGTGGTTGAGCATGAGATTGAACAAGAGGCGGCTTCCCTAGTTGCTTCTCACTAAGAGGCTTCTTCTTCATTGGGCAATCCCGAACATGATGCCCTTCTAGCTTGCACTTGAAGCAAATGATCTTGGCCGGATTCTTGACTTGTACTTGGCCCTTCTTCTTATCAAACTTGGACTTCTTCTTGTTGTTGGAGTTGAATCCAAGTCCACTCTTGTCATTGGGGGATTGTTGCGCACTCCACATGTTGTCAAGTGCACTCTTCCCTTCATGACGCTTTTCCAAGCCTTTCTTCATAGAAGTGGCTTGGGCCTTGAGCTCTCCTCTTTTCTCTACATGGTTAGTGACAACACAAGTACTAGAGGAGGTAGATGCATCATTGTTAGAGCAACAAGGCAAAGAAAGTAATTCATCACAAGATGTACCAACATTACGAGTGGATGAACTACTAGGACTAGCACATGGCAATATAGCATTTTTAGACAAAATTGTGCTATTATCCACATGAGGCTCACAAGATGTTACCTTGGTAGTGATAGCCTCATGAGCTAACTTTAGACAAGCATGGGATGCTAGAAAATCATCATTAGAGCTAGATAGCTTTTCATGACTTTCTTCCAACTTCCCATACTTGCTAGTTAGCAACTCAAGTTGATCCCTTAGCTCAACATTCTCCTTCAAAATAGATGCTTCACAAGAAGTTGAATTAGTAGCACAAGCATTATTATCATTAGGAATGGAAGAAGACAACTTGGCAAGCTCTTCCTTAAAGCTAGCATTTTCTTTTTTCGTGACTTTATATTTACCAATTGCATGGTCACGTTCTTTGATGAGTTTAGCAATTATTTCATTATGAGACTCCTCAATGGATTCGAGTTTCTCCTCAAGAGAAGCCCGAGTCACTTGCTCTTCCTCAAAGGCATCTTCTAACAATGCCTTTTCCATGGCATCGTCTCTTTCTATCTTACCCATTTCTTCAAGGCTTGATTCTAAGGCCTTAATAGTATCCCCTCGCTCAACAAGGGTGCTCATGATTTCATATAGGTTATCACAAGCATTTTTATTCTTTGAAGTAGCCTTAAGAAGCATTAGACCTTTATTATGAAGGAATTCATCATTATTTTCTTCCTCATCATTATTATTATCATCATTATTATTATTATCATCACTACTAGAAGATTTAGCCATAAGGCAATGAGTGGTGGATGAAGATGAACAATCAATTTTTGAACTACTCAAGTTCACATCTTGTTGCATAGCTAATTGGGTTTCCTCTACATTATTATTTGTGCAAGAGTTAGAGGGAACACAAGCATTATTATCATGGCAACAAGATAAAGCAAACATATCATCAAGAGATTTATCTAAGAAATTTTTGGATTATATACAAGGACTATCAACACTAGCATGTATGACATTTATAGTGCGATGTGTATTTAGGTCCAAAGATGAGGCATTGCAACAAGATAGAGATAAAAGATCATCAAAATGAGCTCACTATCCAAATTGCAAAACCTATCACTACTCACCATCACATTAGTGTGTGGCTTACCACATTTTGGTGAGGTAGACGAAGACGAGAACTCGTCACGGCCGGAGGTGGAGGGAGAATGATGTCTACACACGCTTCTATTCTTGTAGACAGTGTTGGGCCTCCAAGAGCAGAGGTTTGTAGAACAGCAGCATGTTTCCCTTAAGTGAATCACCCAAGGTTTATCGAACTCAGGGAGGTAGAGGTCAAAGGTATCCCTCTCAAGCAACCCTGCAATCACAATACAAAAAGTCTCTTGTGTCCCCAACACACCCCAATACACTTGTCAGATGTATAGGTGCACTAGTTCGGCGAAGAGATAGTGAAATACAAGTAATATGGATGATTATAAGTAGTAATTGCAATCTGAAATAAAAATGGCAGCAAGCAAACATGTAGCAGAACTTGTTGTAAACGGTGTTTCAATGCTTAGAAACAAGGCCTAGGGATCATACTTTCACCAGTGGTCACTCACAACAATGCAATCATAATTGAATATAAATATAAGCACTTCAATATACTACTCCGAAGTATTCTCCGGCTGGATAATGAACACTAATTCATTGTGTAGGAATGCAAAAGCACGCCTCAAACATATATTCCCAAGTACTAATGAATACCCCACACTGGACCATGAGCATTCATAGGAGGTACTAACACACCACAATTTCATAGAGACATCCAACTCAAATAATAAATCAGTGAACAAGTATCTTGTGAATTATAGCCTAAAGACCCACACGGTGCACACACTGTCACCTTTACACACGTGGGACAAGGAGTCTCCGGAGATCACATAAATAAAGCCCACTTGAGTAACATAACAACATCTAGATTGCAAAGCTCATGATCACATATAGATCACATCATGGGAGAGAGAGATATAGACCACATGGCTACCGATACGGCCCTCAGCCCCGAGGGAGAACTACTCCTTCCTCATCATAGGAGTCAGCAACGGCGATGGAGATGGTGGTGGAGTTGATGGAGATGGCTTCCGGAGTCGATGGAGATGGCTCCGGGGGCACTTCCCCGTCCCGGCAGGGTGCCGGAACAGAGACTTCTGTCCCCCGAAACTTGTCGGCGATGGCGGCAGCGGCTCGGGTGTTTTTGTGGAATATGGCATATCCGTCTAGGTTTTATGCGTCGGGGGCAATATATAGGCGAAAGGGCGGCGTCGGAGGGCTCCCGTGGGCCCCACACCACCTGGTGGCGCGGCAGGCATGGGTCCCGCGCCACCCTATGGTGTGGCCGGCCCACGGCCCTCCAGGTCCTCTCCTTCGGGCTCCGTGTAGTCCATTGAATTATAAGACTGCTGCTTTTTGTCCCGTCCAATTCCGAGAATATTTCCTTAAGTACTTTTCTGAAACGGGAAAATAGCAGAAAACAGGAACTGGCACTGCGGCATCTTGTTAATAGGTTAGTTCCAGAAAATGCATAAAAATGCTATAAGATGTAAACAAAACATGTAGCAAATGGTATGAAAACAAGCATGGATCATAAGAAATTATAGATACGTTGGAGACGTATCAGAGAACAATCATCCTCAATAGAGTTGGACACTCCATATTTATCTTGAAGCTTGGTCCAAAGCTCATGAGCGTCCCAGAGAGGCATGATTGACTCGAAAACTATAACACTCACAAATTTGCAAAACTCATTAGAAGCTAGAGCATCTAGATATAAGTTTTTCTCATCCTCTAAAGTCGTACTTTCGTAATCCTTTGGAGGAGAAAAACCTATATCTAAGATACGCTCAATATTGGGGTCCAAGACCCGAAGTGACTAAGCATATGAGTTTTCCAAACATTAAAATTTGTGCCATTGAATATAAACATGGAATTGTGCACTAATCCTCTAAACAACATCTTTACTCTCTAGGCGGTAAAGCCAAACAAGAGAGATGAGGTTCTGATACCAATTGAAAGAACAAGGATCTCGCCTAGAGGGGGGTGAATAGGCGATTTAAACTTTTTTGATTTAAGGCTTGATAATTGCGGAATAAAACTAGATATTTAAATTAACAAGCCAACAACCTAATATACTAGGTTTGCCTAAGTGCACCAACAACTTATGCTAAGCAATAAAACAACAAGGTGATAGCTAGATATAGAACTTCAAACATGAAGGCTATCACAATGTAAATTGCATAAGTAAAGAGCTCGGGTATAGAAATAACCGAGGCACGCGGAGACGAGGATATATTACTGAGTTCCTCCTTGTTAAGGGAGTACGTCTCGTTGGAGGGGTGTGAGCTCGCCACAAGAGGCCTACTCAAGATGCCACAAAGGCCTCACCCTATTCTCCGATGAACCGCACCGAAGGGTTTGGTTCACCTTCCACTATCGGAATCCTTCTAGGCGGAATCCGGAGCCTTTACACCACTAAGCTTGGGGCACGCATCCACAACCGAATTGGAGGCTCCCAAGAATCACCACAATACCGTCTAGGGTCCAATGACCCAAGAGTAACAAGCTCCCAACCTTCAATCCCACGAATCACCGTGGGGAGCACAACCCGATGCAACTAATGCAAAAGGCAAGAACACACCAAGTGGTCAAATTCTTCTCCCCAAAATCCAACCAAAGCAACTAATGCTATGGAGGGATTTAGGAGGAAGAACAAAGGAGAAACACCAAGAACTCCAAAATCTAGATCCAACGAGTTCCCCTCACTTAGAGGAGATTTTGTTTGGTGGAGTAGTGGATCTATATCTCCTCTATTGTTTCCCTAAATTTGGGCAAGAATCATCGGAGGGAAGTGGAGGAATCGAGCTCTCAAAATGTTTAGCAATGGAGGAGAGAGAGCAAGAAAAAAGGGCTTATCTGAAAAATTGGGGAAGAACCCCTTTTTATATGGGCTCCAAAAATAGAGCCGTTGGGGGCAAAAAAGCAGCTGCAGGCAGCCCGGCCTGGGGCCAGCCAGCACCCGACCAGGCCGGCCGGAGCATCCCAGCAGCAGCGAATGAAGCAGCTATCGATCGGTAAAAAAATAAGCAGCGCAGCAAGAAGCGAAGGAAACCGACAGACGGGCCGGCCTGCCCCCCAGCCTGGGACCGGCCTGACAGCGAGCTGGGCCGGGAGCCTACCCGAGCCAGCCGGCCTGGTCCTGGCCTGGGCCGGTCAGGCAGCGAGCGGTGGGCCGGGAGGCAGCCCGAGGCCTCCGGCCTCGTCCCGACCTGGGGCCGGCCAGGCCGGCCTGGCACCTTTTTTTTCATTTCCTTTTTAAAATTCTGTCTAATAAAAACTCCGAGAATAAAACCGCAATAACTTTCGCCCATGAACTCCGTTTTCGATAATCTTGGACTCGTTGGAATCGTCACAACGAGCACTACAAGAATATGGAGAGAAACATCATAGTCCAAGAATATATTATAAAAACAAATGGGGAAAGGTAAACACTCTCTTTTGCAAACCGGAAAACCATAACTATTGCAAATGAAGTCCAAATTGCGTGAAACCAATTTTGTTGAAAAGAGGATTACAAGTGCTACCCTTTTGCAAGGACGACGTCAAGGCTGAGGGAGAGCGCGCACTGGAGGACGGCGAGCGCGCGCCGTCCGGGAAGGATCGCAGCGTGGACGGCACCGATGGCGTTAGCCATCGCTCGTCGGAGAAGAGGCGGCCCTCCGGGCGGCGCGTCGGCGCGCCAGTGCCTCCTCGCCATGGCTGCAGCCGCAAGGGCTCTCCTCTCCTTCTTGGAGCTGAGGTACGGCAACAGGCGCCGCAGAACACACCGATGGCGGAGGAGGAGGCCGTCGCCGAGCGCCACCGCGCTCCGAAGCAGGTCGCGGAGGACGCGCTGGAGATGCCCTCCCTGGAGCGCTGTCTCCACGGCTCTCTGCGCATCCGTTGTGGCATCCTCGCCATTGCCGACCTTCCCCACTTCTTGGCCGGTCTTGAGGTTCTTGGATTCTTGGCCGAGCTTCTTGGGTTCTTGGCTGCGGTTCTTGCTCTGCTTGAGTTGGCCGGCCTCGATAGAACAGCTAGAGTCGGTCGATTTGATTCAACTAATGTTGGATGGGGGCGGCGGTGGCAGTTCTTGGCGACGGGGGAGGCGAGTTGGATGGGGAGCGGCGAAGCTTCCGGCGGAAGGAAGTGGCGAGGAGGGGACGGGGAATCGAGAGAAGGGGAGAGAACCACTAGCGATTGCTATATCGTCCGCGCCGCCTGAACGGGCCCCTCTACTGGGCCGGCCCATTTAAGAGGGGTTTTCTTTTTCTGCTTCAGTTTCTTTTTTCTTTTATGTTTTCTATTTTTTTTCTTTTACCCTATTTTATGTTTCTTTTCGTTTTATTTATTTTCCAGTTTTTTCCTAATGTGTGTCCATGTGTAAATAAAAATGTACCTCTTTTTCCAAAAAAATCACCATTCAAAAAATGAGCCACATCATGTGTAGACGGTGAAGAAGGAGGTCTTCGGCAGCCCCAATGTAGGTGGAGGACACCGCGTTGGGGGAGCCCTCTGTGGTGCGTCGTTACAATGGCTCCCCCGGTTCTTGGTCTCCAGGCCATCAATAGCCGCCGCTTCTTTCTCCTCGGGGATGTTCTTGGTCGACGTCCCAACGGCTCCCCCGGTTCTTGGTCTCCTGGCCATCAATAGCCGCCACTTCTTGCTCATTGCGGATGTTCTTGGTCGACATCACAACGGCTCCCCCGGTTCTTGGTCTCCTGGCCATCAATAGCCGCCGCTTCTTGCTCCTCGGGGATGTTCTTGGTCGATTCTTCCAATTCTTGCCTTGAAGTTCTTGGTCTGCTGGTTCGGTTTTTGGGATTGATTTCTTGGTCGGGGATCGAGAGAAGAATGGGAGAAAACCATCGAGTCATATTTCGTCCGCGCCGTCTAAAGGGCCCCTCAACTGGGTCGACCCATATAAGCAATTTTTTCTTCTTTGATTTTTTTCTTTCATGATTTCTCCTTTTTTATTTTACCATAATTTTTTTTGTTTCTTTTCGTTTTCTTTTTTTTATTTTTCCCAAATGTGTCCATGTGTAAGTAAAACAATGTTCATCGTTCAAAAAATATTCACTAGGTCGAAGAAATCATGTGGTTTCAGAACTGTTTTCACGAGTTTCGAAAAATATTTATAGGTGAAGTAAAATGAAAAATGGTCATGTAAAAGCTTTATTCAAAATAACGACACCAGCTTGAAGTCTGATGGCAAGGAAGTGTGGGTTAGAGCCAAGCCATCTACCCGACACCATCAATCAATGTGAAAGCAAACTTAGCACAACCTTAATACATGTTGGATAACAAAAGAAGGAAACTATGAGCTAGCTCTCCAAAAACAAAAATGCGCCACATCATGTTGGATAACAAAATAAGTCCCACCCCTCCCTGTTGGTGGACTTGTTAAGATCACACTTTTGTTCTGGAGCAATTGGGTTCAATGAACTGGCATTTCAACAAATAAACCATAGCAGGCTGATGGTAGCACTCGTACTCGTAGCAAGTACCAATCATCAAAACAGGAATGTTTCATCTGAGATGTGCACTGTTTGATTCCATTAGTATTCCCAACAAATGAAATTAGTTCAACCAATTTAAAAAATTCAATCCCATATCTTCTGAAGTACCATTGTGCAGGAAAAAAAAACAGTAATTGTTGAAAAGCACTCCTTCCTGTTTGATGCCCGACCACATAACTGGATTCATTCAGTTATACTGAAAATATCTTTATAAAACCTGCCACTCCACGCCTCCTGGCGACCTTCACCGGCAAACAAGGCTTCGATAACCAAACTGCTGGCTTCGCAGGCAAACGGAGATCTTTGAGATGCAGCAGTGTTGTTGCAGGAGCAGGATGAGAACATCATCACTATCATCTCCACAAGCTTCGTCACCAGCATCAAAAGGGTTTCCCTGGTAATATATTGCCAGAGCATAAATCAGCCAAAAAACGGAACAAATATTACTTGCACATTAGCATGAACATCTAGTGTCCCATGTTTTTGTAAACACCTAGAAACTTCAGACTTAGTCATCAAGGAAGCAATAGAACCGAGAAACTAAAACATACTAATTATATCATTTACAAATACGAAATTTGAATTGAAATTGATGGTATCAGCAAAACATTAGAACCGAGAAAATATTACAGGCCAAGTATTGTTGATTCCATTACAGCCAAGATTATGTTAAAAGAGAGAGGAAAATGATGTTTAGAATGTCAGTATGTCACAAAATACAGAATTATTTTAACAAAATAATCATATATCTTATGAGATTGACCCCGCCCCTTGGCAAGAATGATATAACAACCAGAAGTTCACTGTTCAGGTACAAAACAGAGCTGAAGTATTTTCCAAATAACACCAAGACGTAACCAACATTACAAAATGGATCATTAGTAAACTAATCGAATTTCAGGTAATGTTTTTATCTAGTTTGCTAGGTCTTTTTTTACTGCCATTGCTAGTTTATGGAGCCAGACCATTTATTGAGTTTATCGGTCACCATAGTGGCCTTTGATTTCTAGCTACTTAAGTGACTTCCTCGGAAATGAGGTCAGACAAACATCATCCTCATGTCCGCCACTGGCCCCCGAGTTTGTCTCCCACCAACAATAGAGTCCCTTCTAGCCCCATGCATCCATATCCACTTCTCGATGCGCCACCGACGCCCCACTATTTGCCTCCCTCTCCTCGCCGGCGAGATGTAGCGTGTAGATGAGTACCGCCACATCCCCGCTACGAAGTGAAAGAAGTGGCACCCCTAAAAAAACGACCACGAGACGGGCTCCTCTTCGGACACCTGCACGCACTGAGTGTTGGTACACAAGCGACTAAAACTTAAGCACAAAATGGTGTCAGATCTCTCCCGCTGGATACCCACTTCGAAGAAACTAAGAAGAAGAAAAAAATAAAAATTGAAAAGGTGAAGAAAAATTCTCCAGTCACTTCACCACTCCCGGTCTAGGATTGCTGTGTGTGTGTGGGGGGGGGGGGGATTAGTATCTGGGCCCTAGAAAAATAAAAATACTCCTAATAGTTTATATATGTGTAAGTTTTTTTTTAGAATTTTAAGTTTTATTAGTTAAAAACTAGTTTAAGCGCATATAGCTAATAAAAAGGCCGAGCTAACGAACAAACCCAAATCAAAGAAGAAAATAGGCCCAAGTAGGGTTTTTTAATATTATTATTTTTAATCAGAATTCAAAAAATATTACGCAGAATAAAAATATTCCAGATATATTGCACCGTCGGCGAACGGCCGGCCGAAACACATGTTTCGGCACTCTGTCGGCCGAAAGGAGTGTTTCGGCCAGCTGCCGGCCGAAACTTTCCTAGGCCGGGCCCGCGTCAGGCCCGCGTCAGAGGCTGGACCCTTTCGCGTAGACGGTCAGCCGATTCCAACGTGTGTCGGCCCGTAGCCGGCCGAAACACTGCTTTGTTTGCATTTTGGCCCTTTTCTTGTTTTGGTCGCACTATATTTAACCCGCCCAATTTTGCCGCCATAAAGTTACCGCTCCCGCCCAATTTTGCCGCCAAAAAGTTATTGCGAAACATTTCCCGCCCAAATTTCTCGGCCTATAAAAAACCGTCTCCGTCGCTCAGTAAGAGCAAACCTTGTACTCACCCTCTCCAGTTCAAGTGAATATGAGTTTGCCTTGCTCCGACCAAGCTATTAGGCCGAAAAAGATGAAGGATGCGAGTCTCCCGAAGGGGGTGGAGGTCGTGTGGTGTTGGTGCGGTAGTGAATGCAAGGTGAAGGAGGTGACCGATTTCTCTGATATGTTTGGCATGAAGTTTTTCATGTGTCCCAATCACGAACACGATCCACCAGTTGCGGAGTCGCCGTATAAGAAGGCTCCGGTATGTTTTTTCTTCGTGATTAACATTCAATTATTAGGTGTTTACTATTGTTGTTTTACGAGATTTTTTTTTCTGTTTTAGTCTCCTCCGCCCCTATGCCCGTATTATCGTTGGATCAATAGTAAACAGCCGGAGTGGGCGGCGCGTGAAGTTCATGACAGGTTGCGCCATGCATGGGAGAGTCTGGATAGAGAGGAACGGCAAAAGAAGGCTGAAGTAGAGGAGAAAGCGGCGCAAGCCAGGGAGATGAAAGAATATAGAGAGAAGCAAGTACATTTTTTTCGGCGGCTTCTCCTCGAGACGCCTGAACCAAGATCTATGTTGTGGCGGCGGCGTGAACCCAGCTACATCCCTCTGAATGTCGGCTACCAACTCAGACTGTAATTGGAAAATTAGATGTTACGTACGATCAATCAAAAAACCGTAATTACGTAACGAGTAATATAGTACTAACCGCGTAGTTTCTAGAACCCGCAATAGCCTCCAATGGGTACATGTCCGTAATAGAAGGGGGCTGCATCTGAGAAGGCTCAGTCGTTGGCGTCAATCGGAGTCGTGTAGACTGTCTATACCTCCGTAGATATTTTTGAAAATCATCCTGTTGAAAGGGGCCATCAGCAGGCCATAGTGTAGTCGTCGTAGTCGCCCATTCGTTTATGAATGGCTGTAGGGTCTGAAGCCAAAGAACCAAAGGTTTTTCGCCTCCTTGACGTCCAAGTCTGAAAAGTAATATTACAAAATTATTTATTAGAAATAGATTCAATAGACAGTTTTATTCATATTAGAAATAATTATAGACTGAAAATTAACTTACCGGTGGATTTCCGGTCGTAGTCGTGGCTGTCTGACGGGAGGGTCTGGTAATTGTCGTCGTCCAAACTGTCTCATCACCCTCTGCTGCGACATCTACTCGACCATGACATCAAAAATAATATGAGCCTGCGTCAACCAGTATACCTGATCTCTCGTGCATAACTGAGATATGCCGAAGGGGTATCTCGCAACGATACTCTGGTTATCATATGGCTCCCATATGACCTGGTCCTCGCGCAACTGATCAAACTGCATTGTAAATGATGGGTAGGAATTTCTCACTTGAACTTGCGCGTACCGTCTCTGCAATTTAAACGAATTAATTAGCTTGATGAAATAAAAAATGATGCGTACGTAAAGTAAGTACGGCGGTGCAAAATTTACCTCTCTACGTGTCCAGACGCTGCCAACTGTAGAAAAGTTGACCACATTTTGAGCAATGAGTCTGTAATCCCAAGGCCTCTCAGCGTCGACGTCCGGTCTACCAATATGGAATCTCTCCCACGACCATAGTTGTAACAATAGTGGACAACCAAGCAACAAAGACGACGGCTTATTCTTCGTGCAAACATTGCACAAAGCTCTGTACGTAGCAGATAACACAAATACAGCCGAATCAAAGCTTCTGGGCACTATATCTGCTGGTGTATGTGCATCGGCTATCTCGCGGGCAAGAGATATGTAGCGCGCACTAATGGTGTCGACGTGCGTCTCAGTGAACATCCACTTAACGAACAGCCAAATTATGTATGCCTCCAGACATCTAGTAATCAGCGGTGCATCCATAACGGTAGCAGGATATCCCAAATTACGAATCTACGGTGTACGGAGAAATAAATATGTATACAATAATTCATACTAAAATATTAAAACTGTTGTATAAATAAATTACCTAGAACTGGGTCAACCAAGAAACACGAGGACCGTGTGCGTGGTCCGGTAACTGCGGAACTCCTGGTAGCGCAGCGGTAAATCGTGCTTGCATCTCATCACGCCAATATTCTGAAGCCTCCAAAGGACCAATGGCCGTGCCTGCCAAAGGGAGACCTAACAAATATGACACATCCTGTAGAGTAGGAGCCATCTCTCCGCAGGGTAAGTGAAAGGTATGGGTCTCAGGCCTCCATCTGTCCACTAAAGAGCTGAGTAGTGATTTGTCTAGTAGGACACGTTTAGATTTTCCCTGGTACATATCACGGTCAGCACCACCGTTATCATCTGGTTGGATATGTACCCACTCGGCCTCTGTGGACTCAACTAGTCGTGCGAACGGCAAAAGTCCAGACCAAAATAGCCTACAGAATTAACAATTAATTTTACAATATATACAACGTAATGATATTTTACAATTATATTGACGATACGTACCTATCAATCCATTGAGGGTGTATCATCCAGTTAGTCGATGGTGTGCGTGTACGCAACACACCTGGTTGCCTACCTTCCTCCCATATCCTATCACGGTGTTTTGCATCGATCGTCTGACTAAGCAATGAATATGCAGCCATCTGTATAATTTATAAATTAAAACATAATCAATAAATAGTATAAATTAAAGTATAGTCCATACATATTACAAATTAAAATATAGTCTTACAAATTATGACATAGTCCATACATATTACGAATTGAAATTTAGTTTTACAGAATAAAACATAATCCACACATATTACAAATTAAAACATAGTCGATAATACATAGTCGATATTTATTGCCCTACATCACTACGCTCCTCGTCTTCCTCCACGTCCTCGGTTGCCTTGTCCACGTCCTCAGCTGCCTTGTCCAGGATATTTAGGACAATATTTTTCTTTATGCCCTTTTTCATTGCAAAGCAAACGTATTCGAGTACACCCACCACCTTCAGACTCATCCATATTATTACGGATGCGACGCGACTGGCGTCTTACTCTACTTACCCTCATTAGAGAAGGGTCTGGAACGTACTTCCTTTCTGCCGGGTTTACCTTGTTAAAGTTAACAACAATCCTAAAACCAGTCATCTCCCCCGTCCAAGTATGAAGCACTTCCTCCTTCCTGTAATATGGTGACACGAAACACCGTGGGTTCAGTCCCATCTGAGCACATACAGCCAACACATGTGAGCAAGGCAGATGATATAGTCTTGGTTTATTGCATGTGCACTCACATGTTGGATGTTCTTCATTACCAATCATAACCTCCTGGCTTAGCAGCTCATTAGCTCCGCCAAATCTTCCAGTCGGTAAACGTACTTCAAACCTCGTTTCTTCATTACCAATTCTCACGACAGAGTGCAGCCGTGCTTTTTCTATCTTCTTCTCCATGTACCTCTTTATCTTTCTGCAGTAAGGTGTATTGGGAAAATCCTCAATATGCTTCACGGCTTCTAGCCGTCTCTCTCTAAAATATGTTATTGTTCCATGCATCACCACCTCCACTAGCGCTGTCAATGGCAGACTTCTATTCCCTCTAAGGACGAAATTATAAATCTCAGTAAGGTTGGTTGTCATGATGGCGTACCTATCTCCATGTGTATCGTGCAGCAAAGACCACTTCACAGGGGGCTCTTTCTCTATCCACTCTACAAAATTTCTTATTCTTGTTCCCTTTTTCCTCTTCGTTCCGGGTGGGTCAATTCCAGGAAGGTCACACAAACCTACGGGTTCTTCATCTTCTCCCATCATTGCGGCCACCTGTGTAGCTACAGCTTGTGCCCTGGCGGCTTTTCTCTCCCTCACTTGCTTCCTTGTGAATTCATTCAGCCTTTCCCATATAAATTGATACTTCCTCCGCTGGTTCTGACTGCAAAGTCTTTTAAATAGGTTCATCAGACGCTTACTCTTAAACTGTGAGTAAAAATTTGCGCCAAGGTGGCGCATACACCAGCGGCTCTGCAAATCAGTCCATGGCGTTGCTTCATCAATGGAAGGGTGTTGAAGTGCCTTAATAGCCTTTAACATACCAGGATGTCTGTCATGAAGAATGCAAACATTGGGCCGATCCTGCACAATAGCTATTTTTATTTGGCTGAAGAACCATAACCAACTCTCATAGTTCTCACCCTCAACAAAGGCCATAGCAATTGGGATGATCTGATGGTTCCCGTCCACACCTATTGCGGTAAGGATCTGCCCCTTGTATTTTCCTGTGAGAAACGTTCCATCCACACACAGCACCGGACGACAATGGTTGAAAGCTTGGATGCAAATAGAGAATGCGAAAAATACCCTATGCAAAACCTTATATCCAGGAGCCGTATCCATATAGCGATGCTGGACGTCAACATAAGTGCTAGGATTTCTATGCTGCAATGTGCGAAGAAGACGGACGACGTTGTCATACGAGTCCAAAAAGGTCCCGAACCTCTCCTCTAAATCCGTCTGCTTAGCTCTCCAAGCCTTCCCGTATGAAATGTCGTACTTCCATCTAGCCTTTAATGTGTTCTGGATATTTTTGGCTGGAAAATCTTTCGTCTTCACAATCTCACTGAATAAGAGACGCGCAATGAGAGTGGAAGTTAGATTTGGATGCTCTTTCAACATGTTCTCTCTGATACATGTGTGAGCCACGACGTCCGAGACGAGCCAATTCACGTCATACTTCGGAACGTGTCCATGCACCCTTACAGGACGGCCAATTTTAACACAACTCAGTGTCAGATATTTCGGACATGACACATCAGTTCGGTAAATCTTTTGTGTGGACATTGCCCACCGTGTCACGGCGTCCCTTAGCTGCTGCTTCGAGGTATACTGAGCACCTACTTCAATATTATTCATGTGATACTCCCAGGACGATTCCTGCCCAGTATTCACAGTCATGACGGTCGACATGTCCTCATTCTAGGAATTAGGAATAGGCACATCCTCATCATTATCTTCGTCATCTTCTGCATTATCTTCTTCGTCAGAATTAAGATCTGCCATCAACCCATCCTCGTCTTCGTTCTCCATCTCTTGCTGCATACTTCCTACGCCCGCCTCCTCATCCTGATCCCAATGCTCATCCCCGTCAGCCTCACCACTTTCAGGACCCTCACCGCTTTCGGGAGCTCCTGCCGACTGACCACTCTCTACACTTTAAGACATAAATTCAGACGGATCAACAGGTTCTGACCCAGTTGCCTGGCTATTTTGTCCAGCTTCATAACCAACGCCACCTTGTGCCAAATTGTTCTGCTTAGGCACAAACAACACGAGGACGATAGGTTTCGTACCTCGGCGTTTGCATGATGCTAGCCAATTCACCCAGGCCTGTGTCCGATCTAGCGGTATCAACTCCCAACAAATATTTGTACGAGATTTTAACCATAACGACTGAATCCTAATAGTCCACAAATTAGGATCAAAGCCAAAATTCATCGTCAAATAGTGCTGAACCGCGCTTATTCTCGCTTTATCAGGCTCAGTCAACGGAGTCTCCACATTTGCAAATTCACTCAGATCAACCCCAGACTCATTTGTGCGGACATTACCATAACCATAGTAAACGACAATACTAACCACTTCGGACATGTCTCCTCACCTAAACAAATATATTGCATCATCAAATACTATATAACTAAAAAAATCTTAACGGGATCTGCACCTACAAAATTACATCAACATAAAATAAATCTAATCTCACAACCTATGTAAACAAAATTATACACCTATAACTAATATTTTAATATATATACCACCTAAAATAAATCTAATCTCACAACTTATGTAAACAAAATTATACACTGAACTTAAAATAACTATAAGATTAGGGTTTACCCTTGATGCGTGCAAAATCAGTCGTTCCTGCTGTCAAACTTCAACGTAGCATCACCACCACCGCTGCACCGCTCCTACTACTCCACCAACAGCACCACATCCCTCCATTGTTGCCCACCATTGCTTCATCACCGAAACAAAAACTCCTCCAAAAACTATCCCATTAACAGATCCGGGATGCTCTTGACCTCCTCTTTCGATTTGTGGGGGCAGAAATCTAATTTATCGGTTATTTTTGGAGATCAATTGAGGTTGGGAGCCCTGTTTTTCGAGGGGGAAAGAGAGAGCCAGGAGGAAGAATAGAGGAGGAAGAAGGGAGGAGCGGGCGTGCGGGTGGCGTCGTCATACGTGTTTCGGTAGGGAGACGGCCGAAATGAACCATTCGGCCAGCAGGCGGCCGAAAGTGTGGGCCCCGCACTGCGGCCGTGCCAGGGCGTATGCACGTCGGCCAGGTGAAAGCCGACACCCGTGTTTCGGCTCCCAGTGAGCCGAAAGGATTGTTTCGGCCAGCCGTGGGCTGACGGCATAATATTTCTGTAATAAAATTATTCCGCGTATTCTTTTCCGAATTCTGATTAAAAAATAATATTAAAAAAAAAACTCCTTCGTCCTCTTCCCCACGATGGGATGCCACGCACACTAACTATCGACCATGGACCTCCTCCGCCGCTGACATAGGAGCTCCTCCGCCGCTGCATCTACCACCAGGGCAGGCCCCCTTGATTTCGGGTGCCCGGGGAGGCTGGTCCTCAGGGTCGGGCACCCTCATCCCGTCGCGACCAGCCGCCGCGGACGGCGGCGCGAAGCCGGGTCTCCCTCCTCCCAGCTGCTGGCCGTTCCGTCGCCGGTTGCTCCGCCCCTTCTAGTTCCCTCGTGTCGCCTGCCAGCCGGACTCGGACCAATTCCTGCACAAGTCCGGATCTTCCCTGGACTCGGATCTGTTTCTCCTATTCGAACTCGGACTGTGGCCTCCTCGGCTGGTGATTGATCTATATAAAGTATTTCGGCCTTCTGAGTTCCCCTCAGCTTTGCAGACAGACCCTGACCTGCTGCCCCCATGGAGTTAAGTAGCCTCACCTCGATAATGAGCTTAGGGAGCCTAGCTCTAGAACGGACCAATTTGTGCTCCCTAAGCTTCAGAGTTTTTCAGAAGCTGCTCGGCTTCACCCCCCGTTCGCTGGAGAAATTCTGCAAAGATTATGTTCATCCACCATCGACCGAGACTATCGTGGGCACATTGCTGCCAGAGCTGCCTCAGGACGTCTTGATGGGTATCTTTGCCACCCTTGAGATCCCTGACCTTGTATATGCCGGCGCCGTCTGCCCCTCCTGGCGATCGGCGTATACCACCATACGAAGCCTTGGGCAGTATAAGCTAGCGCAGACGCCGTGCCTCCTCTATACCTCTGAATCTGCTGGTGATAGCGTTGCTTGCCTCTACAGCCTCACTGCGAAGAGATCGTACAAGTTAACTCTTCCGGACCCACCTATCCGCACTAGGTGTTTGATCGGCTCCTCTCATGGCTGGCTCGTTACTGTTGATCAGAGGTCTGAGATGCATCTCCTCAATCCCATCACGTGTGAACAGATTGCTCTACCTTCAGTGATCACCCTCGAGCCGGTGAAGCCCATCTTCGACGAGTACGGTGCTCTTCACAAGTATGAGTTCTCACGCCACACTGGATTGCGTGGTTGTAACAAACCGTCCATCTTTGCTCTTGACAAGCTGCGGGACATACTCCACTATAAGGCTTTTGTGTTCCCTGATCCATCCACGGGAAGCTACATTGTGGTGCTCATCCACAATTCAAATTTACAGCTCTCTTTTGCAAGAGCAGGGGATGTTAAGTGGACCTGGCTGCCACCAAACGAAGACTATAGTGATTGCATTTACAAGGATGGCCTGTTGTATGCTGTGTCTACATTGGGAGAACTTCACACCTTTGATCTTAGTGGCCCTGTGGTCGCAATGAAGGCAATTATCCGCATACCCAAGGAGGTTGAATGTCAGTACCCGTACATTGTTCAGGCTCCATGGGGTGGTCTGCTGTTCATTTCGAGAATCTTCGAAGATTATGAAATCGAACCTGATCCAGGGGAATCTGTGTTTTGGAACACTACAGAGTTCAGAATATATGAAGTTGAAGCTGCTGGAAGTGAATTTAAGGAAATCAATTGCTTGCGTGACCATATTTTGTTTCTTGGGCATAATCAATCAATTTGTCTCAGTGTTGAAGAATACCCGTCTCTCAGGGCAAATCATGCCTACTTTACTGATGATAATTACTTGTGGACACTGGGATTTAAGAACAATCCTCGTGATATGGGAACTCTCAACCTGGATGATAACTCCAAGGACGAACTTGTGTCTCTGCAGCTTTGGTCCAACTTTCCAGCTCCTATTTGGATTACACCTGATCTTAGAAAGATGAACTTGGTTTCGCGGGAGGATTGAAAAATGGTTCAGTGAGCTAGCACTTGGGTGATTTGCTAGGATATTGTTGTTCCTAGAGAAAGTCATGGACAAACTACTCATGTGACCATTTGGACCCCATCTGTACACACTAGTTTCGACCCCAGTTGAATAAATAGTTGAGTATTTCCTTGTTTAATCATGTACTTCACACAGTTTAATGTGTCAATGGAGAACTTGAGGAATACTCAATTTCTCCCTCTTTGTTCTTCCATTTTCTTTGGCGTGCATGTGTATTTCTCCTTTACAAGAAACAAATTCTCTTAACTTGGCTCTACATGGGAACACCCTGGTACATAAGCTTGAAAGTGTTCGTATTGTTCTTTCAATGCTCCTGTGTTCACATATGTGGAGTACATTATTAACAGAGGCTACATTGATGCAAGGGATGCAGGTAAGGGAAGCCTCCTTGCTTCATCAGCAGAGGCTGCATTGATATTTCTCACTCCTTCCTTGTTTTTTTGGGTTAGGAGGTTGTCAGCAGTGCGCCTGTGACGGAGATGCTCCAGGGGCTCAAAAGCTGTTCTCTTCTACGTGTCCGTGTACAAGAACATGTGATTTTCGGACAGAATGTAAAGGACTACAACAAGGTACTTAAATATAAATCCATGTCTATCCTCAGTGTATGCTATGAAAATTAAGGTTATTAGGACAAATGCATATTTCTTCGTAATCTAGTGATGAACTAATTGCCTTAGTTATATGGTGTGTCTTGATCCTCCCCTGAGGATCAAAGCTCATATCCCCTCTTTTTCTGTTTATTTAAATCCTTGCAAAATGTTTTTTTTTCCTTTGAGATTCATTGTAGAATGTTAATGTCATCATATCTTTGATTGTGCTAGGTTGGTTAGTTGTCATATTCACAAGTATTTCCTGTATAGTTCCCAGTACGTAGTCATGCCTTTGGTCTTCTACATATGGTTGAAACATATGTCTATGTGAATGAGTTTTATTGCCAAGAGCAGGTTTGCTCCCTTCCAGAAGTTAATTGGTGTTGGTTTGCCTCTGATACACGAGGAATTGTGTGAATGGCGTAATCAAGATGTATACCGATGCTTGAGAATTTGAATTGTTGCTTGGAGATTTGATACATGATAACAAGATTAATGCAAGTACCATGCACACTCTACAGATTAAGGATCCTATTTTGCAATGTAGAGAATAGTTTCTGACAAAAAAATCAAATATGAAGTTCAGTATTATTTGCGTATTACGGTTGGAGATTTAGTTGTAGAAATCATCTTCTCCTCATGTCAATATTAATTTTAGTTTGTAATTTGACTGTAGCCAATTTTTGCAATATGAGGACATAGTATGTCTTACAGTAATCGTGCATTTAATCATTAACAATTTTCTATTGTGCAGGGGCAGCAGGGCTGAGGATGCAAATATCCAATTCTGTAGATGGATAAGGTTTACTCTTTTGTCATGTGCATTTACTAAGTTTTTTTTTTCCATCCTGAAATGTGTTCCCCATGTTTAATTAAGTTACTGTTGTCGTATATCAAGGTTAACTTATTTTATATAACAATTCAGAACTTCTTGGCCGAATGATATTTCAATGCCTTTAGTTGTTTCAGAATTATAGATATTTACCTTGGTATATCATAGAAGCTAAAGAATAGAGGTATACAATCAGTTCTACTTTAAATTGCTATAGTATTGTGTATTAGTTGATTGAAGGATTATTACATTTAGCAATTGTAGTCTCTTTTCAACGTTAATCCTACAAGATATGGCTATAAAGTTATACCCCGGTTAATCCAGCCAGCATGGTAGCCATATGCATTGGTTGGAATAGGTGGCTTATGAGACCAGCGCCGTCTCCTGCAGCCTGCAGGCACCCCTCTTGGTGCTCAGCCTTGATCATGTTGTTTCTCTCAAAGAAAAACAAAAAGCGATTCCCAGGCCTGGCATTAACCAGGAAGGTGGATCGTGGTGATGCATGTATATGCGATATTTAGAAAACTTAGTACATCGGCTCATCACTGAAACGGTTAGGACCCTGGTATACTTTTTGTGACATATTAAGTACTCCGCTGTAATAATCTGCTAAATTTGATTGCAAGGTCTTGTCGATTACTTTATTTTCTGTTTATGAATGTTGTGGCATCGTGGCCAGCTGATTACTCATCTAGATTATGTTTTCCTTTATGTAGACCGACTGACAAAAGATTTGGTTATTTCGTGCTCAGGTAATGGAGGCATACACTGTCAGAGATGGTATGCAGATGGCTCTTGATCGAGGTCTTCGTGATGTCGTGGTCGAGACTGATGCTCACCAAGTGGTGAACCTTTGAACGTTCTGAAGTGGCTGCGATGTTGCTCGAAATATGTGAGCTGACCGGGAATATGGACTCCTTTTGTTTGAACTAGTTGATTTGTTTTTTTTTTCGTATATATTTTTTTGCTGCAACAAAATCTTTGCTAAATTGTAATGTTCAAACATTTTTTTTTGTAATGAGCAGGTAGCATTTTTGTGAGCATTTTATTTTTGTGTAACGTAGTTGCGATGATATGTGATGAAACGTATAATTTGAGTCTAAAATTTTAGAAAACATACTGTCTGATCATTTATCCAATTGATTCCCATATTTAGAGAAAGTTCATTTAGGTTGTTTGAAAATGTTTACGAAATTGGAATGTTAATTTTAAGTTTATTATTAGAGAGAATGAACAATATGACCATTTAGCAAATAGAACTTTACATAATCACAGGACGGTACACTTTTTTTTTGCTGGTATAGTATATATTCGAAGAAGTGCATTTTTAAGGGATTTCGTTAAATTCAATCCATAATTGGAAGAATTATTTTTTTTTCGGAAATTTAGTGAGTGAAGCATTTTTTAAATTTATGTCCATAATTAGAGAGTTTGCATCTAAATTATCTCTAAATATCAAACTTCTTCGGAAAATGTAATAAGTTCGTATTTGTTGCATTCAAAATTTAGTTGAACTCAATATTCAAGTAGTGTGAACTCAACCCATTTCTTAGGCATACGTGCGGTGATTTTTTTTTTCAATATTTTTGTTCTGTTTTTCAGCAAATTTAAGCCAAATTGAAGTGTTCGAATATGTTTTTATTTTTAGTATGAGTAGACAACAATTTTCGGTGAGTTTCACCTTGTATTTGAAGTCTTTAGTTGCATTTTGTATTTTTTTCTTTAAATAGATTGTGTATGATATCGAAGTCTTTAGTGGTTTGAAATGTTTAAACATTTTTGTATTTTGAATTCAATATTTAGTTGGATTCAGAAAATCTATTCGATTTTGATTACAATTTTTCTGGGGAATGATTATTTGCATGGTGGCAAAAATTTGGCTAAATTAAAAAATGTCTGATTATATTTTGTATTTTAATATAAGTTTTTTTTCCTTTCCAGCACTCTCAAAATATTTTATGGAACGTCGGTGTATTGACTTAAATGTTGGTCAAATTGGAATTTGCAAACATGTTGTTTCTTTTGTATGTAATTTTCTAAATTTAAACATTTTTAAATTAGTCAACTTCATTTGTATGATGGATGGCCCTCACGATGATGGTTTGCTTTTCATTTTGAAGTTTTAGAAGCTAAATGGAAAGGTTGCACCACATTTGTTTATAGCACTTATGTGTTACAGAGGACGATCGTGCGAAAGGATGGTAGCCAACATGTAAAACATATGAGATAAAACAGTACTCAAAATCAGTAGATAGATACTATTCTCTAGCTTATATCTATTTATTTTCATGTATTAGCTTCCGAATCCTGTAGAAGCAAGATATTACCCGTCGTTATGTTGTGTCACTAAGGAAAGCAAATGCACCATAGTGCAGGCAGGAGGGTAAATGTACTGACAATTCAACATGCATATTAGTGTACCATTGGAAAAGTAAGCTAGAAATGTGTTTTCATGATCAAATAAAAAACCAGAAACTAAAAACTCATCCTCTCTTGTATGGAATATCAGTATAACATCAGAAATTAAATTATCTATTTTAAGGTCATTGCAATAGAGAAGAAACTACTACTTCTGAATTTCAAAAAAGCAGGTATTGTATTATATACAGTTAAAGCTAGAGAAGTACATCAAATCCGAAGTAGTAGAACAGAATTTACACATTGTGAAAGACTTATAGGTTTGCTCGTAACTCAACGCCATAAACATGTGGTATGGTTGCCTTGATTGTGATGTTTTCCTAAAAGAAATATTTTAAGTGTTCATGTTTTAGTTTTGGATACAAATCATTAAAATTCGTAACACACACTTGGTTATAAGATGTAAAAGAGAGCCTCATAAGGTATAACTGAAGAAGCAACATTTTCCAATAGTGTAATTTAAAAATAAAGTGCATCGTAATTTCACATAATTATCCTTTTTTTAATGGATGACATAGATTGATAGTGGGTTGTATCATCAAGACTTACGTGCGTTGAAAGTTTAGAAATGTTCACGTTTGAAAGGTTCTTGGTTCTTAATATGTTCAATTTCAAGGGAAGTTTGCACAATTAAGTTGTTCAAATTTGAAAATTGGAAAATTAGGAAGTTATGTATGTTTAACAAATTCATTTTAGAAGCAAGCTATAGCTAGAGCAAATGAATTTGCATTTTTTTTCGGAAAATTTATCCAATCGAACTTTTGCTTTGAAATGTAGTGACTATTTTTTTTTCTTCTATGAACTGGTGGAATTTGTTATCATTTCATTTGGAAGTTTACCTAGAGCAAATGAAGTTGCATAATTTAAAAGTTGGAAAAGTTTTTGAATCAGGAAAAAAATTATACAAAAAAAAAACTGTAGTGACTACTGCGTGTTTTTTTTATTATTTATTTTTACAAATTCGTGGAATTTGGACTCATTTCATTTTGGAAATTTACCTAATCATTTTTTTTTACAAATTTATTTTAGAAGCAAGCCATAGTTAGAGTAAATGAATTTGTATTTTTTGTCAAAATATTTGTTTTCTTCGAAGATTCACCAATTTAAAATATGGGAACAAAAAAATTGCAAAAGTTTTTATTTTCTCCATGCAAGAATCTCTACAAAAGATACACCCTGTAATTAAAAAGTTGCAAAAGTTTTTGAATCAGGGAAAAAATTATACAAAAAAAAAATTGTAGTGACTATTGTGTGTGTGTGTGTGTGTTTTTTTTTCCAAATTCGTTGAATTTGAACTCATTTCATTTTGGAAATTACCTAATCATTTTTTTTCCAAATATACAAATTTGTGTAATTTGGATGCATTTCATTTTGGAAATTTGCCTAATCATTTTTTTTTTCATTTCATTTTGGAAATTTGACTATTGTGTGTGTGTTTTTTTTCTTTTTTTTTTTTTTTTTTACAAATTCGTGGAATTTGGACTCATTTCATTTTGGAAATTTGCCTAATAATTTTTTTTCGAATATAGTGATTATTTTTATTTTTGTATTTGAGTAAATTGAAAAGTTGCAAAAGTTTTTTGAATCAGGGAAAAATTATACAAAAAAAAAACGACGCAGCAGCCCCAGCAGT
Organism: Puccinellia tenuiflora; assembly: GCA_012064385.1. Taxonomy (NCBI): domain Eukaryota; kingdom Viridiplantae; phylum Streptophyta; class Magnoliopsida; order Poales; family Poaceae; genus Puccinellia; species Puccinellia tenuiflora. The sequence goes on from QRDG01001371.1 coordinate 52,504, forward strand.
CAGCCCGGCCCAGCCAATCTGGCCAGCCCAGGCCCGCTGGGACGTCACGGTGACGTCACCAGCGGCCGGACCCTGCCGCGGCCGCACCGAGCACGCCGGCGTCGCACCACCGTGTGCTGGGACACGGGCGTGCGCGCGGCGGGCGCGCGTGGCCGCGGGGTGGCTGGAGGCGCCGTCGCCGCCACGTTTTGGTCGCCGGAGCATCGCCGGCGGCGTGCGCACGCGACGGAAGGCCGGCGTCCCGACCGCTGATCTGCGGCGAGGACGGAGACGACGCGGCGGCGGAGCTCCCCGCATGCTCCGATTCGTGCGGGGAGGGGCGTGTCGGCGGCGCGACGCGTCGGCGGAGGCGGCGAGCTCCGGTCGCGCGGGAGAGAGAAGGGGAGGAGAGGGGAGGGGGGATTATGCGGGTTGTTTTGCAAAAACGTCCGTGTATTTTTCGTTATTCAGATTTAGGTCCCTCGTAGCGAGTTTTTGTGTACTGCGGGTTCTATTTTCGATCTTGTGAGGCCTTTTTTGCAAAAGCATCATCGACGCGTCCCTCAGGCCGTCGGATCGCTTGCGGACGGCCGGGATCGCTCGGGCACTGTCGCTACTGTAGCGCTACAGAAACCCTGTAGCTGTGAACAGCCCCCGAGCGCTCCTGAGGCTCAAATTCGTCCTGCTTTTATATATAGATAGATTTTGTACCTAGGGAGGCTAATGAGCTGGCTCATCTGTGCCAAGCAATGTAGTTCCGATAGGAAAAGATGCCTTTGGATAAACTATATCCCAACTTTCCTTGATGCTTGTATCAGGAAGGAGTGTGATCCTGGTTGATTTTAATATAAGCTTGTGAGTTCGAACACACAAAAAAGAAGGCCTAACTGTCTAATTTGTTTGCAAACTAATTTATGCTTGATCCCCAAGTGTTTTTGTAAATGCTGCCAAGCTGTTGTCCATACAACATATTCTGTTGCAAGACAGTAGAGTACGAGACACAATTTTGTCCTCAATTACCAAAAAAAGAGAGCCAGCAATACGTTCCCACTTACACCAAAAAGGGAAACTATTCTACTCCAATGTCATTACTAAAATTTTGATCAAACGAGCATTGCACGCTATACTTGCACGGTACCATCTCTGTTCTAGAATCAGAACCTCACAAACAGAGGATCCCTAACTACTCCATTCTGTTCTAGAATCAGAACCTCACAAACAGAGGATCCCTAACTACTCCATCCACCAGCCAGAAGGTAGCTCGTGACAGAAGTAGAAGTGCTGCAGCTGGTCACGGCCTGGTCGCACCCTCGCGCTGCACCCGGCCTCGTCACATGGAATGCCAGACTTACTATTGACATCAAGATGGTGAGCATTGCAATGAACGGGCATCTACAAGGGAGAAGAAAAATAACTCATTAGCTCAAAGACGAGAGAGAGAGAGAGACTACAGTGAAAGTACATCTACGAATGAAGAGCTCATGAATCGAGAGAGGTTATAATATCAGTTGCAATTAACGGAGTGCTCACATCACGTGTACGGACGAGAAAGTCCTGCGCCTTCTGAATCTCAAAGACGCAGAAGTGACACACGGTCGACTTCGCCGGACACTCGCTCACCGCGCTGCAGTAGGTGACGTAGTTGTTGACGTCCCCCTCGGGCACGACAATGCCAACAACGGTCTGAGCAGCATTGAAAGGAACAAGATTCTTATGTGGAACATCACCATTTGAAAGGTACCATAATCAGTGTATACAAGCAACAGCAAGAAACCCTTTTAGGAACCTATATGTGTGTACATCTTAACATGAGTTCCATGTTAGGAAGAAAACAAAGGGTTTTGCCTTCTGACTTTAAACCAGCATGTTCAAGTTTGTTTGGTAAGGACTCTAGCAACAGCTGCAGCTGTATGTTAATATTGTTGTTTAGCCCGAAGACCAAACTTAGGATGCTACTTATTTGTTCCATCAAATTGAATTCTGAAGAAATGGTGCATTTTGCAGGTTAAAGATATTAGCTTAGAGTCAGGAGCATGAAAGTGAAGAAATGAAATGCATTATTTCAGTGATGGTCCTAATCCAGAGTATGAAGGTAATTCCGCCTTTCATGGAACTCAACAGATTCCAAGCTAGGAAATCCACAAGTCTGAAGAACAGTTGAATCTGTCCAAGAAAATTTAACTGGACACTTGGAGTTACATCCAGATGTTTTCGATTTAGTTAATTCCAATCTATTGGTACTAAGACAATTCCAAAAGCATTGCAAGATTCCAAGCGAAATCGAGGGGAAAAGAAAAGTCGTACGAAAATGCGTCGCGGACGAGGCGCTGTGGGCGGGGAGGTGGCAGGACCAGGACGACGACGAAGCCGCCCATTGAACAATGAGACCCTGTGCCTTTGCCGCGGCGGCGGCGGCGGCGGCGCCTCCGCTCGCGGTCGCTCGCACGTCCCCCACGGATGCAGCAGGCGGTGGAGCCACTCAAGGACGACGACGCGGCTGAGGGAGAGCGCGCGCTGGAGGACGGCGAGCGCGCGCCGTACGGGAAGGACCGCAGCGTGCACGGCGCCGATGGCGTGAGCCATCGCTCGCCAGAGAAGAGGCGGCCGCGCGCCAGTGCCTCCTCGCCATGGCTGCGGCCGCATGGGCGTTCCTCGCGTTCCTGGACCTGAGGGAGGGCAGCAGGCGCCGCAAAACACGGAGAGGGCGGAGGAGGAGGCCGTCGCCGAGCGCCACCGCGCACCAAAGCAGGTCGCGGAGGACGCGCTGGAGGCTCCCTCCCTGGTGCGCCGTCTCCACGGCTCTCTGACGCGTCCGTTGTGGCATCCTCGCCATTGCCGACCTTCCCCACTTCTTGGCCGGTCTTGAGGTTCTTAGATTCTTGGCCGAGCTTCTTGGGGTTCTTGGCTGCGGTTCTTGCTCTGCTTGAGTTGGCCGGCCTCGATTGAACAGCTAGAGACGATTTGGTTCAACTAGTGTTGGATGGGGACGGCGGTGGCAGTACTTGGCGACGGGGGAGGAGAAGGTTGACGGGGAGCGGCGAGGCTTCCGGCGGAAGGAAGTGGCGAGGAGGGGACGGGGGGAATCGAGAGAAGAAGGGGAGGGAACCACCGGCGAGTTCTATATGGGTGAATAGCTCCTGTGCGACGTTTTTCATCGCTATTGGATTTGAAGCGACGTTTTTCCTGGAAATAGCTCGCATGCGACGCTGTTTTGGTTGGAAATAGCTCAGGGCCACAATAGCCATATAACGGCCGTTAAGGAGACAGTTAGGTTAGATGAGACAGTTGATTAAAACATGATGGTCCTAATTAGTATCAGGTGCTAACCTAGACAAACCAACCGCTTTCCGACCCAGCGCGCGCGTGACCTTCTCTGGCGGCGGCGGCGGCGGAGCTCACCTTTCCTTCTCGACGGCGATGGTAGCGGAACTTTTTCAGAGGGCGGCGGCGCTTTCGTTCTACGGCGGACGTGGTGAGTGCCATTCGAAACCCTAATTCCTCTCCCATCATTCTCACATTAGATCTGAGGGCGCCCTTTTGAGCGTAGATTGTGGACGGCGGCTAGATGGAACCGGGAGAGGGGACAAGTAATGGGTAATTTCCTGAGGCTTCAAACTTAATTTCAATTCTATTTGCTTACTACCTCGACTTCTAGCTCACCTTGGTCGCCAAAAAACAGGGGACATGGTAAATTCAAATTTTCGATCAAATTCTTTCCCTCCAAGGCAGTGTTGCTTGATGGCAGCATGCGGATGATTGAGAGAGACACGATGGTTGAATGGGATATACCTTTTGAAGAATTTGATCCCCAAGACCTAGAATTGAAGGAAGAGGAGGCCGTGAGGAATGTGGTGGAAAAAATTGGGGAGAGTGTGATTTGGGGGCCAGAACAAGAAGTTTCTTTGTTACGGTTCGATGATTGGAAACAGAAGTATGTTAGGATTGAGACAGGGGAAGAAATGGTAGAAGAAATCGATCGGCGAGACGGCTGGACAAGCAAAAGTGTTCTTTTTTTGGCAGAGCTCGTAGCTCTGAACCCTGCATCTAGGGTTGGATATGTGGCATCGAAGTTGGCTTTCCGGATTGCTGAGGATGATTGGTCTGCACAAAGGCAGATAGGGCCTTTAGTTACTGAATTGGCAGTGTTAAGAGCGGAGGCAGATGCAGAAGAGGCAGTTGATAATGTTGAGGAGGTTGTATGTATCGATTGGAATATAGTTGAGATTAATGAACCGACAGATTTGGTCATTGCTCCAATGTCTGACATTGAAATGGCATCTATGTTTGGTATTCCTGTAGATGAGCAAGACAAGGAAAAGGAGAAAGAAGATGTTGCAGATGATGGTAACAGACGATCAAGGACTGCAAATACAGATGCTAATGCTGATTTTGAAATAGATTCAGAGTTGATGCAGAATGCTGCAGTTGATGTGGGTGATGGCCATGATGAAGAGCTTGTATGTGTTTATGACAAAGAAAATCCAGTTATTGAAGTAGGTAAATTGTTTCCAAGCATGGATGAGTTTAGGATGTGTTTCAGGACTTATGCAATCAAACATGAGTTTGAAACCAAGACTTTGTGGACAGATACAAAGAAATTCTATGCCAAGTGCAAAGGTTATGATGGTGGTGCCATGCCATGCAAGTGGTATATATCAGCTAGACGTCAACCTGATGGAAGGACAGTAAGAGTGAATCAAATTCCAAAAGCACATACTTGTATGACAACTTCACAACAAGTTACAAAAATGACATCCCAACTTTGGGTGGCAGAAAAAATCACTCATATTTTATCCAAGAAACCAAACATGACTGCAAAGAAACTGAAAGTAGACCTGGAAAAGGATTACCCAATCCAGCTGCAATATACGACAGTGTGGAAGGCAAAGCAAAGAGTAATGAAAAGATTATTTGGTGATTGGGCAAATACCTTTAGAATGCTTTATAACTTCAAAGCAGAAGTGGATAAAAGGTGTCCAGGCAGTGTTGTTGAGATAGATACTGAGGTGACACCAAATGGGAAAGTGTTCTTCTCCAAATTCTTCATGGCTTTAAAGCCTTGCATTGATGGCTTCAAAGCAGGATGCCGTCCATATTTGAGTATAGATTCATCATTTTTGACTGGCAAGTGGAATGGTCAACTTGTAGCTTGCAATGCTCTAGATGGACACAATTGGACGTACCCTATAGCTATTGGCTTGTTTCAGTCTGAGTCAGAAGCTTCATGGACATGGTTCATGATGCAGTTGAAAAGTAGCATTGGTCCAGTGTTCTCTTTGGCAATCCACACTGAAGCATGTAAAGGGCTAGAAAATGCAGTGAAGAATGTTTTCCCACATTGTGAGCAGAGGGAGTGCTTTGGTCATATGTGGATGAATGTGATAAAAAAATTCAGAGGAGATGCATTTGGCCGCTTGTGGCCAGCAGCAAGAGCATACAAGCTTAGTGCTTGGGAGTATCATATGAATAAGATAAAAGAAGCAAGCACTGAGTTTGGCCCTTGGATGGACACATACCATTCTCTTTTGTGGTATAGGTCAGGATTTAACACTGCCATCAAGTGTGATCATATCAACAACAATTTGGCAGAAAGTTTTAACAACAAGATAAAGGATTTCAAGGACTTGCCTGTCCATGACATGGTTGACCAAATTAGGATCATGATCATGAAGTGGTGGGAATTGAGAGCAAAGATTGGTGATAAGCTGCAAGGGCAGGATAAACTGCCTGCTGTGGTGCAGCAGGTAGTCAACAGGAGCAGAGGGCTTGCACATTTGTTAGTTGTGAAATCCTCATTGCATTCTGGTGAAGTTAAAGATACAAAGACTACCAGAAGGCATGTTGTTGACACTGAAAAGAAAGAGTGCAGCTGCCTTGAGTGGCAACACACTGGAAAACCTTGTGAACATGCCGTCATTTTCTTGGCATCCAAACCCAAGCTAAATATGCACCCATATTTGCATGAATATTACTCAGTTGAAAAATTCAGAGCTGCATATGCACATCCAATTCCACCACTTACAGATCAGTCTCAGTGGCCTGAAGTGGACATAGAATTCTCCTTGTGCGCTCCTTTGACGAGAAGGAAGGCTGGCAGGCCGAAACAGAGTAGATTCAAGCCTTGGTTTGAAAAAGGTGGGAGCAGTAAGAAGGGGAAGAAAGACGCCAAGCCAAAGAGGCCCCAAAAAGGTAACAAAAATAGATGCAAGCGTTGTGAAGAACTTGGACACCGAGCTGGATCCATCAAGTGTAGATACACCGATCCAAAGGGGACTGTCAGGAAGAAACGTGTGTTCCAGCCCCTTGAAACTGAACCTCTTTGTCCAGCCAAAAAGGCTAGAATTGGAGGGTGTAGAAAGAAGAGGAGTGTGCAGACTGTGTTTGGCTATGTCGATGTTGCAGTGCCTGTGCAACCTGGAGATGTGCAACCTGAAGCTATTTTGGAGGAAGTTGAAGCTGTTCTGGACCAAGTTGAAACTGAAGATGTTCTGGAAACTGAAGCTGAAACTGAAGCTGAAGCTGTTCTGGAAGCTGAAACTGAAGATGTGGAAACTGAAGCTGAAGCTGTTCTGGACCAAATGCAAACTGAAGCAGCTTTGGATCAAGTTTTCCAGCCTGAAATTCCCCCTCGAAGGCCTAGTGAAGGAGATGCAAAGAAAACAAGGAGCATGAATGATCTTCTTGATATAGAAGCAAAAGCAAGCCGAAGCCGAAGAAGAAGAAATCAAGTGCTAAGGAAAGTGATGTATTGCTACTCGAATTTGATTCTTGAACACTTGTGTGATTTGTAATAATGCTACTTTGATTCGTGAAAACTTATGTGATTTGTAATAATGCTAAACTAGAATTTGAGTTTGAAATTCAAATATTTGCCGAAATTCAAATATGATGCTAAATTCAAATTTGTACCTTTTCTATGTTTGTTTGAGCTTCCTACGCTGTCTGTAATGTACAATACCTCCCATGGTTTCCCTGATCTCTTTTGTGAGACACAACTCATCGTCGTCGAAAACGTGTTAGAAATGGCCTCCAAAGCTAGGGGAAACGACCCCATTTCTATCACATCTTATGCATGAACAGAGAGCTTGAATGTATATATACCTTGTTTATAAGATCCCATAGGTAGTATGTGACATTATAAGACAATGTGCACTGGTTTTCCATTTTTTTGATTTTTTTTGAATTTTTGTTGCTCATTTCAAATTCGGTCAAACCCTAAGTTTGACCGGCATTTAAACAAGTTCTACACACAAAAATGGAAAAGTAATCCTGGATCCTTCTTAGTCACACCAAAATGAACCTTTGGTGGGGTTTTGGACAACTTCATTCCCAAAACATTAAAGCACTTGTCTTCAACCTTGACTTCATATGGCAGAGTTCTGCCGATATCACATCTTATGCATGAACAAAGAGCTTGAATGTATATATACCTTGTTTATAAGATCCAATAGGTAGTATGTGACATTATAAGACAATGTGCACTGGTTTTCCATTTTTTTGATTTTTTTTTGAATTTTTGTTGCTCATTTCAAATTCGGTCAAACCCTAAGTTTGACCGAATTTTAAACAAGTTCTACACACAAAAATGGAAAAGTAAGCCTGGATCTTTCTTAATCACACCAAAATGAACCTTTGGTGGGGTTTTGGACAACTTCATTCCCAAAACCTTAAACCACTTGTCTTCAACCTTGACTTCATATGGCAAAGTTCTGCCGATATCACATCTTATGCATGAACAGAGAGCTTGAATGTATATATACCTTGTTTATAAGATCCAATAGGTAGTATGTGACATTATAAGACAATGTGCACTGGTTTTCCATTTTTTTGATTTTTTTTGAATTTTTGTTGCTCATTTCAAATTCGGTCAAACCCTAAGTTTGACCGAATTTTAAACAAGTTCTACACAAAAATGGAAAAGTAAGCCTGGATCCTTCTTAGTCACACCAAAATGAACCTTTGGTGGGGTTTTGGACAACTTCATTCCCAAAACATTAAACCAAGTTTGACCAGCTCATCGTCGTCGAAAACGTGTTAGAAATGGCCTCCAAAGCTAGGGGAAACGACCCCATTTCTATCAACTTTTTTTTCCGACCTTGTCCAAATCACCTAGATATTATTCCTTACCTTGTGTTCGACATTAGAAGACAATGTGCGGAGGTTTTTCATTGTTTTGATTTTTTTTTGAATTTCTGTTGCTGAAGACAATCTCGTTGTACAGGCACCGTCGATCTACGCTTGCAATGAACTTCAGCCGTCCGATTGTTCTTGTAGAAGGAATCTTAGGCCAGGCTCTGGGCGATCCGTGGGAGGGCTGGTTCCGCTAGCTGATTGGCTAGGTCGCATGCAAGCGCGCGCTGCCGCAGGCCTCGACCAGGTCGCAGCCTAGCTATTAATTTTTTTGCAGCGTCGCATCCTAGCTATTCACGTTCAAGCGTCGCACAGAGCATTACTGCATGCGTTGGTCCGTTGCGTGAGACTTTGGACTTGCGTTAATGCATGCATGCAGGGTCACATCGCACGTACTACGAAACGTAATTTTTTCTACGCTTTCAGACGGCATGTCTTTCACACTGCCTCCTCCTCCCTCATCCACCCCAATTAGTACGCACGTCTCATCGTAGTCTTTAAATAGAGCCTATCCAACCCATTGCCTCCTCTCCTCCCTCTCCAGCCCCATTGCCTCCTCCTCCCTCTAGCAACATGGACAGCCCAATCTCTCTCCCTTCCAGCCCCGAGCCCTACAGCGACGAGGACAACCACCCACAGCCGCTTGGCTGGTGGGAGGCGCGGCCGAGGGATCCTCTGAGGCGTCGGCGTCCCGAAAAACACCGGCGATGCAAAGCCCCCGTCGAGTCGGAGGGCCCCTTCATCCACAACCCTACTCCCGACGACATCGCGAAGATGAACAACCGCTCCGAGATGGCCCTCGAACGCCGTCTAGCCTTCCTGGAGAAGCAGGAGAGGGAGGAACTCGCCGCCGAGGAGAGGAAGGCGGCGGCCGCCGAGGAGAGGAAGGCGGCGAAGAAGTGGTACCCCGTCCGGAGAACAGGGCCATGAAGCGGCTCCGGGATGAGAATCTCCAGGCCTTGTCCAACGCCGAGATGGCGGACAGGGCGGCGGAGTGGAGGAAGGCCGCCGGCGGCGCGTAGGTTACGGCCCGCAGACGAAGGGGCGCCAACGGGTAGCGGTTAGGGTTTAGGGCCCTTTATAATTAGGGCTATGAAATGTAATTTTTCTTTTTTTAGTTTAATATATGTAACGTGTAATGTGGGTCGGGCCACTATATATATATATGTAATGTGGATGCAGTTATGGATAATATATGTTATGGATGCCAATGTTTTCTTTGACTCCTTAATGTCCTCAACAAATTCATTTGAATTTTGGGGTAATTTTCAGCAATAGCCAACATACTCTTCTCCCGTCGCTGTGTGTTAACCGCTGGACCGTCGCTGGTCTTGACGCGTGACCTGCAGTCCAACTGACTAGTGGGGCCCCGCGTCCCATCGATGTTGTCACGTCAAAACCCAGCACCGCCCCTCTGCCTGGACTGTGCACGTTTTGTCTAATTAAAGTTCTATAAATATGTCTTAAAATGAACCTATACATTAAAAGCCCTTATTAGTGGGTCCCACGTGTCAATGGTGAAAGAAAAGGGACAAATCTCAACCAAGCGTGGGAATTCAAAACCATCGCCCTTGATAATGCTAGCATGCCTTAAAATGTCTTACAAAAGTGAACAGAGTGAGTAAACAAACTAAAATGCTGAAAAATGATAAGTAAATAATAAAAAGAAGAGAGGACATAGGGAGAGGGAGACACATCCTATTTTTATTGGGCCCAACAAGACGTGCAACGGGTCAAATAATAAAAAAAAAAAGCATCCTCTTACTATTAGGCCTGGAGTGTGCACGTTTTTTTTTGCCGAAAGATCACATCTTTTGACATTGGGCCTGGCTAGCTTTTACTTGGGCCTGGCCTTTTCGCCTATCCGTTGTAGTTTTTTTCTACAAAAGAACGGAACATTTCACACACATTTCTAACATTTTACGAATTTAACCAAACTAAATAAATGTTGGATTTGTGATGCATATCTGCCAAGTCTTAGCCATACACAAATGGCCCGAGCTAACTGCTACACTAATTACATTGTTACAATGACCAAGGATCAGCAAATAGACAACACACATTTGCAACATTTTAGGAATTGGAACAAACCAAATGAATTTGCATCTGTCATGCATTACTTCCAAGTCTTAGCCATACAGAAATTGTCCAAACTAACTGCAACACTAGTTACATTGTTTAGTGACTAATGATCAGCAAATAAACAACACCAAGAGCAATTGCACATAAATAAAAAACTACAGACATCAGATTGTCCTGCTTCTTCAGATCGACAAGCTTCTTTAGGTGCTTGTTCATCTTCTTCATCTCCTTCACTTCCGCCGCATTCCCCACCGGAGCAACCACCGTGGCTGATCCCCACTGCTCGGCCGACGGCGGCGAATTGACCTCCAGGAAGGCGCCCTCCAGTTCAATCCTATTGATGTACTCATCAAGCCACTCGAAATGGTGGCATTTCCGCAGATCCGGCTGAAAACAGAGCAAAATTTCCCCAAATCGGATGAAACCCTAATTCCCAAATCGGATGAAAACCACAAAATTGATGAAAATAAAATGAAATTGGTAGAGGGGGAACTAAGATCTCACCTTCCCTGGCTCTGGTTTGCTCTCGCATTTCACAAACTCGCGCCCGGCGTTGCCTTTCTCATCGCTCACGGTGGTCAGGCGCTTCAGGGGCGCCGTCCGTGGGCAGTCAGGGCACCATCCCAGCGGCACTGGACCATAGCGCGGCCACCGGCAGGTTGAAGCGGAGGTCGACATCACCGCCGACGTTGCAGCGCTTAGAGGATCGCCGGAGAAGAAGGGGGGTAGGAACGGGCGGATGCTCTGTACTGCAACGGTCGAATGAACGCTGGCTCCGGTGTGGGGACGAGATTGTCTCTCTTGTTGCAGCTACGTGTTCTGGGTCCCACGACGTGAGGTGGACAAGCAGTGGGTCCCACGATCTGACGTGGATAAGTTTTGGGTCCCGCTCAGCCTGTGTAGTTTGAATTGATAAGCTGTCTACTGATGTTTAAGAGAAGTGTCGCATTGCAGCTATAAGCCTCCCGTCAGACGTCGCATGCTAGCTATTTCCAGCAAGAATGTCGCTTCTCGTCCATTTCCTTGGAAAGATGTCGCATAGGGGCTATTCACCCGTTCTATATCGTCCGCGCCGCCTGAAGGTGCCCTCTACTGGGCCGGCCCATTTAAGAGGGGTTTTCTTTTCTGTTTCGGTTTCTTTTTTCTTTTATGTTTGCTTTTTTTAGCCTATTTTCTGTTTCTTTTCGTTTTATTTATTTTCCAGTTTTTTCCTAATGTGCGTCCATGTGTAAATAAAAATGTATCTCTTTTTCCAAAAAAAAAATTATCATTCAAAACATGAGACATATCATGTGTAGACGGCGAAGAAGGAGGCCATCGACAGGGTTGTCGTCGAGCGCCACCGCGCCCCAAAGTAGGTGGAGGACACCGCGTTGGGGGAGCCCTCTGTGGTGCGTCGTCCCAATGGCTCCCCCTGTTCTTGGTTTCCTGACCATCAATAACCGTCGCTTCTTACTCCTCAGGGATGTTTCTTGGTCGACATCACAACAGCTCCCTCGGTTCTTGGTCTCCTGGCCATCAATAGCCGCCGCTTATTGCTCCTCGAGGATGTTCTTGGTCGATTCTTCCTCCAATTCTTTCAGGAAGTTCTTGGTCTGGTGGCTCGGTTCTTAGGGTTGACTTCTTGGTCGGGGATCGAGAGAAGAAGGGGAGAAAACCATCGAGTCCTATTTTTTCAGCGCTGTCTGAAGGGCCCCTCAACTGGGTCGACCCATTTAGGTGGTTTTTTTCTTCTTTTTAGGTTTTTTCTTTTATGTTTCCTTTCTTTTTTATTTTACCCTATTCTGTGTTTCTTTTCATTTTCTTTATTTTTCTATTTTTTTCCCAAATGTGTCCATTTTTCTCTATCATTCAAAAAATATTCACTAGGGTCGAAGAAATCATGTGGTTTCAAAACTGTTTTCACTAGTTTCGAAAAATATTTATTGCCAAGTAAAATTAAAAAAAGGGCATGTAAAAGCCTTATTCAAAAATAACGATATCAGCCTGAAGACTGATGGCAAGGAAGTGTGGGTTAGAGTCAAGCCATCTACCCCGACCCCGACACCATCAATGTGAAAGCAAACTTAGCACAACCTTAATACATGTTGGATAACAAAAGAAAGAAACTATGAGCTAGCTCTCCAGAAACAAAATGCGCCGCATCTTGTTGGATAACAAAAGAAGTCCCACCCCTCCCTGTTGGTGGACTAGTTAAGAACACACTTTTGTTCAGGAGCAATTGGGTTCAATGCAGTGGTATTTCAACAAATAAACCATAGCAGGTTGATGGTAGTACTCGTAGCAAGTACCAATCATCAAAGCAAGACTGTTTCAGCTGAGATGTGCACTGTTTGATTCCATTAGTTCAACCAATGTAAAAATTCAATCGCATATCCCATATCTTCTGAAGTACCATTGTACAGGAAAAAAACAAACAGTAAATACTCTACAAATTTGGCATTGAAGTTGTTGAAAAGCACTCCTTCCTGTTTGATGCCCGACCACACAACTGCATTCATTCAGTTATACTGAAAGTATCTTTATAAAACCTGCCACTCCACGCCTCATGGCGACCTTCACCGGCAAACAAGGCTTCAATAACCAAACTGTTGGCTTCACAGGCAAATAGAGATCTTTGAGATGCAGCAATGTTGTTGCAGGAGCGGGATGAGAACATCATCACTATCATCTCCATAAGCTTCGTCACCAGCATCGAAAGGGTTTCCCTGGTAATATATTGCCAGAGCATAAATAAGCCAAAGAATGGAACAAATATTACTGGCACATTAGCATGAACATCTAGTGTCCCACGTATTTGTATACACCTAGGAACTTCAGAACTAGTCATAAAGGAAGCAATAGAACCGAGAAACTAAAACATACTAATTATATCATTTACAAATACGAAATCTGAAGTGAAATTAATGGTATCAGCAAAACATTATAACCGAGAAAATATTACATGCCAAGTATTGTTGATTCCATTACAGCCAAGATTATGTAGAAAAGAGAGAGAAAAATGGTGTTTAAAATGTCAGTATTTCACAACAAATACAGAATTGTTTTAACAAAATAATCATATAAGTTATGAGATTGACCCCGCCCCTTGGCAAGAATGATATAACAACCAGGAAGTTCACTATTCAGGTACAAAACAGAGCTGAAGCGTTTTCCAAATAACACCAAGACGTAACCAACATTACAAAATGGATCATTAGTAAACCAATCGAATTTCACATAATGATTTTATCAAGTTTGTTAGCTCTTTTTTACTGCCATTGCTAGTTTATGGAGCTAGACCTTTATTGAGTTTATTGATCACCATAGTGGCCTTTGATTTCTAGCTACTTAAGAGACGTCCTCGGGAATGAGGTCAATAAAAATCGTCCTCATGTCCGCCACTGGCCCCCGGGTCTGTCTCCCACCAACAACGAGGTCCCTTCCAGCCCCATGCATCCATATCCACTTCTCGATGCGCCACCAACGCCCCACAGTTCGCCTCCCTCTCCTCGCCGGCGAGGCATAGCTTGTAGATGAGAACCGCCACCTCCCCGCTACGAAGTGAAAGAAGTGGTACCCCTAAAAAAACGACCACGAGACGGGCTCCTCTTCGGACACCTGCCCTCCGTGTATCCGTCTCCCTCCACGCACTGAGTGTTGGTACACAAGCGACTAAAATTTTGGCACAAAACGGTGTCAGATCTCACCCGTTGTCACTTCGAAAAAACTAAGAAGAAAATAAAAATAGAAATAGAAATTAAATTGTTGTTGTTGTGTGTGTGGTGGTGGTCTGGGCCCAATACTCCTAATAATTTATTTATGTGTAAGTTTTATATTAGTCAAGCTAACAAACCCAAATCAATGAAGAAAATAGGCCCAAGTAAGAACGGAGCATAGGAGGTGGCGATTTGGGTAGTATGCCTAGGTAGACATACTATCTGCACCGTCCATTGGTCCCTCGGGATGTGTTCCTGTCAGTCTTTGCAGGCGCTGGTGGTCTTTTGAAAATTACCGTATTGGAGCCTCCATGCGTAGATGCATGCGTGTAAGCGACCATTTAATGCGAGGCAGAAAGGCAGACCGTCTCCCTTGACTACGCATTTTCTTGTACAGGCGGTACATAAAGTTAACCCATTTAATGTACTGTTGGTACAAATAATTCCATTTTGAGTCATATAATCATTTGATTCAACTGTTCAAAATCATGTTTCAAAACGTTAAATTTTTTAAAAATAAAATAAAACATCCCAACATTTTATGCTCTGACACAAAATTTCATCAATATTTTCCTGTGGCATGTATCAATAAGACAAAACAAATCGGGTGATAAGTCATTTTGTAGTACCAAAATATATCTTCTTTTACATAAGGCACAAAAAACATTTCTGCGAAACTTTGTGCATGAACATAAATGTCCGGATGTATGTTCGAAAATTTTTGTTCGATTTTTTCACATTTAAAATGTTTTCAATAATATTATTCATAATGGTAGTTTCTAGTCCTACGAGGCAAAACATCGCCTCCCTCCTGGAAAGTGCTAATGTAGCCCGAGCTACACATAGCTCGTTTTTTCGAAACTCAAAATCATAAATTTTGATGTATAAAAATTTCTAAACAAAAATCCTACATGTAAATAATATCGAGATTTACGACAGTGTAAATTATAAATGTAAAATTCATATTATTCTAGACTAAAAAAAGACAAATCTGGCAAAATTTCAAATTTTTTGAACTCTGTATAGTTCACCATCCAGATTCACCCATTTGTTATTTTTGACCATCCTAAAATACAACAAATTTTGAAATAAAATTTGCACTCTTGTAGATCATATGACTATCTACAACTGAGATGTTTTCCAAGAAAAATTGAATTACGAAAATGCAAACTTTAATTTTGAAAAACGAGCGATTTGTAATACGGGCTATAAAAGGTCACTCTCGGGAAGTGCTAATGTAGCCCGAGCTACACGTAGCTCGTTTTTTCAAAGTATAAAAATATCGAGATCTACGTACGACTGTGTTTCAAAAAATTAGAAAAAAAAATCATATATGTTAATAATATCAAGATCTATGTACGACTGTGTAAATTTGAATCCAAAATTCGTATTATTCTAGACTACATAAAAAAGTTAAATCTTGCAAAATTTCAAGTTTATTGAACTATGGACTGTTCACCCCTCAGATCGACCTATTTTCCATTTTTCCCAACATAAAATACAATAAATTTTGAATTAAAAATTTCACACATGTAGATCATATTACTATCTACAGTTGGTTTTTTTCCAGAAATGTTTGAAACTTAAAAATGCAAATTTAGTTTTTTGAAGAGAAAATGAGCTATGTGTAGCTTGGGCTACAAAAAGCCACTCCCGGAAAGTGGTATTGTACCCCGAAAAACACATAGCTCGTTGTTTATCAAAATTCAAAATTGAACATTTTAGTTTCATAAAATTTGAAACAAGAATCCCACATTTAGATAGTGTTGATATCTATGATTGTGTAAATTTTGAATCCAAAATTTGTTTTATTCTAGACTAAACAAGAAGACAAATCTGGTAAGATTCTTAATTTTGAACTGGGTACAGTTCACCACCCATTTGTTATTTTTTCCTAAACTAAAATAGAAAAGATTTCGAATTGGAAATTTTTGTTACTTTTAGATCATATCACTATCTACAACAGGATTTTTTTTTCCATAATTAGTTGTTTTTGACTGAGCTATGTGTAGCCCGCTACAAAACTTTGGCGAATCGACTGATTCATGGAGTAAAATAGATGGGCGCGGGGTGCGGTGGTGGAAATTAATGATGTTGCATACGTTGGTACAAGACCGGCTTGTCGTGGTACAACAAATTGAGCCAGATCTTGTACCGTGAAGCACTTCCGTCACCTGGTACAGAAAAAGTCCTGCTGCGTGGGGCCGATAACTGACATGGGCAGGATATATATATACTGCGCCAATACATTGTGTAATACGACTGCATGTCGGGAATGACGAGATGGAAGAGTGGTACAGATAGTATGATCATCTGCCTATGACCCGATACATATTTCCGCGGAGCATAACCCTTCCTTCGTCCTCTTCCCCACAGAAAACTATCGACCATAGGAGCTCCTCCGCCGCTGACATAGCTAGAAGCTCTTCCGCCGCCCATGCTGCCCCCTCAGGGCCGGGCATCCTCATCCCGTCGCGACCGCGGCCGCAGACGGCGGGGCGAAGCCGGCTCCCTCCTCGCCGTTCCGTCGCCGGTTGCTCCCCCCTTCTAGTTCCCTCGTGTCGCCTGCCAGCCGGTTAGTGCTCTAACTCTAGCCCTAGCTTGCGGTGGGAAATTTCGGAAAAGGAACCCAGCCGGACTCGGACGAATTCCTGCACAAGTCCGGTTCTTCCCTGGGCTCGGATCTGTTTCTCCTATTCGAACTCGGACTGTGGTGATTGATCTATATAAAGTATTTCGTCCGTCTGAGTTCCCCTCAGCTTTGCAGACAGACCCTGCCCTGCCTTGCCCCCATGGAATTAAGTAGCCTCACCTCGATAATGAGCTTGGGGAGCCTAGCTCTAGAACGGACCAATTTGTGCTCCCTAATCTTCAGAGTTTTGCAGAAGCTGCTCGGCTTCACCCCGCGTTCGCTGGAGAAATTCTGCAAAGATTATGCTCATCCACCATCGACCGAGACTTTGCTGCCAGAGCTGCCTCAGGACGTCTTGATGGGTATATTTGCCACCCTTGAGATCCCTGACCTTGTATATGCCGGCGCCGTCTGCCCCTCCTGGCGATCGGCGTATACCACCATACGAAGCCTTGGGCAGTATAAGCTAGCGCAGACGCCGTGCCTCCTCTATACCTCTGAATCTGCTGGTGATAGTGTTGCTTGCCTCTACAGCCTCACTGCGAAGAGATCGTACAAGTTAACTCTTCCGGACCCACCTATCCGCACCAGGTGTTTGATCGGCTCCTCTCATGGCTGGCTCGTTACTGTTGATGAGAGGTCTGAGATGCATCTCCTCAATCCCATCACGTGTGAACAGATTGCTCTACCTTCAGTCATCACCCTCGAGCCGGTGAAGCCCATCTTCGACCAGTACGGTGCTCTCCACAAGTATGAGTTCTCACGCCACACTGGATTGCGTGGTTGTAACAAACCGTCCATATTTGCTCTTGACAAGCTGCGGGACATACTCCACTATAAGGCTTTTGTGTTCCCTGATCCATCCACAGGAAGCTACATTGTGGTGCTCATCCACAATTCACATTTACAGCTCTCTTTTGCAAGAGCAGGGGATGATATGTGGACCTGGCTGCCACCTCACGAAGACTATAGTGATTGCATTTACAAGGATGGCCTGTTGTATGCTGTGTCTACAATGGGAGAACTTCGCGCCTTTGATCTTAGTGGCCCTGTGGCCACAATGAAGGCAATTATCAGCATACCCAACAAGCATGAATATCAGTACTCGTACATTGTTCAGGCTCCATGGGGTGGTCTGCTGTTCATTTGGAGAATCTTTGAAGATTATGAAATCGAACCTGATCCTGGGGAATCTGTGTTTTGGAACACTACAAAGTTCAGAATATATGAAGTTGAAGCTGCGGGAGGTGAATTTAAGAGAATCAATTGCTTGCGTGACCATATTTTGTTTCTTGGGCATAATCATTCACTCTGTCTCAGTGCTGAAGAATACCCGTCTCTCAGGGCAAATCATGCCTACTTTACTGATGATAATCTGTTGTGGACACTGGGATATAAGAATAATCACCATGATATGGGAATTTTCAACCTGGATAATAACAGCAAGGAGGAACTTGTGTCTCCACAGCTTTGGTCCAACTTTCCGGCTCCTGTTTGGATTACACCTGATCTTAGAAAGATGAACTTGGTTTCACAGGAGGATTAAAAAATGGTTCAATGAGCTAGCACTTGGGTGGTTTGCTAGGTTATTGCTGTTGCTAGAGAAAGTCATGGACAAACTACTCATGTGAGCACTTGGACCCAATCTGTACACACTAGTTTCGATCCAGTTGAATAAATAGTTTGTGTTTTTCTTTGTTTACCCATCATGTACTTCACACAGTTTAATATGTCAATGGAAAACTTGAGGAATACTCAATTTCTCCCTCTTTTTTGTTCTTCCATTTTTTTCTATCACGTGTTTGTGTGTGTATTTTTTCTTTACAATCAACAAATTCTCTTGACTCAGCTCTGCCTTCGAATGCCCTGGTACATAAGATTTAAAGTGTTCATAATGTTCTTTCAATGCACCTGTGTTCATAACTTCATATATGTGGAGTGCTTTTAGCAGAGGCTACATTGATGAAAGGGATGCATGTAAGGGAAGCCTCCTTGCTTCATCAGTAGCATCAAATATTTCGGTTCGGGCCATAGCAGCGTCAATGCGGCTGGTCCCTCTCCTCCTTACCTGGACAGGCTGTTGCGGTGGCGCCTGTCCGGCTCGGAATGCTGCAGTGCAAGCAGGTGCGGTCTCTGACCGTGTCTGACCCTGGTGAGTTCTTCCCTATTTCTCTCTTTGTTGCTTTTCCTGCATATTTTCGACCTGATGTTCTATCAAAGTTTATCATGGTTTTGGTGATAGTGTGACTGGTTTATAGTTTATATCTTAATTGTTCCCTACAAGGTGTATGCTATGAAAATTAAGGTTATTAGGACAAATGCATATTTCTTCGTAATCAAGTGATGAACTAATTGCCTTAGTTATATGATGTGTCTTGATCCTTCCCTTAGGATCAAAGCCATATCCCGTCTTCCTGTTTATTTAAATCCTTGCAAAATGTTTTTTTTCCTTTGAGATTCATTGTAGAATGTTAATGCCATCATATCTTTGATTCTGCCAGGCTGGTTAGTTGTCATATTCGCAATTATTTCCTGTATAGTTCCCAGTACGTAGTCATGCCTTTGGTCTTCTACATATGGTTGAAACATCCGTCTATGTGAAAAACTTCTATTGCCAAGAGCAGGTTTGCTCCCTTCCAGAAGTTAATTGGTGTTGGTTTGCCTCTGATACATGAGGGATTGTGTGGATGACATAATCAAGATGTATAACAAGAACCGATGCTTGAGAAGTTCAATTATTGCTTGGAGTTTTGATACATGATAACAAGATTAATGCAAAGTACTATGCACACTCTGTACAGATTAAGGATCCTGTTTTGCAATTCAGATAATAGTTACTGAGAAAATCAACTATGAAATTCAGTATTATTTGCGCATTATGGTTGGAGATTTAGTTGGAGAAATCATCTCCTCATGTCAATATTAATTTTAGTTCGTGATTTGACTGTTGCCAATTTTTGCTATATGAGGACATAGTATATCTTACAGTAATCGTGCATTTGATCATTGAAAAATTCTGCTATTGTGCAGGAGTAGCATGGCTGAGGATGCAAATATCCAGTTATGTAGATGGATAAGGTTTTCTCTTTTGTCATGTGCATTTACTAAGTATTTTTTTATGCCATGCTGAACTGTGTTCCCCATGTTTCATCAAGTTATTGTTGTCGTATATCAAGGAGGACATATCTAGTGCTACGTGGTCTTTGTGTGCTACGTGATTACACAACAATCTGGGGCGTTCCATTTGAGCCAACGGACAGGATTAGTCAGAGCTTACGTCCTGCCACCCACCACGAAACATATGCAAGTCAGCGCCTCTGTTTTTCAGTATTGTGACACATAATCCATCCTTTCTAATATCTCTAGCCTCTCCCTTCCGGGTCGATTGCAAAATGAAAGTATTACTAAATAGTTCTACTTTAAATTGCTATAGTATTGTTGTATTAGTTGATAGAAGGATTATTACATTTAGCAATTGTAGTCTCTTTTCAACGTTAATCCTAGAAGATATGGCTATAAAGTTATACCTCGGTTAATCCAACAAGCATGGTAGCCATATGCAGCGGTTGGAATAGGTGGCCTATGGACACCAGGGCCGTCTCCTGCAGCCTGCAGGCACCCCTCTTGGTGCTCAGCCTCAATCATGTTGTTTCTCTCAAAGAAAACAAAAAACGATTCCCAGGCCTGGCATTAACCAGGAAGGCAGATCGTGGTGATGCATGTATGTGCGATATTTAGAAAAACTTAGTACATCGGCTCATCACTGAAACAGTTAGGACCCTGGTATACTTTTTGTCGACATATTAAGTACTCCGCTATAATAATCTGCTAAATTTGATTGCAAGGTCTTGTCGGTTACTTTATTTTCTGTTTATGAATGTCGTGGCATCTTGGCCAAGCTGATTACTCATCTAGATTATGTTTTCCTTTATGTAGGCTGACCGACAAAAGATTTGGTTATTTCGTGCTCAGGTAATGGAGGCATACACTGTCAGAGATGGTATGCAGATGGCTCTTGATCGAGGTCTTCGTGATGTCGTGGTCGAGACCGATGCTCACCAAGTGGTGAACCTTTGAACGTTCTGAAGTGGCTGCGATGTTGCTTGAAATATGTGAGCTGACCAGGAATAATGGACTCCTTTTGTTTGAATTTTGTACCTAGGGAGGCTAATGAGCTGGCTCATCCGTGCCAAGCAATGTAGTTCCGATAGGAAAAGATACCTTTGGATAAACTATATCCCAACTTTCCTTGATGCTTGTATCAGGAAGGAGTGTGATCCCGGTTGATTTTAATATAAGCTTGTGAGTTCTAACACACAAAAAAGAAGGCCTAGCTGTCTAGTTTATTTGCAATCTAATTTATGCTTCATCCCCTAGTGTTTGTAAATACTGCCAAGCTGTTGTACATGCAACATATTCTGCTTCAAGACAGTAGAGTATGAGAAACAATATTTGTCCTCAATTACCAAAAGAAGAGAGCCAGCAATACGTTCCCACTTACAAGCTATCATCTCTGTTGTAGCAAACAGTTGTAAGTTTTGTTGTATTCTACACTTGGACGAAAACGAGCAGTTAAAGCTATCATCAACCTCGTAAACTAACAAACACAGGATCATCCCTATACTCTATCCAGCCACCAGCCAGAATGTAGCTCGTGACAGAAGTAGGCGTGCTGCAGCTGGTCACGGCCTGCTCGCACCCTGACGCTGCACCCGGCCAGGTCGCAAGGAATGCCAGTCGCGTCATCGTCGTCTCGGTGGTGTTCGTTGCAATGAGTGGGCATCTACAAGGGAGAAGAAAAAAGAACTCGTTAGCCCAAAGACGTGAGAGAGAGACTACAGTGAAAGTACATCTACTAATGAAGAGAGAGATAAAGATTAGCTCATGAATCGAGAGAGGTTATGATCAGTAGCAATTAACGGACTACTCACATCACGTGTACGGACAAGAAAGTCCTGCGCCTTCTGAATCTCGAAGACGCAGAAGTGACACACGGTCGACTTCGCCGGACACTTCCTCGCTTTGCTGCAGTAGGTGACGTAGTTGTTGACGTCCCCCTCGGGCACGACAACGCCAGCAACGGTCTGAGCAACATTGAAAGGAACAAGATTCTTATGTGGAACATCACCATTTGAAAGGTACCATAATCAGTGTATACAAGCAACAGCAAGAAACCCTTTTAGGAACCTATATGTGTACATCTTAACATGAGTTCCATGTTAGGAAGAAAACAAAGGGCTTTGCCTTCTGACTTTAAACCAGCATGTTCAAGTTTGTTTGGTAAGGACTCTAGCATGTCCAAGAAAATTTAACTGAACACTTGGAGTTACATCCAGATGTTTGCGATTCAGTTATTTCCAATCCATTGGTACTAAGACAACTGTTCTATCTCCAAACGCATTGCAAGATTCCAAGCGAAATTGGGAGTAATAATTCAAGGGGAAACCCTTTTAGGAACCTATATGTGTGTACATCTTAACATGAGTTCCATATCAGGAAAGAAAACAAAGGGCTTTGCCTTCTGACTTTAAACCAGCATGTTCAAGTTTGTTTGGTAAGGACTCTAGCAACAGCTGCAGCTGCATGATAATATTGTTGTTTAGCCCAAAGAACAAACTTGGGATGCTACTTATTTGTTCCATCAAATGGAATTCTGAAGAAACTGATTTGTCTAAGAAATCCACAAGTATGAAGAATAGTTGAACAATCTGTCCAAGAAAATTTAACTAAACACTTGGAGTTACATTTTAGATTCAGTTATCTCCAAAAGCATTGCAAAATCGAAGCGAAATTGGGAGCAATTGCAAGATTCAGGGGAAAAGGAAACCGTACGATCGAGCACCGCCGATCGAGCATTGCAAGATTCAGTTATCTCCAAAAGTATTGCAAGATTCCAAGCGAAATCGAGGGGAAAAGAAAGTCGTACGAAAGTGCGTCGCGGAGGAGGCGGTGTGGGCGGGGAGGTGGCAGGAGCAGGACGACGACGAAGCCGCTCATACAACAATGCGACCCTGTGCCTTTGCCGCCGCCGCGGCGGCGGTGGCGGCGCCTCCGCTCTTGGTCGCTCGCGGTCGCTCGACGGATGCAGCAGGCGCTGGAGCCACTCAAGGGCGACGTCGCGGCTGAGGGAGAGCGCGCGCTGGAGGACGGCGAGCGCGCGACGTCCGGGAAGGACCGCAGCGCGGACGGCGCCGACGACGTGAGCCATCGCTCGCCGGAGAAGAGGCGTCCCTCCGGTCGGCGCGTCGGCGCGCCAGTGCCTCCTCGCCATGGCTGCGGCCGCACGGGCGTTCTTGGCGTTCCTCGACCTGAGGCACGGCAGCAGGCGCCGCAGAACACGCAGCGGGCGGAGGACGAGGCCGTCGCCGAGCGCCACCGCGCGCCGAAGCAGGTCGCGGAGGACGCGCTGGAGGCGCCCTCCCTGGTGTTGACGCATCCTCGCCATCTCCGACCTCGCCCGCTTCTTGGCAGAGTTTCTTGGGTTCTTGCGCGAGGCTGCCGGCGGTAGGAAGTCGGAGCTTCCGCGGTTCTTCTTGCTCAACCTGGCGTTGATTCTTGCTCTGCGATTCTTGGGGCGGTGGTGGCTGCGGGGGAGGGAGAGTTGGACGGGGAGCGGAGCGGCGAGGCTTCCGGTGGAAGGAAGTGGCGAGGAGGGGACAGAGAGGAAGGGGAGCGAGTGCTATATCGATCGTCCGCGCCGCCTGCAGGGCCCTCTACTGGGCCGGCCCATTTAAGTGGGCCTTTTCTTTTTTTACCCTATTTTCTGTTTCTTTTCGTTTTATTTATTTTTCTTTTTTCCCCTAATGTTGTTCCTCTTTTCCCAAAAAATTTCAACTTTCAAAAAAATGTGCCACATCATGTGTAGACGACGAAGGAGGCCATCGACAACCCTGTCCGCGCCCCAAAGTAGGTGGAGGACACCGTGTTTGGGGAGCACCCTCTGGTGCGCCGTCAAAACGGCTCCCCCGGTTCTTGGTCTCCTGGCCATCAATAGTCGTCGCTTCTTGCTCCTCGGGGATGTTCTTGGTCGATTCTTCCAATTCTTTCCTGAAAGTTCTTGGTCTGGTGGTGGTTCGGTTCTTAGGATTCATTTCTTGGTCGGGGATCGAGAGAAGGTGATAAAACCATCTAGTCATATTTCATCTAAAGGGCCCCTCAACTAGGTTGACCCATTTAAGTGGTTTTTTTTATCTTTTTTCCTGGTTTTTTTTCTTTTATGTTTTCTCCTTGCTTTTTTATCCTATTTTCTGTTTCTTTTCGTTTCCTTTTTTTTCAAATGTGTCCATTTTTATTTATCATTTAAATAATATTCAGTAGGTTCGAAGAAATCATGTGGTTTCAAAACTGTTTTCACTAGTTTCAAAAAATATTTATAGGTGAAGTAAAATGAAAAATGGTCATGTAAAAGCTTTATTCAAAATAACGACACCAGCTTGAAGTCTGATGGCAAGGAAGTGTGGGTTAGAGCCAAGCCATCTACCCGACACCATCAATGTGAAAGCAAACTTAGCACAACCTTAATACATGTTGGATAACAAAAGAAGGAAAATATGAGCTAGCTCTCCAAAAACAAAATGCGCCACATCATGTTGGATTACAAAAGAAGTCCCACCCCTCCTTGTTGGTGGACTTGTTAAGAACACACTTTTGTTCTGGAGCAATTGGGTTCAATGAAGTGGCATTTCAACAAATAAACCATAGCAGGCTGATGATGGTACTCGTAGCAAGTACCAATCATCAAAACAGGACTGTTTCATCTGAGATGTGCACTGTTTGATTCCATTAGTATTCCCAACAAATGAAATCAGTTCAACCAATGTAAAAAAATTCAATCCCATATCTTGTGAAGTACCATTGTGCAGGAAAAAAAAACAATAAATACTCTACAAATTTGGCATTGAAGTTGTTGAAAAGCACTCGTTCCGGTTTGATGCCCGACCACACAACTGCATTCATCCAGTTATACAGAAAGTATCTTTATAAAACCTGCCACTCCATGCCTCCTGGCAACCTTCACCGGCAAACAAGGCTTCGATAACCAAACTGCTGGCTTTGCAGGCAAACGGAGATCTTTGAGATGCAGCAATGTTGTTGCAGGATCAGGATGAGAAGAACATCATCACTATCATCTCCACAAGCTTCGTCACCAGCATCAAAAGGGTTTCCCTGGTAATATATTGCCAGAGCATAAATCAGCCAAAGAATGGAACAAATATTACTTGCACATTAGCATCTAGTGTCCCACGTTTTTGTAAACACCTAGAAACTTCAGAACTAGTCATAAAGGAAGCAATAGAACCGAGAAACTAAAACATACCAATTATATCATTTACAAATACGAAATCTGAAGTGAAATTAATGGTATCAGCAAAACATTAGAACCGAGAAAATATGCCAAGTATTGTTGATTCCATTACAGCCAAGATTATGTTAAAAAGAGAGAGGAAAATGATGTTTAGAATGTCAGTATGTCACAACAAATACAGAATTGTTTTAACAAAATAATCATATATCTTATGAGATTGACCGCGCCCCTTGGCAAGAATGATATAACAACCAGGAAGTTCACTGTTAAGGTACAAAACAGAGCTGAAGTGTTTTCCAAATAACACCAAGATGTTCAGATAACCAATACAAAATGGATCATTGGTAAACAAATCGAATTTCAGGTAATGTTTTTATCAAGTTTGCTAGCTCTTTTTTACTGCCATTGCTAGTTTATGGAGCCGGGACCTTTTATTGAGTTTATTGGTCACCACAGTGGCTTTGATTTCTAGCTACTTAAGGGACGTCCTCGGTAATTTTCAAGTACTGTTTCAGATGTTACTTTTTTTATCCCAGTGAGTGCTGTGCTCCCAGGAGCCAAAACACTTCTCCCTGAGTTAACCTCACGTGACCCTATCAGGATATCACCTGTGAGGCCGTGACATTACGCAACTATTTGATGGTTGTAAAGAGAAAACATTACGGTAAACTCAGAACCTGCATACTGGAACCATGTTATGGTTTGGTTGATCTTATCGATAATTGATTCTTGCCGATGGCCTGTTTTCTACCTGTTGGTATCTATCTGATGCATGGATTCTTGCCGATGGTCTGCTTTCTACCTGTTGTTATCTATCTGTCTTGCATTGTTTGTTCTGTTCACTATTGTTGTACATGCTACAGTAGCAGCCAACATATCATCCGCCTATATACACAAGATCAGCTCTCCTGACAGACCATTCCCTATCCAAAGTAGTAATTTGAGTCATGGAATTCGATATCACTGTTACGTAAAAGATCTCAATGCCTGACATGCCCAACGACTGCCAATGGAGTGACCATCTTGCCACAAGATTCATCATGTTGACTGATAAGACAAAATTAACTGCCAAAATAATGCCAATTCTAATAGGCTGGCTGCTTGATCCGTATGTGTTATTTATAGGGGCTTAAAAGTTGAGGGATTGTGTCTCAACATTTACGAACTGATAACACTACACAAGTACACATCTATTTGATGGTTCACCTACCGAACTACTTCATTCAAAGTAGGGCAATGTTTGGTTAGGTTGTAGTTATGACTGAACCATCTGGCTACGATGGGAAAACTGTTGTACTGGGAAGTGATTGTGATAAAAGTTGGTCGTTCGGCGACAAGCCTCGTGACTGACAATGATCTGAAATACCCCTAGGATGCTGAGGTCAGTGTAATTTTCTGATTATAAGTTTATCATTGTTTTAATGCTATAAGTTGGATGTTAATGATATATTTGGCATATGTTAATATAAATAAATTATCTTATGATTATTTGAAACCCTGACATGGACTTGGATTTCATACGTGTGTTCACGTTGGTGAAACTGTTGGACGCATAAATTAGTTCATTGGGTTTTCATATCTATGCTTCGCTTGTAACTTGTAAGCATCTTATCTCAGCTTCAAAGGAAGATAGAGGTGTGAGTATATAAAGTCAGAGTGAAAAGAAAGAACTCTACAACTGTGTTGAAGCATATTTAATCGCTTCTGGTAGCGAGCGGAAGCAGAAACAATGAAGAGTGAGTCACGGTAGAGATGCCAGTGTCAGCCACAATGCAAGTCACGTCAGTGGCTTACTATGTACTATTGAATTTCATGAGTTTTTCCAACAAACAGAATCAGTACAATCCCATATCTTCTCAAGTAACAATGTGCATGAAAGAAACAAACAGTAATGCCATATACACTTGGCAGAGGATACTGGAAGTATCTTATACAAACCTGCAACTCCACCCCTCTTGGAGGCCATCACAGGCAGGCTTTGCAGGTAACTTGATAAAACGAGATCTTAGAGTTGAAGTAATGTTCCTGCAGGAGCAGGACAAGATAACATCATCACCACCATCTTCATCACCAAATAATGGCCAAAATGGCATTCACATTAGCCTGAACATCTAGGTATCCCATGATCTTGTAAATGCCAAATAACTTTAGAGTGAGTCATCAACAAAACAGTGGAACTGAGAAACTACAACTTCGCTGCTTAAATTATCAATTTATCATTTCTAAAGACAAAAATATTTTAGAATATAGGGTGCCAGAAAAACAGAAGAAATGCGAAAAGTATTAGCTTCCGAAACTACATATATGTTAATGTAACTAAAACAATGGTATTGATCTGAAAAAATGCTCAGTTGTCCCATGAAACAACTATGCAAAGCATCGTCATGCTCCACAAGTGCCACACCACAGGCACATCATTTCTCCAAAAACATTGCATGCCAACTCTTGTTGATTCGATATTATGTTAAAAAAATAGAGAAAATTATGGATGTTATATTTTCCCACATTATATGTCACAAGGCAAACAGAATTTATTTACATACTAATTATATATCTCATGAGATTGACAACATCTTCTGGGAAGAACGATATAACAACCAGGAAGTTCATTGCTCACGTACAAAAACGGAGACAAAGTGTTCTCCAGAGTAACACCACAACGTTCAATCAACCAACATTACAAAATTGGGTATTGGCAAACCAATCAAAGTGTTCTCGAATTTAAGAAATGTTTGCTAATTTGCCAATTACTACCATCATTTTTTTACTATCCCAATGAAATTTAATATGGAGTCTGTCAGTCCTGGCTCCACTGAGGACACAAACGTTGAGCATTCACCAGATCCTCCTGTACTTTTTGGCTGGTATAGGCATTTTGGTTCTTTTTGGTATCGCTGGGTTACCCTTCTAAACTTGTGTGCCTTTTGGTGTTTTTCTAATACAGAACGACACATGTTTCATTGCATGTGAAAAAAATCTATTTGAGATTAGGTCCTATATATTCTGAATTTCTGCTCATCTTTACTAGTTTAGTCTCTCCTCCCTGAAGTAGCCCTGTCACACAAGTGTCCTCTGGGGCCCTGGGCAATATTTATCATGTTATGATCTAAGAACCATAAAAAGTTTGTTTTAGTCCAGAATGGCATTACATAACACGACTAAGCATGATATAAAGCTCTAAATAAGTTCTTACTGCAATATATGTAAGACTTTTAGTATCATCTCTGTTCATATCAGATATATGTAATTCTACGACTTTTCATTCACTACAGTAAAAGAATAGATGTATATAAATTTATCCTATGAATAATTATAACTTTTGGATGTATTCATAACTAAAACCTAATTACAGTATACACTACTGACTGAAAGTTCAATGCTTTATTAACCCTGAAATCCAAAACAAATACACAATAGCCTATGGACTATGGAGTGATCAAGTCTTCTGGGAAAATGCATGCAAATGTTACAAGCTGATATGCTAGAAGCCTAGAATCACGTAGATCACAGATTTATCTTGTGTTACCCACATGGCCTAATACATCCTGCTCATACTCACTGCAGCAAGATAATACAGCATATGAAGATTGTGCCAAGAAAGTACTTCTAAAATAAAACAAAATAGCAGTACGTCCATACCTGAATTTGAACATACATAATAGTTAACAAAGAGTGCATGATCTTGTCCAAGCATTTAGTTGACAACTGGCTGGGCTTCAAGGGCATACTGAGTACAATCCTACATTGCTGTTGATCAGAAACGTGTTCAGACAGAAAAAAAAAGACCATCATTTGGAGTTCTCGTCATTCCAAAGCTTAAAAAAGAAAATGAGTAACTTAAACATAGAGGCACCAACCAAATGAAGAACCTTAATCCTTCAGCTGACCGTACAGCATATATTGTGCCAAAGTTGTGCTGCAGAGCCAAAACCAAGTACTGCCCAATGGAAATACCAACAAAGGACATGCAGAAAATAGAACATTGACATAAAAGGACAAGCACATGTCGAGATTAAAATCAGCACTGGGTCACCATTCACAAGAACTCACACAGCAGTATCACATCACTCAACCACCACTCTGCCTTTTCTTTTCTTCCGTCACTAAAACTGCTACCATCCCGATCCCCCCTCCTCCTCTTGCTCACTTGAATCGCCCATCTAATGGACTTCCTAACCCGTGCCGTGGGAATAAGATGGAATTATTCCGGAGGGGGAGACCAGGACTGAAGAGCCCAATAAACTCTCCACACACTAACCCTAACAAGCCCCTAACCCTAGCTTCCCTTGTGGGGTGTGTCAATTAACTGTCCTCCACGGCGGCGGCGGCTGTCTCGGTGTCGGCGTCGTCTTCAGCGGCGGCGGAGGGCGCGGACGCGAGAGGCTGCTCGTCGACGGTGGGGGGCTGCATGAGGAGGGCGGTGTAGTAGGGCACCTGCCCGAACGGCGCGGCGTGGCCGGCGACGGGGACGGCGGCGGGGGGCGCCTCCTGCGGGGTGACGCCGGTGCCGGTGGCGGCGATGATGGAGGGCTCGGCCTGGCGGAGGAGCCACTCGATGGTCTCGCCGTCGGTGCGGTGGCCGAGCTCGCGGGTGAGCTGGAAGACGCGCGCGGCGACCATGGCCGGGATGCGGACGCGGCGGCCGCGGCCGGCGACCTTGGCGTGGCGGTCCGAGGAGCGGCGCGCGCGGACGCGGCGCTCGGCGGGGGAGGGGTCGGCGGCGGCGGCGGCGGTGGGGTGGTGAGGGTTTAGGGTTTGGGCGGGGACGAGGTTGTAGAGGACGAGTTCGGAGGGCGAGGAGGAGGACATCATTGGAAGATTTGGGGGAATTTTCGGGTCTGGATGGTGGGGTCGGGTGGGGGTGGTGGGGCTAGGGCAGCCTTCTTATAGGCTCTGCCTCTGAATGTGGGGACTGGGGGTGCTGGATTTGGCCCTTTTGTGTTACTTGTTTCCATTTTTTGGTTTCAAAGAAATAATCTAACGCGCAATCGTTCGCCCTTTAGTCGTCTTAGCGAACACAAATAGTCGTCGGAGAAACAAAGCACGATACGACCTTAGGCTTAGAGGGATGCCTAAGGCGGGCGGTACCCTTGATGTCACTCTGCCTCGCGGTGGAGGCATGGTGGAGGGTAGTGCACGATGCATACATGGCGAGTCGAGGGTGGCACGGAAGCAACAAGAGAAAAACGTGTATGAGGAGGACAGATAGAAAATAGGGTTTACCTATGTCTCAGTTGACTGAGAATTTCTTAAGTCTCAATCACCTAGAAAAGTGCAACTGCAGTTCAAAAAACTGTGCAACTCGAACGAGTTGCACTTTTCTGGCAGAAAAGTGCAATTGCACATTTCTCCCAGAAAAGTGCAACTCATGCAAATTTTTGTGGGTGACTGAGACATAAGAAAAAATCAAACGCCTGAGAATTTCTTAAGTCTAAATCACCTTAGAAAAAGTGTAACTGCACTTCAAAAAAAAAGTGCAACTAGAACGAATTGCACTTTTCTGGCAGAAAAGTGCAATTACACATTTCTCCCAGAAAAGTGCAATTGCACATTTCTCCCAGAAAAGTGCAACTCATGCACATTTTTGTGATTGATTGAGACATAAGAAAAAATCAGGCGCCTGAGAATTAGCAAATCCGTAGAAAATAAATAGTGCCATAAAGTTAGATAGAGCTGAAAGGGTTGCGAGTGAGTTGGTGAAGAACTAAATATTTGTGTACAATCAAGTCATAAATACAAGGCATGATTCGTCTTCTTTTCAGCCCATATACATAACGAGCATTGACCTATCAGGTAACCAATCGATGGGACTTGACAGCTTTCACGGAGATACAAATGTCTTGCTGCAAGACAACCACTATGTTGGTTGGACGTCATTTGGACATGTGAGGTATCTGGAACTTCTCCACATCCACGATAAGCATTCTTACTATTCAAGTTCATGCAAGCTCAAGCATCGTAGAGTTCATTTCCTGTCGTGGTGTGGACGATGGTGCACAATGTATGCGTGTTGGATCAAGGGTGGCGCTATAGAAGTAAGATGAGACATGTACGAGGAGGAAGAGTAAAGGATTTGGCACTAGTATAGTTGCAGGACTAGATAATGTTGTAAACGGGCTCTCGACCTTGTAGTAGATGCCAGTCCCGATCGTGGTTGGTATCAAATGTCGCATGGAAATTATAGACTAAGAATAGTTATGCTCTCACCTCTCAGATTCCGCTTTTGTCGGATGAGTAAGTTTTATTTTTTGTACCATCACTTCGGATCCTTTGTGTGGCCATACTAGTTGGTTAAACGGTTTAGATAAAACTCTCTGATCTCCGAATGAACTCCATATTCAAGGGGACTCTCTATTTCACAGTTGTTATTATAATATGTGAAGCAACTACTTCCTCCGTTCCATAATGTAGCTTGCTAAAACGTCTTACGTTATGGAACAGAGGTTGTATTATAACAGCACTTTCCTTTCCATTCTCCTTTTTCCCCAAAAACCAACCTCCAGTTTAGACCAACGAAAAAAACAGCACATTATATCATGTATAATAGCACTTTATAGCGTATTTAAATAGGCTACGTTATATTTAGCCAAAAATAGCCGCTATGACGATAATCATGTTTTATGCACCCTAAACCACACTAAACACTGTAGCGTTCTAGCACGTTATTTTTTTAAGAAATAGACGAGATTCCATCGGCCCAAACAAAAAGTCCAACACGCCCTCCTCCTCACTAGGTCACTGCTCATTATCTAACCCAATCCTTCTCGACTTTTCACGAAGCGACGACGGTGGCGTCTCGTCGAGTTTCCTTCACTGGCGGATCAAGCTCTTCCTCCGTCTCGAGTTGCATCGGCGGTGGGAGCGCTTCTGACGAGATGTGGACTCGGCAAATCCCAAGGTTGTGTACCCCGGGTTGATTGAGGGGGAAGAGAGTATGAACGTTGGTGATCACGACGGCTAACAGGGGGCGAGTTTACTCAGGTTCGGCCCCTCGAGATGAGGTAAAGACCTACTCCTGCTTGTCTGGTATTATCGAGGTGGTTACAATGGCGAGATGGCAATCTCGCTAGGGTTTGCCTGTGTGTTTCTTGACCTAGATGACGCACCCTCCTGGCCTTTATATCTCAGGCCAGGTCTCGGGTGGACGGTGCGGATTGCACATTACAGGATAAGGAAAGCCATCACCGGCCTAACCGGCTACTTGGGCCACACGGTACACTTCATAGGCTTCAATGGGCTTCCCTTGGCGTGACCCAGGTACCACCACCGTGGGGTACCCGAAAGGTAGCCCCACGACAGTAGCCCCCGAGTGCTTAGTCGAATCGCAGAGTCGAGTAAAGGACTCCTTCCTCCGAGCACGCCACCTGGTTCCTTTACTAGTCAACCTTCGGCTGCAATTGTCTTGAATAATCGGGTGCGCCTCATGATCTTCTTGATTCGCCGACTTTCGACTGTCGTTGTCCTTAGTCATCGGGTGCGCGAACAGCGCTCCCGATGGGAGTAGCCCCCGAGATTAAGCTGAATTGCTTGCGATTGAGGTTAAACTCAATTTTTCTTCAGTCGAAAAGTCCGCTCCCGATGGGAGTAAAAAGATGACTCGAAATGCCCGAGTCAAAACTGGCCTTGCTCGACTTACTTTGTACTCAGCCTTGATGGCCTACTAAATTGACTTAAACTCAGCTCGGAAAGCTTACTGGTTGTTCATCCACTCAAATGATGAATTCGGGTGTCATCAGCTTTGTAAAGCGTACTATGTACTTGTCTCACTCGAATGGATTGCCGAGTGCTCTGCCAGATCGTTGGCTTACTTGATACGAATCCATAGTGACGTCAGGGATGACATCAATGATGACGCTTCCTGGCACACTCTGCGCCCGACGGGACGTGACGAAGTGGGCCCACTATCGCAGCGGCCGCCGTTGAATTTGGACCGTTGGGCGCGAAACTTTCGCGAAGTGATGATGACGCCTTGGTTCCCGTGCGTAGTGGAGGGTGACAGTTGCCCTCTCCGCGCGACACGTGGACGGCCGGATGGTTGCTTCGGGCTACGGTGCCGTGGATGACGGCTAGGATGAACTACCCCCGCGGTATATAATTTTCACCGCGGCGTGGGAACAGTTTACCAAGCCTTCATTCCCGTCTTCTCAGCTGCCTCATCTCCATTGCCATTTGCACCGAGATCTCCAGAAGCTCTCCCCTCCTCCGCTAGCACCATGGGCCAGAAGAGGGCAAAGGGAGCAGAAAGCTCCACCGCCGGCAACGACGCCGGCATGAAGAAGTTGGAGGGCGATTGGGGGAAGTCGTCCGTGAAGGCGGCGGAGCTGGACAACCTCCGAGAACAGGGATTGCTGCCGCCGACGAGCACGGCGACGACGCGCGCCCCCGGTAAGGATGTAATCCCCTCTCCTCGCGATGGGGAGCGCGTGTGCTTCGTGGAATTCCTTCCGCGGGGCTTCGG
This sequence comes from Puccinellia tenuiflora, assembly GCA_012064385.1. Lineage (NCBI taxonomy): Eukaryota > Viridiplantae > Streptophyta > Magnoliopsida > Poales > Poaceae > Puccinellia > Puccinellia tenuiflora. The sequence goes on from QRDG01001371.1 coordinate 85,788, forward strand.
GTTCCCCATCCACGATTTTTTTCGTGGTCTTCTTTTCTCCTATGGGATTCAGATCCATGATCTGAATCCCAACAGTGTCTTGAGCATCGCGAGTTTTATTGTGTTATGCGAGTGCTTTCTGGGGGTCGCACCCAACTGGAACCTCTGGAAGTCGCTCTTCATGGTGCGACGGATGGTGGGGCGGTCGAAGCAGACGTTCCCTGTAGGCGGCTTCGGAATCCAGCTGCGCGGCGACATGTCCTTCTTCCAGCTGAAGAAATCTGACTCCGTCCAGAACTGGCGGAAGAAATGGTTCTACATCAGGTGGGACCAAGAAGGCCTTCCCGAGTTCGCCGCTGATCGACCTCTGCGAAGGACCAATGCCTGGTCGCACTCTCTGTCAAAGGAGGACAAGGAGTCGACCAAGCCACTGCTGGCGCTGCTCCGCGGATTGCTGAAGACACTCGGACGCGAGACAGGTGGCATTCACCTTATCGCGACTTTCCACAGGCTGAAGGTGCAGCCGCTGCGTCGACGCGAACAACCAATGTGGGAGCTCGCAGTCGACACCTCGCTTGATGATGCACAGATCGCAACTAAGGTGAGGAACATCACCAGCCTCCGGGTCGCCGATCCGTGCAACGTTAAGTGCCCGGTCGAACCATACGGGCCAAACAACCCCGTACCTGAGGTAAGCACCCTGAACTCTCTTTGCTTTGCTTTAGTCGAATGTTTTTCCTGACTCGCCTTTCTCCTCGCTGCTCGTCAGGATCGAAGAGCTTATGTGAGCCTTCCTCCGCTGATGGAGAACGGACCTCACGACGAGGCCACGGTCGTCGAGCAGGACGACGATGAAGACGAACTCCCTTCTGCCCACTCGCCGAACGAAGAGGTGGAGGAGGATGATGAAGACGAAGAGCCGCTGCAGAAGCGGCGAAGACGAAAGAATGTCGACTCCACCTCGGGGTCGTCACCTTTGAAGGAAGTGGTTGTGGAGGACAAGGAAGCCCGCGAATCGTCCTCTGATGCGAGTGAGCCGGAGGATCCTCTGTCCGTGCCTCCACTAAATTCAGCGCCACCCGTTGGGTTTGTGAAAATGGCATCTCCTCCCATGAGCAGCGAGGATGAGGATGTCAACAGGTAAGCCTTTGCGAGTACGCTTTTTGTCTTTGTTCTTCTTTCGACTCCTTGGACGCTTTTCTGAATTTTTGCTTCTTTATATAGCCATCACACTGGTGGTGCCGGCTCTTCACCTTGCGATGAGGAACATCAGTCCGCGGCTGTCCTGGAGCGGACCACTGGGGCACCCGAAGAGGCGCCTGAGGCCAATAATCCCTTGACGCTGAAGACGTCAACCTCCACGAGGCCAGAAAGAGCTTCTGATACGACTGCAGTGGATGCTGAGCTGCTTGGGCACGTAAGTATATTCTGTCTTAATCCTGCAAATTCTTGTGTCGGGTGCGCGAACAGCGCTCCCGATAGGAGTAGCCCCCGAAGATGTGCGTGACTAGAATAGTCGGGCGCAGATTGATATCCTGTTCTTTGCACAGCCGTTTTGTCGCCAGCTGCTGGAGGGAGCCACGGCCTTCATGCGAATGGAGAAGGAGGGGGGTCGACTCCGCATTGCTCTGGAGCAAGCCAACAGTGAGTACCAACCCGTGCATTCAGGAGGTGTGTCGACTATCTTCATTTTTAACTTTGATCCGGTGAGTCACAGGCGAAAAGGAGAGTATGGCGAAGCGGGTCGCCGAGCTGGAGAAGTCCCTGGGTGCAGCTCAAAGCGTGAGCGAACCCGGGGTGATCTAGAGAAGACCCAGGTTGAACGCTTGCTCGCACTCGCCAATGTAATCGGAGGTAAGTATCTCGGCTCATTGCCTACTTTGTCTTGTGTCGACTTCTGATGTGTCACAAGTGTGGTCATCTTCGTTGTTCAGAGCCGTGCGGAGGCGCTCCTCCAGAAGAGACTTCCAGTGAGAATGTCGACCTGGAGACGGCTGTTGGCTTCGTTGACCGCGCCCATGCGTATGCTTCGACTGTACTGCAGCAATCTTCGGCGGCGCTGCAGAAGTCGAAAGATGCCCTGGCGAGTGTGCATCGGAGCATCTTCCCCAACCAGCCGTCGCCGGCCGATGTTGATGCGCTTGCGGCCCCATTTGAAGGCGAGGCGACCACCCTAGCGGACTACACGCGTGCTCAGACGGTACGCGGCTCAGAGTTCACTTTCCGGCTTTTGCTTGGCCATGAGGTCGCAGGCGACTTCGAGGCAGTTGTCAGCGACTTTCCTCGAAAACCCGATGGCAAGACCAAGTCGCTAAATAGCGTCAAGGCAAAAGCGAGTCAGTTAGCTGTTAAGCTAATTGATACCTTTGAGAGGAAGCTTGCCAGGGCTGCAGACTTAGCCTCCAAGAAGAGTCGCTCGCAGTCGGAGTCTGCAGTGTAGTCTTTGTAGTAGGGTTCCCCTTTGATTCGCCTTTTGTAGTGAACTTAATGAAGTCTTTTTATCAATGCATTTTCTGATTCCTCCATGTGAATGTACCTCTTCGAGTCTTTTGCTAGAATGAATATGGCTTCTGTTTGACACCACCTAACTTGGCAGCCTGATGAAAATGCTGCTCTTGAAGTCGCCGAGGCCACCTGTGTAAATGAGGGTGAGGGTACCTCTTCTGTTGTGCCCGCTCGCCAACAGCACCCAGCTGGTCCAACTCCCACACGAAGCGTGAACGACCAGCGGGTGTTTAACTATATGAGGAACAAGATCGTTGAACTTGAGTCGAAGCTGCGGATAGCTGAAGTGGAGCTTGAACGCCTCAGGGCGCGTTCCGCTGGGCCGTTCAATCAGCGCGAACGGTTCCTTCTTGACCACATTGATCTGATATGTCGACAGCTACAAGGTTGGACTCTAGCTGCTTCGCTTTGATTTCTTCATGCTTGTGTTGTTCTGCATCTTGACCCGTTAATTGCAGTTGTTAACCCCGACTGGCGAGTCGAGAACACTCGAGTGGACGAGCGCGTGGAGAAGGAAGCCACCGGTGACTCAGTCGAAACTCGTCAATTCTGGGTACATAAGGGAGAGGGCCGCGTACTCGCACGGATGCTGGATCGCACCTGGCGAGCTGCGTTCATTCTTGAAGGTTGCAGGAAAGCACTCTGGCAAATCAACAGAGTGTTCTTCCCCCTTGGTGAGCAGCCGACTGGATTGCCCGCGCTGTTGGAGAGGTTCCGCAGTAGCAGGGCGTTGAAGGAGGTCGTCTTCGGCCAGCTTGTTGCCGGGGCCAACACGGCGTTTGCTTATGTTCGACTGCATCGACCTCATGTTCCCTTGGACAGAATACTTGATGGCTTGCCTAGAGATGCTGATTATGCTGAATCCCTTGCGGCTGCACGTCAGGCGATGCAACAGGTCCTGAATCATATAGAGCGACTTGTAGGGCCACTGGATGCGCCAAAGGAAGAGCCTGTCGACTAAGAATAGCAGTTTGTTGTTGTATGATGTTAGCTTGTAACGTAAATATGCATGTATGTATGCCCATGTGATGTTATTCGCTGAATGTATAACGTGTGATTTTGCACTCGTAAACCTGTATGGCGCGGGCCCCCGAGTGAATCGAGTGGCGGCCTAGGATTTCTGAGTTTATGCCTGTGTGGCGCAGCCCCCGAGTGATTCGAGCGGCAGCCAAGGCTGGACTTAGACCTGTATGGCGCGAGCCCCCGAGTGGTTCGAGTGGCAGCCTAGGATTTTCGAGTTATGCCTGTGTGGCGCAGCCCCCGAGTGATTCGAGTGGCGGCCTAGGCTGGACTCAGACCTGTATGGCGCGAGCCCCCGAGTGGTTCGAGTGGCGGCCTAGGATTTTCGAGTTATGCCTGTGTGGCGCAGCCCCCGAGTGATTCGAGTGGTGGCCTAGGCTGGACTTAGACCTGTATGGCGCGAGCCCCCGAGTGGTTCGAGTGGCGGCCTAGGATTTTCGAGTTATGCCTGTGTGGCGCAGCCCCCGAGTGATTCGAGTGGCGGCCAAGGCTGTTCTTTGACCTATATGGCGCGAGCCCCCGAGTGGTTCGAGTGGCGGCCTAGGATTTTTGAGTTATGCCTGTGTGGCGCAGCCCCCGAGTGATTCGAGTGACGGCCAAGGCTGTACTTTGACCTGTATGGCGCGAGCCCCCGAGTGGTTCGAGTGGCGGCCTAGGATTTTCGAGTTATGCCTGTGTGGCGCAGCCCCGAGTGATTCGAGTGGCGGCCAAGGCTGTACTTTGACCTGTATGGCGCGAGCCCCCGAGTGGTTCGAGTGTCGGCTTAGGATTTTTGGGTTATGCCTGTGTGGCGCAGCCCCCGAGTGATTCGAGTGGCGGCCAAGGCTGTACTTTGACCTGTATGGCGCGAGCCCCCGAGTGGTTCGAGTGGCGGCCTAGGATTTAAGTTGATTGCTCGCAAAGGCAGAATGACAAGTCTTTTTCTTCAAATATCTTTATTGATTCTCGCAAACAGGCCGCCTCGTTAAAACCCTTCCAGTCCCCTTAGGTACCCTGGCGAGGGAAAGAGTGCGTAAGAAACCTGCTGCTACTTAACAAGGTGAAGTTTACAAGCTCGGATCGATCAGGCGTAGAAGCGGCGTAACTGTGCCACGTTCCACGGATTGCTGCAGACTGTCCCCGTCTTCGAGTCCTTCAGGCGGTAAGCTCCATTGCCGATTGCCTCTGTCACAATGTATGGCCCCTCCCATGGGGAGGCGAGTTTGTGCACCTTCTTCTGCTTGAGCCGGAGAACCAGGTCTCCTGGGACGAATGCTCTAGGCCGCAGTCGCCGACCGTGGTAGTTGCGCAGGTCTTGCTGGTACACGGCTGTGCGGCTGAGGGCGATGTCGCGTGCTTCATCCAGGACATCCACATCATCTTCAAGTGCTTCTTCCGCATCAGACTCGTCGTATGCCACCACCGTGGAGCATCAAATTTGATGTCGCAGGGCAGGACTGCTTCGGCGCCGTACACCATGAAGAATGGTGTATACTGGGTAGATCTGTTTGGCGTGGTGCGTAGGCTCCACAGCACACTTGGTAACTCCTCCACCCAGGCTCCTGCGGCTCGCTTCAATGGTACTCGCAAACGCTTCTTGATGCCTTTGCTGACTAGGCCGTTGGCCTTCTCGACTTGCCCATTGGACTGCGGGTGCGAGATGGATGCATAACTGAGCTTGACGCCATGTTCAGAGCAAAAATCCCTGAATTCTTCGGCTGTGAAGTTCGTCCCGTTGTCGGTGATGATGCCGTGCGGCACACCGAACCTGAAGATGATCGACCTGATAAAGTTGACCGCTGAGGTTGCGGTTGAGCTTGTTATTGGGACCGCCTCGATCCACTTCGTGAACTTGTCGACTGCCACCAGGAGGTGAGTGTGCCCGCCTGGGGAGGATTTCTTGAAGGGACCTACCATGTCGAGCCCCCATTGCGCGAAGGGCCATGCGAGTGGTATTGTCTTCAGTGCCGACGCTGGTGCATGCGGCTTGTTGGCGAACTCCTGGCAGCCAACGCACTTTTTTACCGGTTCTTCTGCGTCTTGCATTGCGGTGGGCCAATAGAACCCTGCTCGCAAGGCCTTGGCCACCAGTGCTCGACTGCTTGCGTGGTGCCCGCATATGCCGGCGTGGATGTCGAGTAAGATAGCTTGGCCGTCGGCTGGATCGATGCACCTTTGGAGGACTCCTGAGATGCTTCTCTTGTAGAGCTCGCCATTGATGATGGTGAAGGCTTTGGAACGGCGGACGATGCGCCTGGCTTCGACTGGGTTCTCCGACAGCCGCTGGTGCAGCATGTAAGCCAGATACGGGCTTGTCCACGTGGGTTCGACCAACATTATCTCCATGGGCTCCTTCTCCGTGCTTGGCGGGTTGGCAGTGCTTGTTGTCGATGTAGAGGGTCCTGGCGGGGGCCGGACCTTGATTGAGCGCTGTGTGATGCACTCGAGGAAGACTCCGGGTGGCACCGGAGCTCGATCCGAACCTAGGTTGGCCAGGGCGTCAGCTTCTTCGTTGCTTTCGCGGCCAATGTGCCGCAGTTCGCAGCCGTCGAAGAGGCCTTCTAGTTGATTGTACAGCTCCCTGTAGGCTATCATGTTGTCAGCGATAGCATCGCACTGCTTCATGGTTTGCTGTACGACAAGGTAGGAGTCGCCGTAGATCATGAGGCGAGTGGCGCCTCAGTTCTGGGCCATCCGCATGCCGTGGATCAGGGCTTCGTACTCTGCTTCGTTGTTGGAAGGTGTTGAGAATTTCATCTGCAGCACGTACTTCAGCTTGTCGCCTTTAGGTGAAATGAGCACGACTCCTGCTCCGGCTGAGTTGAACTTTTTGGATCCATCGAAATACATTGTCCATGCATTGGACAAGTCGGGCTCATCAGGCAGTTGTGCTTCTATCCACTCTGTGGTAAACTCTGGGAGGACCTGGGCCTTGATTGCCTTCGGGTGTACATACTTCAACCCCCATGGCCCTAACTCGACAACCCACTTGGCGACTCTTCCTGTCGCGGCCGGGTTGGTGAGAATGTCGGATAGGGCAGAGGAGCTTACCACCGTGATCGGGTGCTCAGAGAAATAGTGTACCACTTTCCTGGACGTCATGAAGACTCCATATGCTAGCTTCTGATAATGCGGGTACCGCTGCTTGGAATCAGTTAGCACCTCGCTGAGGTAATACACGGGTCGCTGAACAGGGTGGCTCTTTCCTTCTTCCTCCCGCTCGACTACGAGTACGGTACTAACCACTCTGTTTGTGGCCGCCACATACAGGTACAGTGGCTCGTTCTCATGTGGTGCCACCAGCACTGGAGGGGTTGTGAGGGTCTCCTTCAGTTTGTTGAATGCGTCTTGTGCCTCCTCTGTCCACTCGAACTTGTCTGCCTTTTTCATCAGTTGGTAGAAGGGCAGGGCCTTTTCTCCCAACTTACTAATAAACCGACTGAGCGCTACGACTCTGCCGGCTAGGCGTTGTACTTCATGAAGCTTGGTCGGTGCAGGCATGTCGAGTATGTTCTGCACCTTCTCAGGGTTGGCTTCGATTCCTCTCGCAGAAACAAGATACCCCAGTAATTCTTCGGCTGGGACGCCGAAGACGCACTTGTCTGGGTTTAACTTGATCTGGTACTTGTTGAGCGCGTCGAAGACCTTGCGGAGGTCGTCGATGAGGCTGTCCTCTGTGCGGGTGGTGACGACTATGTCGTCGACGTAGACCTGGACGATCTGTCCTATGAGCTTCTTCAGGCAGGCCTGCATCATGCGCTGGTATGTAGCTCCAGCATTCTTCAACCCGAAGGGCATCATCTGGTAACAGAATACACCATGTGGTGTGATGAACGCCGTCTTCTCCTGATCCTCGACTTTCATCCTGATCTGCTGGTACCCGGAGTAGGCATCCAGGAAGGATAGGCGTGCGCAACCTGCAGTCGAATCGACGATCTGATCAATCCGCGGGAGCGGAAAGTGATCTTTGGGGCAGCACTTGTTGATGGTGGTGAAGTCAACGCACATGCGGAGTTTCTTCGTCTTCTTCTTTTCCACCAGTACCGGGTTTGCTACCCACTCTGACTCGTTTATCTCTCGAATAAATCCGGCGTGAAGCAGCCGGTCAATCTCCTTGCTGATGGCATCTCTCTTGGGACCCGCGAAGCGCCTCATGGTCTGCTTGACTGGTCTGGCGTCTTTGTGGACGCGTAAGGAGTGCTCGGCGAGTTCCCTTGGTATACCTGGCATGTCAGAAGGTTGCCAGGCGAATATCTTCCAATTCTCGCGCAGGAACTCGACGAGCGCGCTTTCCTATGCGCTAGTCAGGCTTGATGACACCCTGACTGTCTTATCGGCGTCCGTCGGGTGTACCTGATGGGCCCTTGTGTCGTCGCTTGTGTTGAATGCCGAATCCTTGGATGATTTCTTCCGTGGCGGGAACAGAGTCTTGTCGTTGTCGACTGCCATCATCTCCAGGTGCTCGTCCATCCCGAAGAACTCAGAAATCCTGCTGCACTCGCGGTCGCAGCTATCAGACCGGTCGAAATCGCCTTTCACCGTGATGACACCCTTAGGTTCCGGCATCTTGAGCAGGAGGTAGGCGTAGTGGGGCACTGCCATGAACCTGGCAAAGGCCGGACGACCCAGTATGGCGTGATATTGCGACTTCCAGTCGACTACCTCGAAGTCGATCGCCTCTCGCTGGAAGTTTTCGGGTGTGCCGAATATAACCTCGAGTGTAATTGTTCCCATGGGCGTGACTGCTTGCCCTGGTACTATACCGTGGAAGGTATTTGCTGATGGCGTCAGGTTGGATGTTGACTGTTCATTCTTCTGAGAGTGTCGGCGAAGATGATATTGATACCGCTGCCTCCATCCATGAACACCTTCTTCAAGGTGTACTCCCCGATCTGAGCTTCGACTACCAGAGCAGCGTGCCCGGGTCGTGGGATCGCCGGCGGGTGGTCCACTCTAGAGAAAGTGATCGCTGTTTCTGAGCCTCTCAGGTAATCGGGTACTGCAGGTGGGTTGGTGAGTGCTTGGTAGACCTGGCGGGTGATGATTTTCTGGGTCCTGTTGGAAGGACGTCCCTTCTGTATCATGTTAATCTGCCCACGTGCTGCCGGGAACACGTTAGCAGGATCCTGCGGCTGTGGCTGTGGTTGCTGTTGCTGCTGCGGGTAGAAGGCCAGCGCTACCTGCGCTGGGTTGGCGACTGCAGGAGCAGGCGGCGCCTGGAGAGCCAGCTGTGCGGCTGGCTGTGCCACGGGTGCCGCTTGGTTGTCATGCTGTCCGTTCTGAGGGACTATTCACGCAAACGCCCTGTATATCTTACGCGCCTTTCTGCAGTCCTTCAATAGGTGGCGGGATCCCCACTTGCCTGTTTCTGGGTCCCTAAACATATGATGCTTGCAGGGTTGCTCTAACTCTTCTTCTTCAGTCAGTGGGCGTCTCCGCCACTCGCGCTTGCGACTTCCATCTCCATGGTAGCCACTGCCACCGCCCTGGTTGTACTGTCTTTCACTCTCACGGGGGGTTTCGAATCCCGCCGCTACTAACTCGATCGAGTCGTTGCCGACGTAACGCGACTTCTTCTTTAGGCGCCCTTCTCGCCAGTTGCTAGGTCCTGCTTCTTGCCTCGGAGATCGTGGTGCATCACGGACAGAGTCTTCTCCATCTGCCCACTGGTTGGCTATCTGCATGAGCTCGATCATGTTCCTCGGCCTAAGCCTACCAAACTCCTCACGGAGGTCGCGGCGGTAAACGCCGTGCATGAATGCGTCCATTACCCTGTCTTCTGAGGTGGCTCCGTCCATGGTGTTGCGAAGCAAAGTCCACCGCTGGATGTACGAACGGAGTGGCTCGTCTCGACCTTGCTTGCACGCCTGGAGCTCAATGAGGGTTGTTGGCCTCGCGTATGTCCCCAGAAAGCTCTTCACGAAGGCGTTCCTGAACTCGTCCCAGGTGCTGAAAGCGTCCCTGGGCTGAGTGTTGAGCCACCCGCGTGCGGATCCTGTGAGCATCAACTGGATGTACTGCATGGCAGTAGTCGAAGTACCACCCTGACAGCTGCACGCGATGAGGTAGTCTTCCAGCCAGTCCCTTGGGTCTTGCTTCCCGTCATACTTGGGTGTCTCCGCTGTTAGCTTGAAGCCTTTGGGCATCTTCGTGTCACGGATGTTGAAGCTGAAACATGCGGCTCCGCGTGGCTCGAAGTCGTCGTCGTCGTCGTTGGCCTGTGCACTTGCTGCTCGCATCCGTCGACTGCGATCCACCCTTCTCTGTGTGACAACATTACAGACATCTTCGCCTGGCTGCGGCTGTCGCAGTCGAATTGGGGCTGGGTCTGCAAGTGGTGCGGGTTCATGATCGCGGCGGCCTCGATTCTCGTGCACCCTTTCTGCTGGTGCTGACTTTGCCAGGACTTCCTCGACTTCCCTGAGGGATTGAATTTGTCGCCTATGAAGGCGGGCGTGGGCGTTACCCTCCGGCGGCTGTGTTAGTCACAGGTAGGTTTCGACTGCCATGAGGGCCGAAGCGGGTGTCTTGGGGACGGGGTTTCCGTCCGCATCCTCCGTCATGAATGACGACTCCAGATTGCGGGCAAGGTGGACGCGATCAGCCTCTGGCACCCGTGGCATGCGAGCCCTGTGACGTCCTCCTTGTGTGACTTCTTCCGATCCGGCCATGAACGAGTGTGCTGCCCTCCTGGCACTCGACGCGTCGGCCAATTCTTTGCGTCGAATCAGATCAGCCTTCTCTTGGCGGACTCGCTCGGACTCCTTCCAAAGCAAGTATTGGACCGCCAGTTGGTCTTCTCGGGGTTCATCTGGTGCAGGGAACGTGCCTTCGTCCACGTGCTTCATGGCCTTGATCGCCATCTCCCGAGTGATGGTGAGTCTTGTCACCCTGTCCGGCATGGTCACCTCCAGCGGGTATACGGGTTCCCCGCCGTTGGATCGTGCTGGGCTGGCCATATAAACTTGCGCGGGGTAAACCCGTCGAGTGGGGCTGATGCTCCCAGTCCTGCTTCCTTCGTCCGAGCTATGCTCAGAGTCGAAGATCACAACAACATGGCGGGTGCCACGGTCACTGCTACTGGCGACTCCGCGATGCGGAGACGCGGTTGGCGTAGTCGAAATCGGCGTTGATTTTGGCTTCGTCCGGGGCGCGGACAAGAAGGTTGGAGTAGACTTGTTTCGTGCCGGGGTTGCAGTAGATGCGATTTTTCTGGTAACCGCGGGTGTGGTCACCGCAGTCGCCGTTGACGCGGTCGTAGATGGTGCCGACGCAGTCGAAGCGGACGCGATCTTCACGGCAGTCGATGGCGCGATCGCCGTGGCCGCGGTAGATGCGATCTTCACAGCGGGTGAAGCCGCTGTCAGCGCAGTCGATGTAGGTGCAGGCGCATCCGTCGCGCGCAACGTGGCCAGCGTGGGCCAGAGTGTTCCACGACTGTCCACCAGATAGCGCAGACTACCGAAGGTAATCCACGTGCTCTGCTGCAGCTCAGCGTACGCCAGGAGATCCGCCGGCGGGTGCTGGGCGAACTCGAGGAAGCCGGTGTAGATCGACTCCCTGGCGCTGATGCCGTTCTTCATTGCAGATGAGGCCGGCGCAACCATGACTCCAACGATCTGTTCTCCCCACGGACGGCGCCAATTGTCGAGGTGTGGACTCGGCAAATCCCAAGGTTGTGTACCCCGGGTTGATTGAGGGGGAGAGAGTATGAACGTTGGTGATCACGACGGCTAACAGGGGGCGAGTTTACCCAGGTTCGGCCCCTCGAGATGAGGTAAAGACCTACTCCTGCTTGTCTGGTATTATCGAGGTGGCTGCAATGGCGAGATGGCAATCTCGCTAGGGTTTGCCTGTGTGTTTCTTGACCTAGGTGGCGCACCCTCCTGGCCTTTATATCACAGGCCAGGTCTCGGGTGGACGGTGCGGATTGTACATTACAGGATAAGGAAAGCCATCACCGGCCTAACCGGCTACTTGGGCCACACGGTACACTTCATGGGCTTCAATGGGCTTCCCTTGGCGTGACCCAGGTACCACCACCGTGGGGTACCCGAAAGGTAGCCCCACGACAATGTGGCTTAAATATGCATGAACATGACATTATTAAGTAGGTTTTGTTCTTCCGATCATTTTGGTACCTTATTTGTAATTTTCCGAGTTTCGATGAATAAATAGTAAATTAAACGATTATTTGAATTTAATTCTTTTAATCAATTAAAGAAAACATCAAAGTAAAATTTGTGAACATGATGTGATAATTGCATGGTTTGATAGCAATTGAAGTGTTGATCACTTTGATATTTTATTCACAAATTTTGGTGGATTATTTATCGAATTATGATTTTCTCCAAATTTGTGTCATTTATGCCATTTTAGGAATTCTTAATAAACAGCAAACTAATTTACTCAAAAGAGCATGGCAATGTCACCATTAGGTAGGTATTGTTTTTCTGAACAATTTGACATTTGATTTGCTAAATTTGGAGCATTATTTAAATAGTTATCAATTGTTTAAAATTATTTTTATTTCCAAAAAGGAAAACCTAAAGTGCAGACAGGCCGGCCTTCAGCCGGCCAGGCCGGGCCACAGGCCGGGCAGAGGCCCGAGGCATTCGGCCTTTGGCCGGCCCAGGCTGGGCGTAGAGGCCGGGTGGGTGCCCGAGGCTGCCGGCCTTCGGCCGGCCCAAGCAGAGCCCAGGCCGAGCACCTGCCCGAGCCATCTGGCCTCAGGTCGGACGGGCCGGGGTCCAGGCCGGGTGCACAGCAACGGCGGGGAGCGGTGGTGACGTACGGCTACCGGCGGCGGAAGAGGGAGAGGGGGAGCGGGCGGAGGCCAGAGTGGACGCGGAGCTCACCAGGAGCCCTAAGGCGTGGACGGCGACGGCGGGGATGGACGGAATCGACGGGCGCGTGCTCGACGGCACCCAGCCGATGCGGAAGAAGAAGAGGACGCCGGGGTCGATGCGAGCGATCCTGGCCCGATTCCTTGCGCGGGGAGGGAGAGAAGGGCACAGCGGTGTTCCCTATCGGCTTCGATCCGCGCGGGGCAGCTCCATACGGCGGCTATTCGACGGCGGGCGCGAGCTCGACCACTGCCAGAGCGCGTGAGAGGAGGGAGAGGAACGGGGCAGGTGAGGGAAGGAATGAGACGCGTGGGGGGGGAGCAGGCGGGCACGTCGGCGTGTCCATGGTCACGGGGGCACGGCAGTAGGGAGTGGGGGCGGCGGCATGGGCGCGGGGAGGAGCTGACGGCATGGCGCCAGTGCCGTTCGCGGCACAGTGAGGGAAGAGGAGGAGAGGAGAGTATGACAGGGGGGGCCCTGTCAGGTGTTTAACCATTTGCCTTTTCTTTTTCAAATAAAAACAGAAGCACGTTAGAGATTTTATTGAGGCCCTAAACCACTTTCTAAAAATCTGCAAAAATTCAAGTGGGCTCTCAAAATCATCTAGAAGCTTCACAAAATTTGGTGCCCCAAAATAAAATGTTTTGGACCACATTTGTTCACAGGTTTTAATTTTAGTCATTTTTGACAATTTCCAAATTGTATTTATTTGGAGCACTTAAGCATTTCCAAAAATAATGAAATTATTCATGGAGGCTCATAATATAACAATGAAGCAGTCCATGATTTTATTTTGAATTTTTGGAAAGTTATCTTGGTTTCAAAATTCAACGTTGATTTGAACCATTTTGAAATCTCAGATTTTTATTTCTTGCTTGGCAATAGTTGGGTTTGAAGAATTGGTTACAACATGTCAACTTGGAACTTCCTAGACAATTTGGAAGTCCAAGAACAATTTGGTTGCCAAGTTAAGCAATTGTATTTGGTGTGGAAGTTTGGGAAGGTTTTGCTTCCCCATTTTAATTTCTTTCAATGTGAAAAGTTAGATGTGGCAAAATCCAATGCATGTCATGATGCAACCATGAAAGCAAAAAGTGGAAAAATTCTTCGTATTTTTCAGTATCAAACTGGGGCTGTTACAATGAGTTTGTTCTTTATTTGTTGGATTGAATAGATCATGAGGTTTCTTGATGCTTGTGTTATTGAAGAAAGAAACTATTGAAGAAATAGGTTGTGGTGTTTGTTAGTACTATCTTTGGATGCGGATAGTGACAGCATAAAGTGTCCATAGATGTGGAATACGAACTTTAAGGTGTGCTTTTCGTAGCCCTACGCAATTCTCATCCTATTTGATCCAGAAAAGAATTATCTCCGAGTAACGTCTACCATGCATGTATTTTTGTGGGAACTATCATGTGTTTAATTATGTTAATGATGTTGAGAGTAGTCACTAGTGAAAGTATGAAGTCTAGGCCTTGTTTCCAAGCATTGATACACCGTTTTTACTCACTTTTGTCACTTGTTTGCTTGCTGCCATTTTTATTACAGAATTACAAAATCACCTTTTACCATCCATATCACGTGCATTTTACCATCTCTTCGCCGAACTAGTGCACCTATACAACTGACAATTGTATTAGGTGTGTTGGGGACACAAGAGACTTCTTGTATCTTAATTGCAGGGTTGCTTGAAAGGGATATCTTTGACCTCTACCTCCCGTGGATACGATAAATCTTGGGTTACTCACTTAAGGGAAATTTGCCGCTATCCTACAAACCTCTGCGCTTGGAGGCCCAACAAGTCTACAAGAATAGAAGCATGTAGTAGACATCAACGTCTCGCCTCGCTCATGTCCTTTCCCTGCCCTCGCGCATGTCCCTTGCCCTATATTGGCCCGGGCCTCGCTCACGTCCCTAGCAAGCTGATCAGCGCTCCACTCATAAAAAGACAAAAAAAAGTAGCAACCAGCAAACATGTGTGGTCACCTGACCACACAAGGTTTTGGTAATTCCTTTATATACAAGCCTGAATCATAAAGAAAAAACTAAAAGACTAGTAAAAATATATGTATTTGACATCATAGATTTGAAATGGCATCACAAACTTCAGGTTCTGGCTCCTCCACTTGGGGCACCAGCTCGCAACGGGCGAGATATAGGGCGTGTTTGGTAGCCCAACTACCCTCAGAAAATCTTCATCCACCCCACCTTTTTCTGTTTGTTAGCCTGTGTCGTATGTATGTGCCCCTGCCCACCTTGCCCGGAAACGTCTCTCAGCCCTGCCCAGGAGAGAAGCGCAGATCGAGCTTCTCACCTCAGCCCTGCTCGCTTCAAACAGAAAACCCCACGCGTGGGACCCGCTCGCGCAGTGCGCCTCCCACCCCGCCCGAAAACTTCTCTCATTCCCCCCGTATCCTCTCTCTCTCCCATGCTCCCACCCCACAGGTCGTGCTCCCGCTGACCTCCACCGCACCACCCCAGCCTCCGGCCAGCCCGCCGCCCGAAGCTCGATCTGGAGCTCGGCCGCCCTCCACCGCGCCACCCCCGCCGCCCGGAGCTAGCTCCATGAGCTCCACGGACCGGAGCTCGATCTGGAGCTCGGCCGCCATCCATCGCGGCTCCCCCGCCGCCGGCCAGTCCGCCGCCCAGAGCTCCACGAGCTCCACGGACCGGAGCTCGACCTGGAGCTCGGCCGCCCTCCACCGCGCCACCCCCGCCGCCCGGAGCTAGCTCCATGAGCTCCACGGACCGGAGCTCGATCTGGAGCTCGGCCGCCATCCACCGCGGCTCCCCCGCCGCCGGCCAGTCCGCCGCCCAGAGCTCCACGAGCTCCACGGACCGGAGCTCGACCTGGAGCTCGGCCGGCCTCAACCACGCCACCGCCGCCGGCCAGCGCGCCTGCGCCTGGGCCTCCCCGCCGGCCGGAGCCGCCTCCCAGCGCCGTCGCCCGAAGCCGCCGCCGGAGCCAACGATCCAGCGCTGTCGGTCAAGTTGCCCACGATGGAAAGATGGAGTTTGGACTTGATTGATTGTTTTCATTTTTTTCAAGGTCCTTTGTGCAAGAATCTAGACTTATTTGTAATTTCAATTTCTGGAACCTGCTCTCAGCATGTCTGGGTACATACAGGCCACCAAACATGGTCTCAACTCAGCATAGCTTAGTTTATACAACCTACCAAACACCCACACTAAAACAATTTTGTATGTGGGCATCATAGCTGGACTGGGCCTGTATGGGTTAAGATGGAGTATACGGGCTACCAAACACACCCATAGTGTTTGCGCGCGCCGAGCGCTAGGCTTGGGAATTGGACCTATGGACTCGCCGACCTCAGTGTGGCATCGGCTCGTCTCCTAGCCTTGGGGCCGGTAGCAGTTCGATCGGTTCAGAGATATTGCCCTTGCTGGGCCTCATTTAGGGAGAGCCTCTAACCCGTGTGGGCAGATTGTATAGAGAGCATAGCCTACGCTCTCTCTCCCATCGACTTGCTTTTCAATATCATTTGTTACATATATACATTTTACTCATCGGAATTGAGTTATGTTGTTCGTCGTTTCACATATACCTGTTTTGTTTTATATATTTTTAAAAATAGCAAAAATGCCTGTGCGTTGCAACGGGAGGAAAAACAAACAAGAAACATCAACGCAACCCAAATTTTGCCTCAAAACCCCACCAATTTGTTGTTTGTTGATTGTCAATGCAGAGAGAACGCTATATATCTTAGTAGTATGTTAATGATGTTTATTTGATTAAGCAGTGGACGTTTATTTAGAGCAAATGACTATACTTGAGTTGCCCATATATTTGTATCTGATTGCATGGCATTGAAGCAAGCTATGGACTGTGAACCGTTGGGTATGAAGTTCAGACAAATTAAATTCCTTTTGGCATTGTGTGGCACTGCTGACCAAGATGCCGATGCACCGCTCTGTTACGTTTAGGCTAGTCATAGTAGGAAGTAACTTAGACTAGTAACATACATATTTTACTAGGTTATGTTACCACCTTTATAGTGGGTAGTAACATGTGTGTGGTGTCATGCAACTCTTCATTAATTAGGTTGTAGAGTCATACTGTCTTGGGTTTTGTAATGTTACGGTAACATAGCTAGTTACTCCATTTGTCTTTCTCTTCTTTAATTGCATGCCACATCATCATTTTTGATTATGTGGCACTTATGTTACTACCTATGTTACTCCCACTATGACTAGTATTACATGCACCGATGTAGTTTCAGTTCAAATAAGAAAAATAGATAGGCAAATGATGCAAACCATTGTAGTAGCAAATTACTCTCTTCAGTGCACTTACGTCTTTGCAGGCATTGACACAAATATATGCAAGACACATATGCTACTCTTATGGGCATGAACAGAAGTAGCACATCCAGCGGGGATTGAATAAATCGGGCATAAAAGAGCATGTTGTAAGTCTGAATCGAGAGAGAGGGTACATACCACACATAGCTGGGATCGCGGCCACATGGGAAAGCGGATCCTTGGAGCACTCATATGCCAGAGGATGAAAGGCAAATCGTGAACCATCCATCTTTCGCTCCCGATTATTAAACCAATATAGGAGCATCACGCCATGTACGCGGAGGTTACCAAAAGGCCGTGTAGCCTATGAAGCCGGTCACGGATGCCGTCGGGAGCGTTGGCACCTTGGAGGCATATGGGCATCCTGGGGCGACGTCGCCGAGCAGGGCAGCGTCCCTCCCGGAGCAGGTTTTCTTGGAGGCGGTGCGGCTGCACCGCGCCGGCTACATGGGCACCTCGGCGCCGACGACCAAGGCACACTGGACGACCTAACTGATAGCTTTTGACCTTATCTAACCCGTGCGCTGGAAGCTCACGCGAGCCGAAGTGAGGATAATATAATTCGTGATGTACTGTGTGTCTCGCCTTATTGCGAGCCAATTGATTGATCTAGTATGTTGAGCTTGCTGACTTGCTCGGATGGGTCTCTGCCGCTCATCTTCACCACTGCCGCCGGCTAGCTAGGATCTTCGGGCCGCAGCGAGGTTTTTTCATCCTGGTTGATCAGGAAAAACGATTTCAGCTGAACGGTGAGACGGCTTCAATCTCGAGCATGGAGTTCCAGCAATGCCGGCGCACGGGCGTAACCGCGAGATTTGAAGCAATGGCTTCTTCGATCGATGGCCTGGGTTTAGGGAAGGTACTCGGTAGTTTTCGCCCTGGTCGACATCGACTCCTCGATCTAAGGTAAAAAAAATCAGGTGTATATATATGGAATCGGTGTGCGGCCTGGAGTTGTTCTCGATGGTGTCGTACGACGGTACGAAGACCTGTGTGGTTGACATACGAAGCGTACACGCAGGAATTTGACCTGTGCGGTTGACAGTCGACGCGGACCTAGAGAGCCGGGCCTGACGGCCGCTTATAGCGATCGGATCTGGTCTTTTTAGCGATAGGAATAACTGGTTTTATTAGCGATCGTATGAAATATTTGGTTGAAACGTTTTTCTCACTTGCGGATGGCATAGGTGGGTAATTTTTACCAACTTGAGGGGCAATTCGGATGACGTACCAAACCAAACCACGGAAGCCTTATTACTTTTATTATTAGGTATAGATTATGTGCCTTGGTTGTTAATGTTTTGTTTTCCACGTTCGTATATCTTCTCTTATCTACTCGACGTCGTCTTCCCTTCTTAGTTTTCTCTCTTCATCCCACCAATCATGAAGTGATACATTCGTGCTCTATTGAGTCACATTTTCACCAATTAATTAATTTACTCCGGACTCAAAAGCTGTTGCTTTCTCATGTAGATTGCAAATATTTTTGGAATACAAAACCATACATGGACCCAGAGTTATTCCAAACATTTGGGTGACTCAGTTTATTCTTCTTGTTAAACCGTAGCATCGACAACAATTTTTTACGTATGGTGGTCGGTTGTGTGCGGCTTGTGCTATTGCAATTTCAGAGATGAAAATGGGCCGATAGTCCTTTTTTATCACGAAAAGTAAACCCGTGGAGAGCTGTAAGTGTATATGTTTTAAATTGCTCTAATCAGGTCTTGTACATCATCTTGTTGATACCCCATGAGTTGTGCGTCCCACCGAGAAGGCCTGAAAACGAACAAATACCTACGCATCAACATTCTCGTGAGCGAGGACATGAACGACAATGATCCGACTTATTAGTGTTTTCATGTTGTGCTATTCTTCTGGACAGGGTAGCCGTCACCCAAAGGAACTGGCTAGCTGGTAGGAGTAGGCATCAGATGAGACATCATCGCCGAATTTACTGAAATGACGCCACTGTATATATAGCTTCAGAGAAAGACACGAGAATAGACTGAACTTTCTTAAAAAAAAAAACAGAGACAATTAGATGGAAGATGCATGCAACTTTTTCGCACCGTCCAAGGTGGATCGTGTTTTATTTTATTTTATGGGAGTAACTAGAGCTCAATCGAGTGAGAATTAAGTTAATTCTTACTTAGATGATGTCATCCAGTTCAATATGCAACTCATGTACAATCCATGTACAACTGAGAAATCTCAGTTGTAACTATGTGTAACCCATGTGCAACTGAAAAAAAATAGATACATAAAATAACATACCGCACGAATCATAATACAAATCTAACGAGATTAGAGTTGAGTGAGCTCTAACTTAATACTCACTCGAGTGAGAAATAACAAAACCGTTAGAAGAATAGAATTTGAGTTACAAGAACCTGCCCAAGTTGAAAGCAACCCACGCGTACGGCAGCACCCCTTCAAAGCAACTCTAGCGATCGATATCCCACACAAGATTTCTGACATCTAGCCCCAAAAAATGATTAATCTTGATTTTTTTTGTTAATTACTTGCAGCTGACACGAGGTTTTGTGACACTTGTTGCACAAAACACCAAAAAAAATCTCTTTTGCAGCATAGCACACATATTTTTTTATCGAATTTACTGCACCTAACCCAAATAAAATTTTAATCTTGGTTTTTGGATAATTACTTGCGGCTAACACCATACTTCACCAAGCACATACATATAACTTTTTTTTTCTAGTGGATCATAGATTTTTTTGTCTGATCAGATGCACCTAACCCAAATATACCAGTTAACCTCATTAACATAATCCAACTCCTGCAGCACCACCACGCCATCAAAACAACTCCTGCTGTATCATCATGTCAGCAACCAAAGCAAAAATTACCTTTTATTTGTGATACGTGGACCGGAAGAGTACGATCAAGGTGGACTGGTATGTCATCAGAAAAAGAAGCCTCCGCCTAATCATGTCAAAAAAGTGTGGCGTGTTGTAAAAAGAGAATTTATTTCTGTGTTTGATGTAACAACTAACTCAAAGCCTGGTGTTAGCTATAAAAATCAATCCAAAACAAGATTAATAGGTATATTTAGACTAGATGCAACTAATTAGATCAAAATGTGTGGTTTGTTTTCCGTGTTTGTGCAACAAGTGTCACACAAAGGGTGGTGTGCGCCGCAATTTTCTCGTAAGAGAAAGATAACGCTACCACGACCACGATCGACAATCACCATCGATCGGTGGATCTTCGCGCGCGGAGCAGCTCAACTGGATTGTCGCACGCGGTGGAGTAACAAGGCAACACGATTAACAACGAAGAGACAAATCACTAGCTAGGACCATATACGTACGTATTAGTTATGGATCGAAGATTCTGAATGATCCACTCTTTGTTGTTGGATGGGTGTGGCGTGGCGGGGAAGAGACGGCTCGACCCCGGCCGGCCGCCCGTACGTCGTGTGGTCGCCGTCGATCGACCGCTCGCTCGCGGCGGCGCAAAAATAGAAGCGAGGCGGGCATAGAAATGGGTAGATAGAGACCTTGGCGTCGGTCGCGTTGTTCCGGTGAACTGTAGCGTCCGTCCTGTCCGGTGGTGGTCACGCCATGCATTGTACTACCTGCTGGGTGCGTCCGTCGGCGGGTACGGTGGGATCGGGGCGGAGCTGCGCCGTTGCTTTCCTACCACCTTATCGCCGGGGCGGGAGTAGACTACCACCAAATCTGTACGTGTGCCGCTCCATTTGGGGTTTACGTGACCGCTAAAACTTCCTCTTAATGTTCGATCGTCAGAGTCACACAAACAAACCTTCCTCCTCTTGAGTCTTGATTGATCGAGCGCCGCATGATTTTTCGTCGCGACACCACGTGGTCGAGTCGTCACATCGTTGCCTGTTGGGCGGAAATGAAGGATCGGTTGTGGGTTGTGGCTGCTCTTTTTGCCTCAAGATCACACTCCTTTGAAAGGGCACTGTGCAGTTGTGCCCAAGCAGTAGCTAGTAACCATCATAGTGTACTGAAACGCGAGTGCGATCATGGATGCATCTTCTGCTCTTCTGACTAGTGCACAGTAGAGTGGTTGCAGTTTCACGACGACGTACGTACGTACGGGAGAGCACCCACACGGTTCTCTCACTGAACGTGAAAGCTACACCGTGGACGCGTCTGGAAATTTAAGCGGAAACCATAGATGAAAGGCCGAGCTCGATCTAGGGAGCTCTTTATTTTTGAAAAATTCGAAAATTATAATTTGAAGTAAAAAAATCTGATAAAAATCCCGGATGTAGACAATGTTGTACACTCTGCCAAGTGCAGAAATCTCAAATCTAAATAGTTCATATTCTGTGCTACACAAAAACTAACAAAATTTGACAGGCCTGGAAAAGTTGAAATTTTACACTGCTCACTAGTGGCGGAGGGACGGAATGAATCTGAGGTAGCGCGAATTCTAGAAAGGCAAGTAGACATATTCATCGCATACTTAGATGAGTTGGCTTCGGCCACTCCCGTACTCTCGAGACCTTAAATGCCCACCTAGAATAGGATTTTGTTTGAACGGGAATTATCTACCTCGAATGGTAGAAAGAGTTGGTTTTCGATTTGGATAAGATCTACTTCCTATTTTCGGTTCAGAATCACTTATGTACAATGTGTTCACTAAAAAGAAGCATAATCCATACGGAGTCCAGTCCGTGTCTTCAACATACGACCGCTCAAATTGTTCAGAAACATTATCGTCTAAACTCAAGGTAGGGTGGTCGCCCCAACTTACCATACCGGGAGGTGGGAGCTCCGCCCCTGTTGTTCACCACTTTCAAATGTGGGATTTTGTTACCTTTACGCAGCCCGAAATACATGATATTTCTAGTTGAGATTGGACACGTTGGTAGTACGACATTGTCTACGTCTAGGATTTTTTCAGTTTTTTTTTTTGAAACTTCAAAATACGGTTTTCAAAAAAATTAAAATAAAGTGCTAGGGCGAGAGCTGGGGCGCTGGCCGGCCGGCCGGCCGTTCCTTGCGGAGAAGGATACCGATCCACCGGTGGTCCGTGGTCCCATATGGACGTCGGTCGGTATCGACCGATGGCGCGCGGGCGCGGCCATCAACGGCAGGAATTAATAGCCGTCTCCATATAGAACCCCGGCCGTACGTATTACCAGAAGCGAGTATTTAGACGAAGATACAGACCGCCCGTTTAAGGCAAAGGGGGCCAGCTGGGTAAGTAGGTAGGTCGCCGGCCGTGTCAGGCAGGGCACTGTTGTTGGCACGCGCGTCCAGCTAGCTCCTGTGCGGCAGGGCGCTCTGTGTTGTCGCATGCAAGATCCGATCCGAGTAGTGTGTTGGTGGTAGCTCAGATCATGATGGTGTCGCGCTCGCGCCGCGCTGCGTAGGTCCGGCGGGCGCTAGCGCGTGTGGTCCGGCCGCCAACGCCCGCGTGCGCGTGCGGCCGTACGCTACGTGCTTCCCCGGCCGGCACCAGCGCGGCGGTCGGGCCTAGCCCGATCGACGGTCCACTGCGCCGTGGCCGGGCCGGCCGGACGCCGGTAAAGCCGCGTACGGTGTGCCCGCCGTTCGATCCCGATTTGCAGCCAGGTTGTGATTGACGTTCAGTTTTGCACCGTTGGCTTAGTAGCGATGACATCTTCGTAACTAGATCTTATCTTGACATATTTTGATAATTTTTTCTGTTATTAATAATTGACAGACCGTCCTAACATACTTGACAGTTTATGCACTACAAAGTTACCGGTCTAAAATAACTTTGTTGCCGGTCTCATGCATATCATTCTAACTCGTTATAATATTGTACAATTAATTAATCTACTTGAGGAAACGTGGGCCCAGAAAAAGTGTCATATAAAAGCGGAGAAACCAACGACCTCACGCATGCAGAGAATCTTTTCCAAATACGAAATTTCAAAATTACTTATCTCTTTAACCGTTGATCGAATGACAATCCGCTTTCATCGTTGGGCTCGTCTCGACGAGTACTTTAAAAAAAAATCCCATCTTAATATGTTTTGACGAATTTTTGTTTCATCGTCAGTAGCCAGGTTATTGTATTGTAGCTGTCAACTTACTAGGTGACAAGTTGCCATCCAAATAACACACAGTCACCAAGATAATTTTGCATGTTTTATCTCATAGCAATGATGAACATGTCCAGAAAATAAGTATTTGATCCACTCTAAACACGTAAAAGATCACGCTAATATCAGGAAAGGCCTACATTTGTGAGTAACAAAGTTCAAAAAACCTGGTAACCATTTGATTTTAACTTTGTGACCAAGTAACTATGATCTGGCAACTAAGGCCGGAAAAAAAAAATTGTCAAAACATATCAACATGGGATCTACTTTCGAAGATCTCGACGCGACAAAGCTAACCATGAAAACGGATTTGTGTTTTGACTTACGGTTTAAGAGATAAAACATTTTAAAAATCGGAACCTAAAGAGAATCTACATGTCTGCATGCATGCAATGTTGGGAATATGCCCTAGAGGCAATAATAAAATGGTTTATTAGCATATTCATGTTTATGATAATAGTTTTTTATTCTCCATGCTATAATTGTATTAACCGGAAAACATAATACATGTGTGGAATATAAACAAACAGGTGTCCCTAGTAAGCCTCTACCGGACTAGTTCGTTAGTCAAGAGATGGTTAGAGTTTCCTAACCATGGACTTGTTATAGTCACTTGATAACGGAGTCATATCATTAGGAGTAATGATGTGATGGACAAGACCCAAAAATAAAGAGTTGCAATTGATCGTGTTTCATTGCCAACACTTTTAGTATATGCCAAATATAGTTTCCTTAGACCATGAGATTATGTCACTCCCGTTTACCGGAGGAATACTTTGTGGACATCAAACGTCACTTCGTAATTGGGTGATTATAAAGGTGGCTTTCAGGTATCTCCGATGGTATTTGTTGGGTGACATGAATCAAGATTGGGATTTGTCCTTCCTTGTGGCGGAAAAGATATCTCTGGGCCCTCTCGGTAATATAGCATCAGAAAGGTTGCAACCATGTGGTTAAGTGTTAATCACGGATATCCTATATTATGGACGAGTAAAGAAAATTTGCCAGGTAACGAGATAGAACTAGATATGGAGATATCGACGATCAAATCTCGGGCAAATTAAATATCGGTGAGACAAAGGGAATCGTATACGAGATTAAGAATCTCCGGCATCGTGGTTCAATCGATAAAGAACTTCGTTGAATATGTAGGAGTCAATATGGGCATCCCGGTCCCGCTGTTGATTATTGATATGATCATGTCTGCATATTCTCGAACCCGTAGGGTCACACACTTAACGCTCCGATGTAGCTAGGGTTAGCGATGAGATAAATTGATGGTATGAACGAATGGTGATTCAGAGTCTCGGATGGGATCCCGGACACACGAGGAGTTCCGGAGTGGTCCGGAGAATAAGATTCATATATGAAAGTGGTTTCCGGAGGTATCGAAAAAGTTTCGGGAATTTTCCGGCAGAGTACCGGAATATTCTAGAAGGTTCTAGAGGAGTCTAGAAGTGGGGCCTAAAGGTGTTTGGGCCCACATGAGATAAAGGGGTGGTGGACTGACCTAAAGGGCCAGCCGCACCACCTGCCCAAAGGGCCCATGCGGGCTGAAGGCCCAAGTGGGGGGGGGGGGGGGCGGCCAAAACCCTAGGGGCTGGCTTGGGGGCCAAGCCTCTCCAGCCGCCGGCCCTAGGGGGCAAGGGGCGCAGCCCCCCTAGCCACCTATATAAGGAGGGGCTAGGGGAGGGCTGCCGCACCCTGGATGCTCCCTCCTGCCCTAGCCGCCACCCCCTTCCCTTTGCCCTAGCCGTCATGCGCCACATCTCTCACCGGAGGGCTGCCGCACTCCACCTCTCCCTTTCTGCACCACCCCTAGCCGTAGGGCTGCTGCACCATGTCCTCCTCTCCCTCTCCTCTTTCTTGGCTTGGCGAAGCCCTGCTCGTGGAGACTACACCATCAACGCCACCACAACCGTCGTGGTGCCGAGATCCATCTAGCCACGTCCTCCTCGCTTGCGGGATCAAGGAGAGGACGTCTACATCGAGCCGTACGTGTGGATACCGCGGAGGTGCTGCCCGTCGTGGCACTTCATCGGATTGGATCTTCGAGGAAATACATCTCCTCGGGACTAGATGAGTCTAGTTTCGGGGATCGACTAGCCAACCCCTGCACCGACAAAACGCGTTTGTTGATCTTCAAGGGTAAGAGATTGGATCTCATCTTCGCTACCACCGTCTAATAGATCTAGATCCTTGGGGTTTCTTCCGCTTGTTACGTAGGAAAATTTTTATTTTCTATGCAACGACCCCTTCATGCAAAACTAAGTTGTCATATTTTGAACCGTGCCCATGGAAAACTAATCGGAGGCACGTGCCCTATGTAGCACGGTCCAATATTGTATGCTATAACTTTTTGTGAGATAATATCATCTGTTAGATGTTGGGAAACAATTCAAGACATGATCTGTAACTTTTCATATCATTACTATGTCCGAAAACATGTACTCCATCCGTCCAAAAATAAGTGTCTCAAGTTTGTCAAAATGTGGATGTATCTAGACATGTTTTTATGATTAGATACATCCATATTTTGACAAACTTAAGACACTTATTTGGGACGGAGGGAGTAAGAAGGTATCCGACAACTATGCATAATTGTTGGAGCAACTGTTTGACACTAAGCTGGCATTATGTTGTTGTACTCTAGCAACTAATGCAACATACATAGCAATATGTGATCTAGTTTTAAAGTTCTTGTCGGGACGAACCCAACGGTACAAACGGATCGCTGATCGGATTAATAGTTTAGGAGATAAATCATTTTGAATTTTCAAATTTAATAAGTAATGTGTGATAGCATGGGGTAGCATGGATGCATGTGCTCTCTCTATAAGGAATTCTGCATGCAACATCCGCCGCAGCGGAAGACTAATATGCATGCGTGTGCGCATTAGATTAACCGTTTTATTTATGCCAAGTGGTAGTCAATGTATGCCATGTTGCCAAGTGCTATGTGGCGGGCACTCGACCTACTTTTGCCCTTTGCCGAGTCTCTTTGGCACTCGACAACTGGGACGAATCCGGTAGTGACCATCGGCCGATCAAAACAACTGAATTGTCACGATGGAGCAATAAGGAAACACCATTAAAAAGGAGAGAAACCCGTAGATTTTTTTTTTTGCGAAACACAGTACAACACAGGCGCTCACATACACGCGCATACACTCACCCCTATGAACGCACACACGCACACCCTACCCCTATGAGCACCTCCGAAAATACTGAGCCGGCGGGTCAGGTCTTGAGATTGACGAAGTCACCACGGGCGCCTCGCTATCGATGGGAACGTCGCCTCCCACTGAAGAAAATTCCGCCAAATATGAGAAACACCAGTGTCAAACCTGGGGTTTGAACTCTGGTGGGCTGGGGGTACAACCACCCACCTAACCATCCAACCAAGGGTTGGTTCTCGAGAAACTCGTAGATGTAGATCCTCGTAATGCCGACTGAAGCGACCCCCGCCCATCAACTCTCGTCACATGTTGAAAAGCCGGAAACACTCTAGAATGGCATGACGCCAAGACAAGCAATCAAAACTAAACATATTTTTTTACTAAAATTTTATACTTCTCCACGCCTTATTTTTAGCATGGTAGTTTATTACAATTATAATTATTACCTACTTGTTCGCATATTTTAACCACATAAGCGTCAATATTATTAAATATTAGTTGGTGTATCTTTTTTTTTTTTGCACCGAGTATCAATTTTAACCACATAACCACATAGGCATAATGCTGGTGAGTACGTTAACCACTCGTTCGGATGGTTAATTGACTAGCTATAGCTAGAATCCCTGTCAGAAACATAAAATTTAGCCGGGGAGCTTTTTTTTTACCAAAGTGATCGATGATCGAACAAAACCAAAAGCCCCCAACATGAAAAACGTTTGACCTCCCTGCGGCACATTGCAGCCACGATTTACGGATGCCCCGGAAAGCATCGTCCCCTTCACAATCACACCAGTCGCCAACACAGGAATAAATCATAAAGCAGCTCGATCGTGCACGAGCGAGGTATGGGGATGTGAGTACGTGACGTTAGAGCATATGCACAGAGGGCATCTAATTTGCGTCCGGCATCTTCAATGTGTTCGTTTTAAAGGATGTCGGACTAGTGTGCGGCTAAATTTTTGGTTGTTTCTACACCGGTATTTTTTAAACGGTCGGACCCTAATTTTTTATCAACATTTACAAAAGGCATGATTTTCATTGCATTTTGAATACATTCAACGAAATTATAAAATTTAAACTATAACTAATCCAAGCTTAAACTAAAACTAATCTAAACTTAAACTAAAACTCTACCCCCGCCGCCTTGCACCATTAATTAGTCGGTGCAGCTCCGCAACTTCGGTGTGTGCGCGCACGCTGGCGCCTCAGTTGGCGCCCGGACGACCTGCCTCTCCTGCTCCGCCGCCCACTCCCTCTCCGCCGCCGCGAAGGCCGCCTCCTCCGCGCGTCCCGCGCCACGGACTCCCGGTGCAGCCTCTCCAGCCTCCGCACTTTGTCGGCCCGGCGGAAGGCGTCTTGCACCTGGGACGGTGAGCCCTCTGCCGTTCAGCTCCTCGTGGTCCTGCCGTTCGGCTTCAAAGAGGGGGCGGGCATGCTCCTCCTCCAACACCGTCTGGTGCGATAGCTCCATGGCACGCACCTCCGTCGCGTTGTTCGCGGCCATGACGAAGGACCTGAAATGGCGGTGCACGCTCTCCTCACGCACGATGGCGAAGGAGTTGTACGCCGCGTACTGCTTCGGCCACAACTGTTGTTCTGATGGTTGTTCCGGCTCCGGCACCTGCTCCGGACCCAGCACGTGCTCCGGCTCCTCCATCGGATCGTTCTCACCCTCCTCTGGCCACCTGATGTCGCTATCCTCGCCTTCTTCGTTGTGCTCGTCGTTAGCCGGCGGAGGATTTTGCTCCTCTGTCGGGAAATGACGGCGTGTGGCCTGTGTGAGGGTGGTCCAAGTGGTGGCTAGGCGGCGTGGCATGTTGGTGGGTGGCGTGGCGTGGGTTGTGTTGTGTATGGCGAGATGTGAGCACGACGAGAAGCGGTGGCACGACGGGGCTTCTTTATAGCCGGCCGACTCGGCGGGAAGAGTGACGCGCGCGGGAAGTGGCCGGTGGGGGGTGCGACGACGTGCCGGTTTAATGCCGGCTCCGCCGCGTCGGCCTGGCAGCGCCGCCTGAGAGGGTTGCGCTGCCATTAACAGCCACGACGTGACTAGTTTGTGGATAACAAGTGGAGCCCGTTTCTCTATGGACAAGCCTGGACGTTGTCCGAAAAATTTGTGTCTGGCATCCCACGGACCTTTAGGAGTCCTTTATAGGCCCCTGGTGGAGATGCTCTTATTTTCTTCAACAAAAGGTTCTACATGCCGCGTCTATTCGCACTAGCTAATTCTTCTTTTTTCTGCATAGCCAAAAGCCCTGAACTGAACGATTATTGGTTCCTCCGGTAAGGTAGCCAGCTAGGCAACGAGTCAGGCCACGACACAAGGCGCTGATCCGTTAGCGGGACATGACGACGCAATCCATGGCGACGTTCTGTGAGGTCGCTATTGCACGTACCAGCCACGGGCCAGGTTTTGCTACGATTCTACTCCTACGTAAGAAGAAAAATACAAACAAGCTAAGAACGAGCACCAGGGGGAAATTACAAACTTACAAGAACTGTCTATCACTTGATCGGATCAAAAGGCATGCAAAGCAATTATGATGTGTGCTCCGCCTCCAGCCTACATATCAGTCAGTCAGCTGTCAGTTCCCCCGAGAGAACCCAGCCGTTCATAGTAGCTAGCTAGCCGGGTTAGCTCAACTTCACCTTCCCCTCCGATTAGACGAGCCTCTCCCGCCTGCCTCCTACATAATCTCGATCGACAGGAGCTGGCAGCGTCGAAATGAGAGTCCTTCAGCCAAGTTTGATCTCGATCCGATCGGTCAGAGCAGCCTTTAATTAGTCTTCAAAGCCAACAGGTGTGGGAGTGTGAGGGAGGCCGGGTGTACAAACACATGGCCGGCGTCGTCGTCACGGCGCTCGGCCATGCGCGCATGCAAGGGCAGGGGACCTAGCTTAGCTAGCTACATCCATCTACTGCCGGTCGATCGAGCGATGGATTCAGAGGAGGATGGCGAGGTGCGCGAGGTGGAGAAGCAGGGCACGTGCATTCGTTTCCGGCTCGCCGGCCGGCCGCGCGCTTGGCGTTCCCGGCGGCCGGGGCTCGATCGATATGGCCGGCCACGCGTGCATGTGCCCTTCTTCTCCACCGTGCACGCCTCGCCTGCGCGCGCGCGCGCGCCGGCCGTGTGCATGGAATTGGAAGCTAGCTGACCTGCTTGTTGCTGTCCGGTGCATGAGCGAGCGTGTGTCTCTCGGTGCATGATTTTGCCCTTTAATTTGGAAGCAGACAGCCAGAGCCAGGTATGTGAGTACCGCATACATGTACGATGGCTTGAATGATCATGCAAACATCTTCTAAGTAGCTCTTCTTTGATTATTTTATGCCATATATAAAGCTGAATTTCAATGCTGCCTAGCTTCATCTGTTTTATCCTTTTGCCACATGGCAAGAGTTCGTGTCAAACTTTTATTTTGTTTTGAGTTGTGTGCTTGCATCTTTGTTAAGCAGATGTCAGGTGTAACTTTTGTGTTTGTATCGACTTGCTACGAACTATTGAGTTAATAGAAACTCCCATAATTTATCAAGAAAAAAAGTTTATACCGTGTCTCCGATCATGCTCGGAAAAAAGCATATATATGGACCCTTGCCAAGAGAACCGCGCATGCAACCTTCTATGGGGTTTTGCTGCAGCCAACACTAGGAATGGTCGGATCTGAACATGTGCGTGCAAGTTGGGAATGCTTTGATCGGAGGGCTACCAATGTCAACTGAGAAATGACTATTTTGTAAGTCGACTTAGCTATAGTCACTCCCATTTCTGTATGTCGGCTCTATATTTTCTTTTCAAGATTGTATTTACATGTCCGATCCTCTCTATTTTCTATGCCAAAATACTATATGAAGCAAGGTAGATAATTAAGAGCTATAACAGCTAAACACAATTGTTTGAAGTTATGCATGGAACAGTTCCAAATTTACGTTACATGTTTTGTCAAACATCATCAAAAATACATATGCCAAATGATGAGCAGCACATTACGGTAAGATGAGTTTCTACTAAATTGCTAGGTTTTTTTATTTGTGGGTCACAATTGCTAGCTCGGAGTTGGTGCGATTCGATGTTTTTTATTATTCACTTCTCCTGTCAATTATTTATTGCTAAACTGCTTATGTCCTGCCAAAATCTTGCATTATTAGTGGAACAAAAGTAATGAAAAGGTGCCCAGCTAATACACCTGCCTATATGTACACATGCCATAATGCGCCAACTACAAAAAATAGTTAATCGTCTTGAGGTGCCTTGTCATTTCTGGTGAAAGAACATGCTGGACAAAGCAATAAAGTAGTTGCAGAGGCGAGAGGGCACAACAACCAGTGTGCTAATAACTTTGAAGTACTATCCGCAGTCTATAGATATGCATGTGTACGTGCGCTGCGCCTCCATTCCTTGTAAGTTCAATATGTGAATCTTGTTGTTTTAACTGTTTCTAAAACGGAGGGAGTGTCTTGTAACGTATTTTTTCTACACAATAACTGGAGATAGAAAGCAAGCCGCACAGGTCCACTTCTTAGATATAAGATGAAAATAAAATCATGCTCTGCATTGTGAAGTATGGCACTTCTTAGATATACTTAAAAAAATCATCAAATGATTCACCAACATAATATATGCACCCACAAAAATAAAATATTGTCATTGTGAGCTGTAACAAAAAAGTTTGTAAACCTACTAACACAAAATAGATATCTATGTACACTATATGTATTGTCTTTCACTCGATTCTACAATATACAAAATTACAAATGACATTTTTGCACTAATTGGCGCAGACCCGAGCGTATATATAACCACCGTCTCCATCTTCATCGTCACGCCGCTGGTCCCTGACGAGGCCGCTGGTTTGAATTTCGGTTATAAAATTTGTGGCGATGTTTGTATGCATGTATGTTTTGACGATGAAACCTTTTTTTTCGACCCTGTGTGGCGGGATGCACCAGAACGCTGGTACACGTGATATATTCTCCTAGTCTTAACCTGGGACGAGCTGATGATGATCACAGGGTAATAACACTGTTTATATTTATGAAAAGGAAAAAACTTTCATTGGATGACAAGAACACTCGTGCCAACGTGGCGGCTCTTGGGCCTTGCGCGTCCGCGATATGGGCACGCCCACGGGTGAACTAATCTGGGCCGGGCCGCCATGTTCCGCAGCATGATGTACTCACGCGCTCCAGAGGAAGGTCCCTGTCCACGCCTCAGCGTTGACAGGAACAAATCGGGGGGACACCCACAGAGCTAGCGATCGGAAGAACGAACGGAACTACCGAGATCCCACGAAGTCGCGACAGAAATTCCGTTCAGCTTTGGCGGCCGGGTGACAGAGTAGACGCGAAACGAAACCTCCAGATGACACGGAGTCATACGCACGCACGCACGCCCGGACCGATCGAAATCAACAAGGAAATGTACACCCTCCTTCGCTGCGGAGACTGTTTGCAAGTCAACGTTCTCTTTCCCCCCCTAAGTTTGATTAGTCAGCCAATCATTCTCAGAATCTGTCGTCGCCGGTTAACCAAATGATGAATAGATTAGTTAGAGAAGTTGAGAACAGCGCGTGGTGACGGATCCGTCGACCCAACCAGCAACGCGGAGAGGTTTTATATATATTGGGTCATTCGAGCTGGGTGGTTAGCGTCAGGAGTGCACCGGCCGGGAATCCTCTTTCTTGGCTGGCCCTTGCTGGATGGCGAATGGAAGCTAGCTTGGAAAGGACGGTTACGTGCCCGCCGAACCAATAGGATATATATAGAGAACTCTAACGACGTTTTGACTGGTTGGCAGAGATGTGGACGTGTGTCTCTTTATCCGTGCTAAAGTAATACCACTAGCTACTTTGACGTGTCTTGTTTTTCCAAGCAACCTTCCGAGAATATACACTCTTAACTGTTGAGTGCGGTTCAGCGAAAACACATGTGCATTTGCAGTCTCCACGGTCGTAATTGCAGGGTCAAAGCCAAGATGATGCACGGAAAAGCTGCCGAGGTAAAATATACGCATAGACGAGAGACGATGTCCTTTTTTTTTAAAACTGATTTTTTGTTTGAACTGAACAAGAGACGATGTCAATTTACGAGGTTTCACTCAACTATACATTCCCAGGAACCGATTGAGGGGCGCTCCTCCTCTATATCGAAGACAATACTTAGCCCCACGATTATTTATGAGTTCTCTAACTGTTTTGGATATCCACTATTAACCAACCCCTCTTGGCGTCTCCATCATGAGTCCCACGGTCACTTAGGTATTGTCTCAAGTATAGTTATGTAGAGTTCAAGATTATACATATTCCACACAAACACCTTCCGCCGCTGACCTACAGCGCGCCCTGGAGGTCCGCACCCCGTGAAGCATTCACAGCAGAGCAACACATCGCCAACGTCTCGAACCGCCGCATCGGGTACTCCACGTGCAGCTCAAGCAGTGCTTTTCAAGAAGGGAACGACGATAATACGGCACCGCTGCCCAGTCTGGCAACCTGGACCTAGGGTTTTCTCCGGTGCTCGAGCAGGAAGTCCAGTCTAGATCATGACAACGCCTCTATGTAGGTAACGACAACCTTTGGACGCGCAGGGATTTCGCCCCAACCCATGAACAAAGATTGAAGACCACCGAAGTAGGGGTAGACCGGAGAAGGTGAAGTAGGTCGCTGGAAAAGACCACCAACACAAGGAGAAAAACCTGGAAACATTGTCATTTTGTTAAAAAAATGCTCATCTACCGTTGTTTCCATTAGCGTGAATGATGAACAAAATGACGAGGGAGACGCCAGTGGTAGCAATGAGGATTCGGCGTGCGTCGCTTAGGGCTCCCACTGATTGGATGGCGTGTAGACCGCCCTTTGCATGATCTCCTTGTTCGTTGATGTGTATTTCATTGGCCGTTTGTTGGTGCTGTAATCGCAAGTTGATACCCTCGACGCGTGGTTGTAAGTTTGAAATCCTGACAATTTAGGGCTTTATAAGATCAAATATAATCGTGTTTCGCTATCCTCTAACATGTGTTCAAAACTCCAAGTCAGTGGATAAACCCCCATGACGCAGAGAAAACCCGGCCGCTTAAACCCAAACCCGGGTAATCAACCCTCCGCGTAGGTACCTTCCAGGCTCGAGCCACCCGCATAACCGCCGCCACGCGGCCCACCCGTCATGCACGTAGCGCGCGGAGCCCGAAGTGGATAACGGAACGCGGACACGCAACGCAACACGGGGCTTCTCTCTTCCAATTTCGGCCAAGTCCACCTGCCCCTCCTCCTCGCCTCTTCCCTTCCCGTCCGTCTTCTCTTCTCCTCGCAAAAGAAAAAAAAATCAAGGGAATCTTTCGAGCTCCGTGCCGCGAACAACGAACGATTCCCGAAGCCGCCAGCCAGCCGCCGCCGAGAGGAGAGGAGAGCACCCGGCGATGTACCCGGTGGGTGGCACGGGGCACCGGCCCGCGGGGCGGCCGCCGGCGGCGTCGCGGGTCGACAAGGCCACCAGCCACCTGCTGCAGGGCCCCGACTGGGCCGTCAACCTCGAAATCTGCGACACCCTCAACGCCGACCGATGGTGCGTGACCGATCGCCTCTCTCGCCCCCCTTCTCCCCCGTGCTATCGAACATGCTCGCGCCATGGTTGTTTTCTCTGTTGGTTGCTTGCTTGCCGCGGAGTTTGGAATTATTTATGGTGGGGGATGATTGGGGATCCCTCCGTCCGGCCTAGTTTCGTTGTTGCTTCCGTCGCGGCGGCGCTGCTGTCCTGGGTTTTGGTTTCGGGGGCCGTTGACCCGATTGATTGGGGCAGGTTTCGGTCAAAATCTCAGTATATTTGGGAATTTTTGTTACCGACTGGAAAGGTTTTTTAGGGGATTGTTACTGGTGCCAAATTCAAGTTGAATTGGGATGATTGGTACGAAGTGGCCTCCAGCCTTGAAACCTAGGATGGTTTACAAGTGGTTACTATGTCACGGGAACTAGTAGTATAATAAGGGCTGTAAGTACGAAGCGCAGGAAGCCTGTAGGTTACTTTTAGCCTAGGGTAGCACGTTTTACAGAACTTAGCTTAAGGCTCGATTGAGAAACTGCAGCTCGACCTCAGGTTCTCGAGCTTCGGCTGAGGTGTCTCGATTGTGTACGAGGGAATTTGCATAGCGGATCATTGTACTGGCTTGAGAGATTTACAGGGCTCCAGAATGATGCATAGTAGTTGCTTATCATTCACGCTAACCAAAATATGAATTCTAACTGTAGTTCCGGTTCTTGGTCAAGAAATATTAAGGATTGAGTTGACGATAGCATGGTTTTTGATTCGTAAGAAGTTGGCCACTGCTCTTTCAGGGCCTAAACTGTGTACTAGTTGTTCATGATAATACTGTGTTTGAAGTTCTATTCTGTTGAGATATTGCTGAACTACGTTCAAGTCTGACAAGTCAGGCATTGGTTTGCAATTGTATGGTGCAGGTGGCTGCGTTGTCCTACATCATATGATCGTATAGCCACTGAACTCTATAATAAAACAACTGTGTAACCATGTTTTTGTTTGTTTTAGTGCATAGATGGGAGGACATCCAGCTTAACTTACATATTTGCATATAGGCTTACCTTACCGGGTGCTAATATATTTGAAATTATGTTTCAGGCAAACAAAAGATGTGGTAAAAGCAGTGAAAAAGCGGCTGCAGAATAAGGACCCAAAAGTTCAATTTTTCACTTTGACGGTGCGTACTATAATAATATGTGTTATTATTGATAGTTTTCTGTAATGTTTTCACTTCATGGGCCTATTTTTTATTTTTAACATTGGTTATAAAATCTTTGCAGCTGTTGGAGACAATGATGAAGAACTGTAATGAATATGTTCATTTTGAAGTTGTTGAGCAGCATATTTTACAAGAAATGGTTAAAATTGTCCAGAAGAAGGTATACTCTAATTTGCCCTTTCCAGCTCCTCTCCTTACCATTATCATGTTGCCTAAATTTATTGCTAGGAGAAGTAAAAACATATTTAAAATTAAGTAGCAAAGTTTATCTAGCTTACAATCGGCGTGTTGTTTGCAAAATCAATTTATGTATGCTTGTTTAATTGACTAACCATTTTTCTATTACAGATAATTTTTTCATGTCATTTAGAACTTTGTCCAGTCGAGCATGTTTAATAAAATCTCAAATGAAGTGGATCTGATTTCTTTTTTTACTAGCTAAGAACCCTGTATGCATTATTGTGGTTGATCTCGTTTTGGTCATCCCTGCTGTTTTTTGACTCGAAATTTAGTGTTTGAGCCGAACCATCATTCCTCATTTCTTCTTTAGGTCAACTTGCTAACTGTTATTGCTTATCACGATAACAACCATATTTGCAATTCATCCATAATGGATCGTATGATTGGCTTTGGCATTTTTTGTCTCATTCTCTCATTGTCTTCTATTTCTGTGTACCAATTTAGAACAATCAAACAAAATGCTAAGTTTTGTGGAATATTTATTTTCTTAATATCCATCCAGCATGATCTGCAAGTGAAGGATAAGATATTGATACTTCTGGACTCATGGCAAGAAGCATTTGGTGGACCTGGGGGGAAATATCCACAATATTACTGGTCATACATTGAACTAAAGGTACGCTGCAATTTTTTCTAAGTCTAAACTTCACACTTTGCAAAGCCGAGAACTTGAAAGAAATGTTTGAAGTATATAAGTGGTTCAATGTCAGATGATTTAAATCTTATTATTTTGTCGATAAACTACTGAATTAATCATATCATCTGACCCATGATCTGTTACAGAGGTCCGGAATAATGTTCCCACGTCGTCCTATGGATGCCCCTCCAATATTTACTCCTCCCGCAACACATCATTCTCAGCCCTATGGTTCACCTTCATATCCCACTGGAAGTCTAAACGACAGAATGGCATCTGATGTTGAAACACTGAGGTTGCATTTCTTATCTTGTATTCAGATCCTTTAGCTTTTGTCGTACCAGCTATCTCTTCTATTACTTCATATTAAGGTTACAAGTTGTGACCTATCATCTCTTTCTGCTCCAGTTCAGGGGATTTGGATAACATTAGAGATGCAACAGAACTACTGAGTGATATGGTGAATGCTTTGAATCCTGCTGATCGCATGGTAAACGGCTATTCACAAGAAAATTGCATTGCTAGTTTAAGTGAGGTTCATGAAATAACCTATTCAATATTTGGTTACACCAGGCTGTTAAAGATGAAATTGTTACAGAGCTTGTCAGCCAAAGTCGTTCAAATCAGCAAAAACTCATGGGGTTTGTCAGTTCAACAGGGTAAGCTCATCTCTCTCAGATTGTACAAACATATATTTCCCTATCTTTGTGTACTGTGGCGTTTTCATCTAAGTGTGAAGTTTAATGAAAGCACTAACAGTAACATGCATAAGCGTGGTATACATTTTTCAGTTCCTGTGCTATCTAAATGGAAGTGCAGTGCAGGCCACATTGCCACAGAATGTAATGTTTGACCTTTTGTGGTTCCTGTTGTTTAGGAATGAGGAGCTACTGAAACAAGGCCTAGAAATAAATGATCGCTTACAAAGTGTACTGGCCAAACACGATGCAATTGCTTCTGGTGCTCCTTTGCCTGTTGAAACACCAAGGAGAGACGAGATACCCAGAGGGGATCCAACACAACAACCATCTGCACCTCCAATTGCACAAAATGACCCCCTTGTTGAAGAGGATGAAGATGACGAGTTTGCTCAGTTAGCGAAAAGGTACTTGAGAGTAACCTTTGAATTGCAATCTGCATATTCTTGATCCTAACTAATTATGTATTACTCTTTTATCTATAGAAAGAACAAATCTGTGATAAGTAGCAACGAGGCATCATCGAGTGTTGGTGAGCATGCCCTTATACCTGTTGATGATGCAACTTCTGAAGCCTCATCTTCTGTTGCGAGCAATGCACTGGTTCCTGTGGAGTCAGCTCCTGTCAGTGGTACTAGGACAAAAGAGCAGGATATGATTGATCTTCTAAGCCTCACCTTGTACAGTCCTCCTGAAGCATCTACAACTCAGAGCCAAAATGATAGTCAGCAGACTGCCATGCCAAATGGCTCACAATTACCACAGAACTATCAGCCTGATGCACCAAATGGACAACATTACCCTTCCAACCACCAGGCCTATCCAGTAAATCAGGGGTACACTCCATACAACAATTATGTTGCACCCTGGGCCCAGAGTGCACAGACTGGAGCATATCCAATTCAGTCTCAACAGTATCCATCTAGCTATCCGGCACCACCATGGGCCATGCCTACAAGTGCCAACTCTGTAAATCCTTTTCAGCCTGCCACATACCAAATGCCGAATCCTCCTGTTGCTTCTGTTGCCTCAACAGCTACCTATCCAGCTCCTTCAACACCGTATGCTTCTCCAGGAATGCAACATGTGCCATCTCCAACCCCCAACCCTTCAACACCGTATGCTTCTCCAGGAATGCAACATGTGCCATATCCAACCCCCAACCCCAATCCTATGCAACAGCACAGCTCTTCTGTCGGTCATGCAAACAATGCCCTCGCCATTGTTCCAGATGCTCGAATGAATGGAAACCAAAGACCAAAGGAGGCACCAGCGGCAGCAGCCAAACCGTACTACATGCCAGACAATCTGTTTGGTGATTTGATTGATGTGAAGAGTTTTGGTGCTGGAGGTAAGATGAGCAGATCGACGAGCATACCTAGTCCAAAGGGAGGTGGTCAACCTATGATCGGTGGGAAGAAATAGGTTTCACAAGTCAAATTAGTAGCTGCTGCCGTTTGATTTGTACATTTGCTGTATATCTGTTCTGGTCATGCTGGCTACATTGTTTAACTTCGTGGTCGGCCTTGTTAGTGTATTCTAAATGAGGATGGTTGAGTATAATTGCTGTAAATGATTTGTTTCCACCATTGTTTGTCCGGGTTCATCCTTGCTGACTCGATTCATCGTTTGGATGTGTGTGACTATACTGTTTGTTACCTGGTTGAGACGCTATTATTTTCTGTATAATAAATACTGGTGAATTGACGTTTTCGTATTATGGCAATTCTGAGAAGCGAATAACGATGCTTTGTTTTCTGAAAGCTGAAATGGGAGATATCATAAAAACAGACACATGTAACACATCTGAACACGAATAACTTATTTGTCACATACATTAACAAACTACTCGACTAACTTATTTGTCACATACAGTAACAAACTACTCGGCAAGCTGAGTATTGTTCAGGAAATGCAGACGGATGACGGCTGAAGCTGCATCATGGGTTTGCAAGACAGATCACGAGACAACGAGGTGCTGTCTCACAGGTCGTCTCTTATTTATGGATACGGCGGATCCCATGCTAACGGCTGAATGGGCGCAGTGTCAGCTCCTGGCTCTGCCTCTTCACAGCTTCGACAGCGCGATGTCCATCACCTCGATGAAGAAGTCTGTGACGCAAAGTTGTTCATCACATCGTGTTAGAATCAGGGATCAGAAGCCAGAGATATGCACTTTGCAGGCCATGCATTAGCAGCAGAGGAGCAGATCTTACCTGAATCCTCTTTGGTGAAGCACAGCGGAGGTGTTACCCTGAACACGTTGCCAAAGAAACCACCTTTCCCCACCAGCACACCCATATCTATTGAAAGAAGGAAGAACAGTCGGATCAGGTCCAAAAAAATTTGCACGCCTATGTCTAGTTTCAAAATTGTAAAGCACAGAGATACGACAGAGCTCGACGAAACATGCAGTCCGTGTAATCTACCTTTCATGTGGTTCATGACCTGCGCGATCTCAGCTTTCGCCGGAGTTTTCTTTTCGTGATCGGTTACCAGCTCAACTCCGAGAAGAAGGCCCCTCCCCCTAACATCGCCGATAACTGCAAGCATAATTGAAGCGTAAGCAACAAAGTTACCTGCAAGGCACATGTTTGCGACGTGATTTTATCTTAGCCAGTACTCACTGTTATGCTTCTCTTTCAGAATGTTAAGTTGTTCCTTCAGGTAGGAGCCAACAACAAACGCGTTCTCCTGGAGCTTCTCCTTCTCCAGTACTTTGAGAACAGCGTGGCCGGCAGCGGTGCTCACAGGGTTACCACCGAAGGTGTTGAAATAGCTTCTGCGGGTCAACACCTGAGCAATCTCGGGCGTCGTGACGACTGCTCCTATCGGGATGCCATTCCCAATACCCTGAACAGGAATGACAGGAAAATGTCAGCCTATGTTTGACTAATTGTACACTTCCGAGGTCCGAGCTAACCCTATGCATGAACTCTTGAAGTATGATGAAAGTTGGGGGAGAAATTGTTCACCTTTGCCATAGTAACTATATCTGGGATGACACCTTGCCCTTCAAATCCCCAGAAGTGGCTTCCAGTTCGTGCAACTCCTGCCTGAACTTCGTCAGCGATGCAGAGGCCACCAGCTTTCCTTACCATATCATAGGCTGCAGGCAAGTATCCTGGTGCTAATTCCACTATCCCGCCAACTCCCTGCAGAGATGAACATTCCATAATATGTTCAAGGAAACTCACTTTTGAACATGATGATAGTATGCATGACAAATGTGTTGATATCGGCATACCTGTATGGCTTCTGAAATGAAACCAGCGACTCTCCCTGTAGTACCATAATCAATGGTCTCCTGTATATCATTGGCATATTTCTCTCCATCTGAACCGAAAGCACCTCTATATGGGTCTGGATTAAGAGCATGGTGCACTCCCGTCTGGATACATTGTGAATGAGCAACTATCAGTGTCTTATGTCAGGAATAAAATGTGCAATTTCCCATTAAAAAAAGAATCGACTAGACAGATACCATGATTTGCGTTCATGATCATAGCTTGAATCCGGTGTGCTTACTTAATGGTGTAAAACTAACAGCTAGACGGAAACTTACCTGAACAACGTTAAATTTCCAGTTGCACTGAGCAGTAGCACCCATTGTTGCAGCTGCATTCCCGTGGTACCCATTCCTAAGCGAAATAATGTCATGGGAACCAGTGTAAAGCCGGGCGATCATCAGCGCAAGCTCATTTGCCTCCGTGCCAGAATTTGTGAAGAAAACAACCTGAAGACAACAAGAGCAGCTTCACATGAGGCTCAATCAACCAAAATAATCTATGCATATCCAACAATACAATATAGTTTATGTCACAAAATTCCAAAGTACTTTCGAGTACAGAAATGTGTAACTTTTAACTAGGATGAAAGTACCTTCAGATCACCAGGCATTTTGGAAGCCAAAGCCTCAGCAAAGTCTGCAATCGCATGATTCAGATACAGAACCGTGGAGTGTTGTATCTTCTTCGCCTGGTTGACTATTGCTTCAATCACATCAGGATGGCAGTGGCCACAACAAACGGTCGCAATGCCACCAAAAGCATCTAGGTAGCGGCGACCATCCTCATCGAACAGGTACTGCATCTTCCCATCGACTATGTTCAACTGCAACAATTGTTTTGTGCCAAAATGGTCAATTTTCAGTGCTGAAATTTCGAAGATCAATTTGTAATTTTGTATTGCATCAAATTAGCTTTCCTCGTTAAATCATCAAACTACACTTTTTGTCCTGTTCAGATTGTTACATTGAATTTAACACAAAGTACTGGGACACTATCTGAGGTATTGAAGTAACAACAGCTAATGGTCCATTCTTTTTTCCATTTTACTCTTTTCAAGAACTTATGAACTAGCTTTGTTTTCAAAAGTCCAAGGGGATCTCAAATAGCTAGCCAACAAAAAGTGTTTTATCGAATTTCCTCTGTGTCCCGAGATATGTGTTTGTAGAAAAATATATTTTAAACCCGATATATGTGTTGATCTGAGTATAACACATGAGCTCCTATGTTGGTGGGTGAGCATGGCAGGTACACAACTTGGCGCTATCTGCAGAAATTCGAACTTTGGCCCTTTATTATTTACTTTAGAAACGCATGTGCAGTTTAAAAAACAGTGAGTTGTCAGGGATCACTTTCTTTATAAATTTTTTAGTGTCCCAGCCACGGATGTAAGGTCTTACAGACACGACTCGTGCAGGACTTAGTAGCGCAAAGTTGTCAGTGATAAGATACAACCACGATTCCTCTAAAAAACAAAGATACAACCACAATTTTTCATGCCTGATTCATAGGACCCAATAAAACATAGCTACACTACTGCAAAGAGGTAGATCCAATGGAGTGGTCTCTCTTGAAGATTCCCAAGGATACGATGAGACAGACCTTAGCTCTGTGATTCCCTTTTTTGGGAATCTTAGCTCTATGATTCCTACATCTGACCAATCACCACACCACGAATAAGAGCAGTGCTCATGGTAAAATGGCATTCCTAACTGAAAATATCCAAAATGACAAATATGATCAACTGAACTCTGCTTTGCGAAAGGACTACCAAAAAGACTGTCTTTTGTCACAGCAGAACTACTAAAAGCTACCAGGAAGCAGTTGTCGGAAAGGAAAACAAAGGTGCAGTTCGGTTTAACCTGGTATGTGTACTGTTCGCGTTGGGTGTTTTTTAGTGGGGAAATCACCAAATCGGGTGTCCGATAAGTTCATGCTTCCGTCGAAAACAGAAATGGAGATCAGGTAAAATTTGAGGTGGCAAGGGGCGTGGGGGCACACGTACAGGGCGGTCGTAGAAGTGGAAGAGGGAGGGGCTGAGGAACTCGGCCCGCTTCCGGGCGATCTCCGCCAGCCGCGGCCCGTCGTACGGCGGCGGCGTGTAGTCGAACGGCGGCATCTTGGGGGCGGCGACGCCATTCTCCGGCGCGGCGGCGACGGCGGCGGCGGAGAGGCCGGAATGCGCCCGGCCGGGGGCGAGCGCGGCCTGGAGGAGCCTCCGGGAGGAGGTGAGGCGCTGCATGTCCGGCTCTGTGTTCTCTCTCTGCGCGTGGGGTCTCTCGAAGCGGTGCCTGCCCGTGAACTGGTTAATTGGTGGCGATGGCCGACGCTGCGGCTATAAATAGACGGGCCGGACGGAGTCTGGAGATCGGTGGGAGGAGGAAGACGGTGTACAAAATGACGATCTCGCCCTTTCCTAGAAAAGCTCATAGGAAATATCGTCAGTATAAATGTAAATCACTTACTAGGAATAACATGCACAAAGAGAAGAGAAAACAATATGTTCCACCCCAGAAAAAAGAACGAAAATATTGATGGTACTATTTTCTGTATCTCAAGTCTTTAGTACACATTGCGTGAGTGTGTGCTTGTGGTGGTGGTGTGCGTGCATACCTACAATGTACTTCGTGTTTCTAAAGAGATTATTTGCCATGGATGAAATTTTGGTCACATCCCAATGGCTTAAGTGGCTAAAATTTTCAAACAGAAAATAGAGACATGTAAGAGCAACTCCAGCCGTTGGCCCCCCAGGCCGAATTGCCGGCGATTTTTTGGCCCTGCTGGGGGGCGCCGGCGGAAAAAAACGGCCTGGGGGCAGCCCGATTCCCAGCCGTGTCGCCCCCCAGCCCGGCGTTTTCCGGCGTTTTTAATCGTTTTCCGGCGTTTTCCCCATAGACCCCCATTTTACTAGTAAAATCTATTATTTTTGAAGCAAATTTATCATTTGTATCAAATAATTCGACAGAAAAATTATTACAAATTGTTTAACAAATATAAAAATTTAAAACAAGTTTTTAAAATCAAATTACATAAAACCTAGACCTCGCCTTTGCGCCTCCACAGGTGCTCCACCAGATCTTGCTGCAATTGCTCATGAACTACTGGGTCTCGGATTTCCTGACGCGTTGCAAGGTAGGCAGTCCATGATTTCGGTACAGGCAGACGCTCGCTCTCCTCTGGATCCTCGCCCACGAGAGGACCCTGTCTGAAGTATGGCACCTTCTTCTCCTTCTCATCCACTGGATACTTCCGCTCGCTCTCGATGATCATGTTGTGCAAGATCACACAACAAGTCATCACCTCCCACATCTGATCTTTCGACCAAGACATAGCGGGATATCGGATAACAGCAAATCGAGCTTGGAGCCCACCAAATGCCCGCTCGACATCCTTCCTGCAAGCCTCCTGGCACTTGGCAAACCAAGCTTTAGCCGTCTTCGGCACAGGGTTTGAGATGGTCTTCACAAATGTTGACCATTTTGGATAGATACCATGTGCCAGGTAGTATCCCTTGTTGTAATGGTGCCCGTTGATCTCGAAGTTCACCGGGGGAGCAATACCTTCAACAAGTTTGGAGAAGACAGGCGAGCATCCAGATATCATACGAAGCCACTGCCTTAAGTACGACACTGCAACCGCCTTTGTGCCCTTTGTACATCCCCTGCCAAGCAAATGGACAATTTTTCCATTTTCAGTGCATGCAGTCGATGCTTCCTAGCATCCCAGGAAATCCTCTTGCTTCATTCTCGTCTAGGATCCGAGCAGTGTCTTCAGCAGTGGGTGATCGCAAATATTCAGGTCCAAATGCGCCAATTACGGCTCTGCAGAACCTATAGAAGCACTCAAGGATGGTGGATTCGGCCATGCGCAGATAGTCATCCTGCGAATCAGCTGGAGCTCCATATGCAAGCAATCTCAATGCGACCGTGCACTTCTGGAGCGAGGAAAAACCAACCGTACCGGTGCAATCTTTCTTGCAAACGAAATAGTTGTCGAACTCTCGGACACCATGCAAAATCTTAAGGAAAAGGTGCCGATTCATTCTGAAACGGCGGCGAAATGTCTTCTCGACGTGTACTGGATCGTCGGTGAAGTAGTCGGCATATAGCATGCAATACCCCTCGGCACGCTGACGTGCCTTGCTCTTGCGCCGACCTGGTGCCGAACCACCGCGCTTCGGCTATGCATCGGCGTCGTACATGCCAGCCAGACAGGCGAGCATCAGTAAGTGCTCTTCGTCGTCGGCGGCGGCAGAGTCGGCTTCCTCGTCCAGCAGAGCGGCGAGCATCTCCTCATCGTCGGAGTCCATCGAGGCAAAGCGTCGAACACCTCGCGGGCAGGGTGGATGCGGATGTGCGCGAAACTTGACCGCGACGGCGATTCTCGGGGTGGAGGCGGCTGGTGCGGAGAGGGATACTACAGAGGGTGTCGTCGCGGTAGTTGGCGGTGGTTTTGGTGGCGAGCTCGCGGCGGAATGGGAGGAGTCGGTGCCGGCGACGG
Source organism: Puccinellia tenuiflora (assembly GCA_012064385.1). Lineage (NCBI taxonomy): Eukaryota > Viridiplantae > Streptophyta > Magnoliopsida > Poales > Poaceae > Puccinellia > Puccinellia tenuiflora. Next base: position 129,795 of record QRDG01001371.1, read on the forward strand.
GGAGAAGGAGAGGAGGAAAGGACGAACCCGTTCGTGGAAAGGTGCGTTCTCTCGCCGACAGTGGTGGCCCGCGCGGTTTTCCCCTTTCGCCGGCGCCCCCAGGCCGAACAGTCTGATGCTGAAAGTTTGTGATCGTTTTGGGCGTTAGGTGCCTGTTTCTAGGTTTGGCTCGTCTGCCAATACCTCGAGTTCAAGTTATCTGGGTGTTTTGTAAAAACAAAAGGACTTGTAAGTTTCGTTTCAATGAAATGGAGCGGGGGCTCCTGCCCTTTTTCTCTAAAAAAAAAAAAAAAAACCAGTACGAGAAAGCGGTGATGCCTATATATCTAGGCATGCACGGTGAGGCGCGTCGTGTTAACAGTTAAGAAGAAGAAGAAAATCCGGCGCATTATTTTCCAGTTCACAGGCATTGTCACGAGATAGGTGACGACAAGCATGGAGTCGTCATGGATGATCGAATGGGTAGTCCTTGTCCAGAAACATGGACGCATTGCATTGGTTGCTCACCACTTGTTAATGAAAATTCAGGTAGGGCCCTCCCCTCCCGACCTTGCTCAAAAAAAAAAATTCTTATGTGTGTTGGTTCTCCTTATCTATACCTAATAATAAAGGAAGAGTCGCTTCTCCCAAAAATTTCGTCCAACTTTCTTTTTACCCTTATTTTTCAAAACAATTACGGCACTGCCACTGCTTTAGTAAAAAAACGGTTCGTCCTCCGTCCGTCTGTTTTGTTTTCTTCGTCAGGCGACGCTGGCTATACTGCCGGTGAGATGGAGGAAAAGCCCCCGGAATAGTCGGTGACGCCGGTGCGTGTCACTCCGTCGAGAGAAGAAACTGCCATGAAGGAACCCCACACGGGCTGTCCCGGTCGTACGTGCTGTCCCATACGGTTCTCGAAGCTGACGAGGACCCTGTCCTCCTGGACCACGCTTGCCAGCGCCCAGCCTCAGCGCTCCGCCTGCACTCATTGCGCGCCGCCGCCACCGCCCTGGCCGCCGCCAACCGTCCGTCTCCCCCGATTCACGCCATCTGACATCGATCCCCAAACCCCAATCGTTCGTCTTCTACGATTCACCTCGTCCGACATCGATCCCGACGATCGTGTCGCGCCGCCCGAGATCGATCGGGGTGTCAGACTAAGTGTAGCCGACCTTTTCCACGGGTGTCTTCCTCGCGTTGTCCATGGCGGTCCGGCCAGAGATGGTGGGTGGAAGAAAAGTGCTCGGGTCTAAGGAGTGAGTAGGGATTCAAAGCTTTCCGAGCAGATCCGCTTGATGCAGCCTATATCCTGGCGGCAGCGCGATTAGAGACACTATCGATTCGGTCCTTGGTCTCGCCCATGCAGCCGCCTGACTCAATCAGGGTCAAGACAGCGACCATGGCGCTGGAGCAAGGCAAGCTAACCCGTCAGGTTGTGACGCTGCAAGAGTAGGCGCCTCCGCTGCGCTCCGGCCGGCGGACGCTTCTGCACCACTCCCATGAGTCCACTCGCCAGCCGGTTCCATATGTTTCCAATTTGCAAGCACACGCTGAGTGTTTTCCGCTCGTCTTTGTAACTCTTTTGTGTTGTGTAGGAATGGTTTTTCACTTATTTTTTGCGGGGAATGGTTTTTCACATCTAACCAGCCGGTCCTGTAAGGCAGTGTTGAAGCTACAATATTCATGTACTCATAGGGAAATCATGGGTGACCACTGCTCAATTGGATGTTGTCGTGTGGGAATCACATAGGCTTTTGTTTGAAGGCTGTCAAGTAGAATTGATTTTAAGTAGAGTCCTACTGCTAGGCTAGATTTATTTTTATCTTTTTAGATCGAAGCTCATTTTTCTGATTGCACATTCATGATGTGATTAAGTAATTGGAAGACCTTCCTGGAGATGATGTGCTGCTTGCCGTGACTGGTACTGCTGCTATTCTCCTACTGATGTCCCTTGTTTGGCACTTTAATTTCCTATTAGGCTGTTTGACCATATATATGGTTATCTGTTAATTTGAAGGTAAGGACGGTACAGACGAATATGAAGGCGCACGCCACATCAAGAGTGCCAAGGAGCTAATGCAGAATTCATTGGGGAGTTGGGCTTCAAAGAAATTCCTGATATCCTAGAGATGGAGGTTTTCAAGAAAGAGCAGGACATGGACTTTGCAATACAAGTTGGTGGCATACACGGCGTTAGGCTGCTTTGAGAAAATATCATCATCATTAATCAGCACTCGAGATTGATGATATTTTCAAATGCGCTATCGAGCATGAAATTATCTAAGGGTGGTACTTTGAATAACAATAACAACCGTAATCAAATAATATTTCAGAGAGAGATAGTAGACAACCAAAATTAACCGTAGCAACGCACGGGCATTTTTGCTAGTCATCATATCATAGATGGAGACGGAGCTATCGGTCGGTCGAGGTCCCGCCGGTCGACACCTTGCGTTGCGTGTGGCCGACTGAGACGTACGCATGTAGTACGAACGGGATATGTGCTGCCATGTGGATATGGCCATGCATGGTTGTTGGCGCTAGGTGAGAGGCATACACTCCAATAGTTCAATTTGTAATCATGACACTGACATGATGCGCGCGTACTCCCTCCGTCCTCAAATTTTCAAATTAGTGGATATCTAGAAATTTTAAGATAAATTATAAAGTTGAGTAGAAAATATATTCGGAAGGTGCAAACCTCCATCTCTCCTCTTTAATTTCCCCATCTTCAATGAGCTAAGTGCATATAGAAAATGAGTAGAGCATGTGTTAAATGTTATTGGGCTTGATTTCTGTGTGATGAGAGAGAAGCATTGCTTTCTATTTTAAAATACATTAGAAAAATAGAAGTATACTTTTTTTTAAACAAATTTCAAAGCTAAACGTCCACGTATTTAATGACGGAGTGAGTACATGCTTAATTATTGCCAGGCTGAATGTTAAACCCTTAGTTTTTTTTTTTGCCCTGACTGTAGATGTCGACACTTGCGCGCGATCGTCAGGAAAACTCAACTTCGCTTCGGCCGGTGTATTATTGCGCAATTCTTCCCTACTGGAGTACGTACGTGTACATATAATATCATCGTATTTTCCTCTCGATGAAATTTTATCTCCCCTCCAAGTTAAAACCAGGAGCGATCGTTATGCTACTAGTAGATCTTTAAACGTACAATTGAGAATGCGTTACCTGTACCCGGTCGATCGGTCGTGCATTTCACTCCGTTCGTCGTAAATGCAAAACACTGTGCAGCGTAAACGGAACTGGGAGTCTGTCTGGACTCGGAGGAGGAAAAGAGAGCAGCACGAGGGGTGTGGACGTGTGGTGGTCGAGCAGAGCAGGTGGCACCAGGGTCAGGTTAGCTGACGTCAGGCATGACTCACGTACGCCAGGAGTCCTTTTCGGAATTCTGCGGAAGCGGAAACCAACGACACGGCGGCGCCGCCGACCTCGTGTCTCTCTGACCAAGGTTTTTTTTTAGGGAGTCTTGTTGGATTGATCTCCACTGTGTGAAGCCCAACGGCTCGCACGGATCCTTGACTCGCACCCTGATTGGGGTGCCCAACCAAATTCTGGTTGGTGGGGCCCTGTTGCGCTGACTATATATAGAGGTGGGGGCCGGCGGCACTCTGTACGAGGTTGACCGGTGCGCTAGGCACCCCACCAAGTCCCCTACCGATCTAGGGTTGCAGCAGTAGCAGCGGGAAGCACCACTGCCACCACCACTCACTCACCTCGCCGGCCGCCACCACACCATCACACCATCATGGCTGGCTCCTCGAGCTCGACCCCGCATGGGGGACAAGGTAGACAGGCCGATCTCCCCTCTCTCTTCTCGGTTTCTCTCTCTCGCATGTGATACACAAAGGGAAGAAACCCTAAAAGCATCTACTGTAATTGATCTAGACCTAGATGATCCTATCGGTTTAACATTGGTATCAGAGCTGATCTAGGGTTCTAGATCTGTTCGGTAGCAAAAGAAAAGAAAAAGAAAAGAATCCCCTCTCCGAAACCCTAATGCCAAATCCAAAGAAAGAGGCAAAAGGCAAAGAAAAGACTCACCGGAGGGCTCATGCTCGCCGGCAAAGAAGCGCCGCCGCCTTGGCCGCGCCATCCCTCTCGATCCGACGCGCATCGGCAAGCCGAGGCGTCGGAAGAAGGAGTTAACCCCCTCGGGGGCAAAGAAAAGCACCACCTCCTCGCGGGGCAAAGGACACCGGAGCCAAATCACTCGACGGCGGCGCACTCCCCAAAGGAGAGAGCGCGACCGGCGAGGAATCTGGCCACAGTGCCATCTCCTCTTCGATTCTTCCTCGTCGGCCTGATTCGGCAAGGTGGAGGTGAGAGGGTAGAAAAGATGGGGGAGGGGAAGAGGAGCTGGAGGGGCGCGCCGTGGTGGCGGTCGTCATCGTCTCCGTCCACGGTCACCGTCTCCGGCGACGGCGACGGTGCAGAGAACTGCGGATGAGGAGAGGCGCGCGGGGGGGAAATGAAGCTAGGGTTTCCCCTCCCGCGGCCGACCCGGCCTTTTTGTTCGACCGAAAACGACGCCTGACCGTCCGATGCAAATGGACGGTAGGATGGAAAACCTAGCGCTGAGTTGGGCCGATGGGCCAAAAGTGGAGCGGTCGTGGGCCGCTGGAGCTGGTTGCATGACGCGCGAGTGCGGCGCGTAAAGAAACGGGCCGTGGGCCGAAAGTTAAAGGCCGTGGGCTGGGCCCCGCGAATTACAGAGAGCATTTTATCTGTTTTTACTCTGTTATTTTTTCAGAAGCATATTTTAGTTGTTTTTGTCTTTTTTTTAGGCAAATTTCAGCTACTTTTTCCTATTCAATTTGTTTTCCAACGAATTCATTTGTTTAGGAAAAAGAAAAGTAAAAGAAAAGCTTCTGCAAAGTATAAAGTTCATGAATTTTTTTTAATTCATATTTTTCCGCTGCAAATAGAGAAATGTGCTCCTTTTAAATTTTAAAAGGACAAAAGAATTAAAAGTGAGAATTAAAATTTAAGAGGAGCATGTTAAAGTGATTATTGCAATGTTTATGATTCTGTTAAAGTTTTCACTGAGAAAATTTGTTTAGAGATCAAAAGAAAAGATATACAGATTCCTCTGTGAATTTGTTTAGATCTTTAATTAAATTCTCTAGGAGAATTTTAATTAAAGGACAGAAAAGTCTTTTAAGACAAAGTTTTTTGCTAAAAGATGATCTCTTTTCAAATTCAGTGAATTTGTTTAGATATTTAATTAAATTCTCTAGGAGAATTTTAATTAAAGAACAGAAAAGTCTTTCATGACAAAGATTTTGCTAAAAGATTATCTCTTTTCAAATTCAATGAATTTGTTTAGAGAACAGACCAGAACAGTGCAATGTTTGTGAAATACAGAAAATATTTTACAGTTTCTACTGTAAAATAAAAGGACTCTCCTCTAATTAAATTGGAACCAACGGGAAAATTTAATTAGAGAGGAGGAAAAAGAGAAATACTTGTTTTAACAGGTTAATTATGGTATTGTTATTTTCTGACCAACGTTGATGATAACAGTACTATAATTATATGAGTTCTATATTCAAAGGGCTAGATCTCTGATAATTTTGCATCAAAGTGATCAAAGATACAAAGAGACCATCGAGAGTTTTGTTTGACAAATGTCTTTCATGTACTCTCCATGAAGAAAACAAAGAAACCATTCAGAGCTTAGTTTAACTAATTTCTTTCATGTACTTCATATGAAGAAATTTTTTAAATGAGCAACATGAATGCTTAATTTGACCAACGTTGGATTAAGCATGTGTATAAAAGAATGTTCAGATTTATTTCTGAATTTGATGATTCAATATGCAGTCTAAAGAGCCAATTGTGGCATCTATGTCTCTTCATTACCCGCATGACGGGAAAGACGATAATACCCGCATGACGGGAAAAGATGCTAATACCCGCATGACGGGAAAAGACGATAATAATACCCACGTGGTGGGAAAAGTCTGGGAAAATACCCGCATGGCGGGAGAAATTTTTGACAAAGGACTTATCCTGTATGACAGGAAAAAGATGTGACGACTCATGTGTTTTTATATCGATTGCACATTTTATGTGTCATAGTTATAAAACACTTAATGAGTCAAAAGAGAATAAAGTTACAAATAAACCTCAAGCTAAGAATGGTATGCAAGTGTGACTTGCAAAAAGTATCATTGAGAAAGAACTCTTGTGAGTTTTGAAAAAGTAATAAAGAAAAAGTACTCCCATACGTTAAAAAGACAACTTCATTTTGAATGAAGTAGATCAAAGATAACTTCATTTTGAATGAAGCAGATAATCAAAAGTTTCGAAATTGTGGCAAAAGGTTCTTGCCACATTTCGAGGGGGAGATAGAGAGTGTTACAAAATAGACTCCCCTATACCTCAGATAATGTGATGCATATTATGTATCTAGGTGATCTATGATGAATTGTGATCGTCTGGGGGAGTACGACGATCACAATAATGATACCCCTAAAGTAAAAAGATAGATGTATTCTTGGATATTTTACAGCTCCGAAATGAGACTAAGGATGGTACTCAAAATGCCATAGAGAAGACAGATTGACAGAATAACAGAATAAACCCAAATAAAAAGGATTAAGAATACACCATTTTCGAGAAAATGGAGTAATCTGGGGGAGCATGGTATGAACATACCTAAGGCTCGAATAGTTTTTATCTGGGGAGCTTGTTTCTTCATAAAGAGATGAACAAGTAAACATGGATCTTGTGTTTTAGGTCCTTGTAACAGCTATTGCCTTTTGGCATAGAAGACTACAGAATTTATTGCCTTTAGGCAATGACAGGGCAACAACATCCCCATATGAGAAAAACAGATGACTATAAAGTCTATATCAGAGAAATCTATAATATCTATAAAGTTCATCCCCACTACATGCATTTAATGTTTGCAAGCTGATTCCACAATGAGCCACATCACCTGAAATAATCTAAGCCATTTGATCAACTTTAGACGTACCGGATTTTCTTCAATGTCACGTTTAACAAGACAGCCCAACTTTTGTTTAGCCTGACCTACGCAACCTTTATTGACAAGCAAAGAAACCGCATCCCACTATCTCTCCTGATCAGCGAATTCTCTTCCTCTCCTTCTGTCGTAGTACTGCTAGCCTAATCGTTCCGCTTCTGACCCACCATGCTCCCTCCACATTAACTCATCCGTGATTGATGATTCAATTCTTGGAGAAATTAAGTATTTAATCCCGTATGTGGCCTGAAGAGCCTCCCATCACAACTCGACCATGACATTGTTGGATCACAGCGTACCTCTGCCTCGCCGTCGCTGTCGCTGGGGTCGGACGGAACCAGAGCGAGGCAGAGCAGCAGAGCGCGCAGACCAGCACCTCTTGGGTCATAGCGGATGAGGTAATTTTCATTAGACTGCCCATGTTGTGCCCGGCATGGCGCGCCAGCATGCGTGATTCGCCTCCACGGGACAACCACATCTCTAGGTCCAGTTTGATGCACCCAGCTGCCTCTTCTGGTCGTCGCTGAGGAAGAAGGTAATCCGGGAAAAGTTTACACCGCTTGCCTGCCGCCGCAAAGCTACGGACGGAGAGATCCCTTTTCCTTTTTTTCCTCAAGTGTTCTACGTATATCAGGAACCTAATTTTGTTTCTTTCCTCAACTGATCTAGGTACAGCGGGAACTTCAGCACACACGCGCCACAGTTCGAGTCTGATGAAGCTCAAAACGCCACCATAGAGGTATCGAGCCAACAGCCAAGGCTGAATCGCTGGGTCAAAAAGGCAGAGATAGTGAGGAAAGCAGCCAGATTTTGTTTGCTCTCCTTACTGGCCGGTCCCACATGGTGTGTACTTCCTTTTGTATTTTCTTGTGTAAAAAAAGTCTATTTGCAGTGAGACCAATTATTTCTCTTGGTCAATGAGGGAACAATCTGTTGAATATTTGACATTCCCACACTGTTCTGGGCTCCTTGCATCCAGCTTGCACCGGTTCGGTTGGGGTTTGGCCATCGCAAACTCGCAATAGCCATGATAAACCACAGGTGGAGAGATCAGCCCACTAGGAGTTGAAACCAGTGAGAAAAACTCGTGTGCGTGGGAGGCTGCGGGTTTATTTGATAGCCTAATTAGACAAATATTTAATGCCATACCATTAGCTCTTCACATTTCAAATATTTCTTTTCATCATGAAAAGCTTAAGAGCATGATATTTTTTTAAGTATTTAATACCCTCTGAAATTTTCTATTAAAGCTGGCTATAATGTTTTTAAAAGTTCCGCAGCAACGCGCGGGGTAATCAACTAGTTTAAATGAAGGTTGATCCCACCTCATTTACAGAAATAAAAAGCTGCGCTCAATCGATTTTTGACAAGTGTCTACTTGTCTTAATGATTAGAGACTATGTGAATCCCAACCATGTTTGGGATTCATAAGTAATTTCCAATGGAGCCAAAACAGTAGGCTATAATGGGTCTACATCACCAATGTGACTCCAAAGGAAATATGTGAAAAGTGATTTTAGATCGAAGATTTGCGCTAAGAGAATAAACAGATTATAATGAGTGCTAATGGCACATAATGATCTGAGTTACATCAGATGAAAGTAAAGAACACAAGGGATCTTATGGACCAGAGCAAGTCTCTAGAATCAAAAGTTATTTTGGGTTAAAGAAAATGAGAGGACAATCGCATTTATGCAAACTTATAGAATGGGAATTTTATTTCCTAATCCCGTGTATGTGGATGATATCCTACTTGCTAGTGGTGATGTCAATCTACTACCGGGAGAGAAAAGAAGTTCTTGTCCTCAAAAGAGTATTCTCGATAGAGTGTCTCTCGTTATAAGTATCGAGATTTGCTGAGAAAAAAAGAAAAGGGGTATTAGAAATATCGCATGGACATGCTGAGAAGAAGTCTCTAAAGCATGCATGTCGAGAAAACCTACGCCTGTTCTTATTGTTAAGGGTAATGGAATTGGGAACTTTAGTGTTCCAAGAGATAACAAAGAATGGATAAAATGGATATGGTACCATATGCTTCCGCTGTTGGTTGCTCAATATTACCCTGAAAGTTCACGTATCCGGGTTGTTTTGGCAATGTCCAATCCAGAAATAGATCACTGGAATGGAATCAAAGATATCGGCCTCATGCTAAAAGAAACATTGTGCTCTCAAAAGATTGTGAGTACAAAGATAGATCTATAAGAGTGCTTTCAAAAGGTTGTGAGTACTCTGAAAGAATTTTATGAAATATATAGCGAAATCCACAATTGTCGCTAATTTTCACATTTGGAGTTTTTGTGTGGAAAATCTCCAAAGAATTAAAGGTTTGACATCAGTGTGATGTAAAGACATGTTATAGCATCATATGAGGCTGAGGGATAGGCAAAATGGTTAAGTAAACCTGTACCCGGAATTGATAATGGTTAACAACAGCAATAACCATTAAGTAGTTCACTCCTAAGACAACGAGTCAAGTGTGGTGCCAAACACATTGACACAAAGTTATACGTTGTAAAGGAGAAAGTCCGGAATTATGTTGAAATGCTTGGAGCATAAGTGGAACAGATAAAAGAAACACTCAAGTGTTTGCAGATCTACTAATTAAAGGCTTACCGCTCAATGTGTTTAGAGAACACATAGTCGACATGGGTTTATGGTATAGTCTATATGATTTCCGGACAATAAAGAGGCCCAAAAAGATTAAAGAATCTATTTCAAAACAAAGAGGTATATTGTAGCTGTCTGATTCTATCGGCAATTGAGCTGAGACGATGAAACATGCTCTATGTATCGATTTGTGATGAAATGAGTAAAAGGTAAAAGTAAAGTTGAGATCAAGGGGGAGAATGTTGGATTGATCTCCACCCGTGTGAAGCCCAACGGCTCGCACGGATCCTTGACTCGCACCCTGATCGGGGGTGCACAACCAAACCCTGGTTGGTGGGCCCCTATTGCGCTGCCTATATATAGAGGTGGGGGCCGGCGGCACTCTGTACGAGGTTGACCGGTGCGCTAGGCACCCCACCAAGTCCCCTACTGATCTAGGGTTGCGGCAGTAGCAGCGGGAAGCACCACTGCCACCACCACTCACTCACCTCACCGGCCACCACCACACCATCATGGCCAGCTCCTCGAGCTCGACCCCGCATGGGGGACAAGGTAGACATGCCGATCTCCCCTCTCTCCTCTCGGTTTCTCTCTCTCTCTCTCGCATCTGATACACAAAGGGAAGAAACCCTAAAAGCATCTACTGTAATTGATCTAGACCTAGATGATCCTATCGGTTTAACAAGTCTCTGACCAAGGTTGCCCAGCCTCTTTTGCATATCGTGCATTGGCAAGGGTCTGGCGGACCGAGCAAAACAACAGTCGTGACAGACACACTAAAGACGAAAATTTCGTTTGAGTCGGAAAGACCAATATTCTTTGGAAACGAAAATTTCGTTTACATGATGTTCTGCCACAAAACGTCGATCCGTTTTCGCATAATTTACATTTTCGTTCGGTATATTTCCGTATTTCCTCTATGTTTTCTCCTACGACTTTTTTGTCGAAAAGTCGAAAACGCTCAGTTTTAGTTTTCATCTCCGGATTCTAACGACTCAACCAAAAGAAAAACCGTCGGGAAGCCATCGGTTTTTCACCTTCTTCATTGAGGGGTCTTCAACCATCTATATGTATTTCTCCGGATGTGCCTCCGCACCATCAAAGCTCAGTCACATGGTTAGTGCACTAATCATGTTGTTATTAAAAACAAAACACCTTAGTTGGAAAACGCCCTTTATCTTAGAGGTCGTCGTCGATGGCGCGCCCGGACGTCTCCCTCTCGAGCATCTAGCAGTGGCGGAGACAGGGAGGACCAGCAGGTGCCCTGGCCCCCCCTAACACAAGTGATTTGCTGCTAATTTTTTTACAAACAATGTAGATTTTGGAAATTTTACTCTAACCGCCCCCCTAACACGCAAATTAAACCAATCCTGTCTCCGCCCCTGGCATCTAGGCTTCGTGTCTCCACTCCTCGCAGGTGAGCGTGGTGCACATCATGTTCCGCCAGAACTTGCGGCTGTAGGCGGGCTACAAACGACCAGCATGACCACGCATGTTGTGGCGCGGGACCGCGGGTGCAACCATGCCGCCACCAGGGGTGCCACGGTGCGAAGCGCGCCGATGCCGTAGCCGGGCCAACGAGCCAAACAAGACCACTCGGAGGAAGAGAGCATGGCCTAGCGCCGTGGACGGGCCGATCGCAAACATGCCCACCATTGCCGGACAAACATCATCGATAGGTCATTGGGTCACCTCCGCGACAGACATTCTCAAAATATACTTTGATGAAGATTTAAATTTATTATATATATTCATATTTTGATTTATAAATAATGATGTGGAATTATAAACCCGAAAAATCCTTTAGAGAAATGGTAAGGCCTATAATTGTTATATAGAATTTTTAGAGAAAATTATTTTTATATTAACAAATAATATTAGGCTCGTGCCTCCGAAATACTATTCCGAAGTCCCTAAATATTTATTTTGATTTTACTGGAAGTTCGAAATAAGTTTTGGTTAGTATATAGAATCAAAACTTATCCCTATCCAAATACTCCTAGAAAATAGAACTAGAGAGATAGAAGAAAAACCTAATCTATGTGGCCGAACAGCCGAAACAGGCCCGGTCCAGCCAACCCGGACGGTGCTTCTTAAACCAGTAGGAGAAAGTTTTTTATTTTTTGAAACGAGGCAAAAGACTTGCCATTTTCATTAATTAAGAAGAAGTGGGCCTAAGCCCGGTACAACACCCTCAACGACCGTCATGGAACACGACCGTCGTGAGGACAAACACAGCCATCCTGTCTACGCACACTCAGGGCCGCCGCCCCGACATCCAGCCACTCCACCACGCCGAGCAGACCGCCAACACCACCTTCCGGGACCGCCGTCCCGACGTACCACCGCTCGCACTCGAGCCACGACGCCGCACGACTCGGCCACCCGCAGCCCAAACTGCACAAGGTAAACCGCTCGCAGACCACGGTCGCCGCACCAACATCCGGGGCCGCCGCCCCGGCCTAAAAGGCAACCGCTGCTGCCGCTGCCCCAGCAGCCCCGACAGCCTCGCCGCCAGCACCACCTTCCGGGACCGCCATCCCGACGTAGCACCGCTCGCATCCGAGCCACGGCGCCGCACGACTCAGCCACCCGCAGCCCAAGCTGCCCAGGGAGAGCTGCTTGCAGACCACGGACGCCGTACCAACATCCGGGGCCGCCGCCCCGGCCTAAAAGACAGCCGCTGCCGCCACTGCCACAACAGCGTCGACACTCTCGCCGCCAACACCACCCACAACCAGAGGTCCCTCTGGCCGGTCACACTTCAAGAACGATGCCCCCAAGGAGGAGCATGACGCAAGACGCCACCATCGCCCGATCCCGAAAGATCTAGGGTTCCCCCGAAGTGGCACGGGCGGAGGCAAGCATCACGTCTCGACGGTGCCTCCAAGACGAGTTCTCCCCGAAGTAGGAGAAAGTGGTTGCGTCTGCGGCTGTCACAACTCACAAACACAAGACGAGTTTGCTCACGTGCGGGGGCTGCAGTCCCCGCGGTACGGTACGGATCGTTACCGGCCTAGATTAGGTCAGGACCACTATAATACGTCTTGTAAGCCGTCGATTAGGATGAGTCACACGTTGTGAATCTCCAGCGTTTGTAACCTCACTGGTCCGATCATAGTGAAGATTTGCTTAACGTTCGTGATGTTTTCTCTTTCTCTTTATAAAAAAGATTTTTCACGTTAAAAATCTCTGTGTCCTAGTAGAAGACTAGTACAGTACTACGGTGAGACGCATCGTACGTGTTTCAGAGGTAGCCATCGATCGATCGTCACGAGGTCGAGGCAGCAATCATGGCATCGTCCTTTCCAGAAACATCGATCCATTATTTTTAGTACTGGTTGCTATCATACGAGGGAGATGGAGCTATCGATCGAGGTTTGATCCACCTTGCGTGTGGCCGATCGACTGAGACGTACAGACGAACGAACGGGATATGTGCTGCCATGTGGACGCGGCCACGGTGGTTGGTGGTTGGCGCTAGCTAGTTGAACATACACATGACGCGTGCATACGTTTGTTGCTTAACTTGCCTAGTACTACTGCGTACCTATATTAACGCATGTGGATTGATTTCTTTGACGTGAATGTGTAGATGTCGACACGATAACACATCAACAGAAGTCACGATAATTAAGGTGTTTCTGCTTTTGCACTCGATCGGTTGCCCCATTTCTGGTTTCAGTTATCTGACCGAGTTCGGCAGCCAGCCTAGCTGATCCGATCGGTCGATCAGCTTGGCTGGACAAGTGGTGCCGCGTCACTCTCCTGATCCGATCGATCGATATGATATGCGCTTGCTTGTCCTGGTAGGCGTGGCGAACCTGCCTATCCACTATCCAGCCAGCGCGCGCGACGATCTACCCCTGCCTAGCTGCCCGTCAAACGTGCGATAACTATAAGCAGAAATATCACGTAAAGTGTAGTATCGATCTAGACGCAGACCGGTAGGTGGGGGCCAACTCTCCTCTCCTCCCCGCTCCCGCGGCCCCCAAAACCTAGCCCTACGCCGCTTCTCCCCCTCTTCCTCTCCTCCCTCCGCCCCGTCCCCTGCCTCGCCCCCCGCGCGGGTGAGCAGGGGAACCCACCCCGTCGCCGCCTCTCCCCCCTCCCCCTCTCCCCTCTTCTCCCCTGCCGCCGTCGGGGCGGGCTGCCGGGCTCTGCCTATGCGGCTCCGGTGCCGGCGGCGGCGGGACGGCCTCTACCCGCGCATGGGTGCTGGCGGCGCGGTGCGCAGCAGCACGCGGCGGTGCTCTTCGCCCCGACCTCGGCCCGGCGAGCTCCGGATGGCTATGGTGGCGGGGGCGCTGGCAGCGGGGATCCCCGGTAGCCGTGCGCGGCCGGCCGGCCACCGGCGTGTGGCCGGCAGCTTCCTAGGGCTCAGATCTGGGCCCATTTGGGCCTAATCTGGGTCTGGATGGGCCAAGCTTGGCGGGGGCTCCCCGGGAGACGGAGGAGTAGGATCTGGTGCAGGTGATGGTGGAGACAGCGGTGCCCTTGCTGCAGTGCGGCGGCGGCGCTTTACGGGCCCCTTTGGGCTCGGCCGGGCCAGTGTGGGCCCGGTTTGCCCTGCTACATCCGGTCGGCTACTGCTTTCGGGCGGTGGAGGCAGGTCCCTCCCGCGTGCCGCTGTGCCGCTGACCCTCGCTGGCCTCCGTCTACTCGGTTCTTCCGGCCTCGTGACATGGGCCATGGTGAGACGACGGAGATGACTGCAAGATCGTGGTGGCGTGCGCTGGCGGGCGGCAAGATTGGTGGTGCTATCCGAAGCGTTCTGGGAGTGTGGTTTTTGGAGGTCGGGAGAAATCCCTGTCGTATCGACACTGACGCGCAACTCAGCATACCGGGGGAAACCCTAGGACACATCGGGGTAACCCTAGCTGGCAGCAGCGTCGTCGCCGTCGCTCCCTTCTTGGAGGTGCTGCTTGGTACGAGGCGATTCGGAGTGGCGGGAGCGTGGTGGAATTTCTCCGGAGGGCGCAACGGTTGCGAGTCGTCTCTGTTTTCGTCAAACCGCCGATGTCGGCTTTGTTGTATCGGTGGCTGGTATATTAATTTAGCGGGACGAAAGCCTGTTTCGAGGTAGTATCGATCTCAATGAAATTTCCAGAGCTGTGAACGTACAAATTGTGAATTTCGAATCCAAACATGGTGCGGCATAAAAGAAGGTGATGATCAAGAGACTGGCAGCCGATCTGCTGGCCGTGCTCGCTCCTCTCAACTTGGAGGGAAAGAGAGCAAAGCACGAGGGCATGGTGGTGTCTCCGTTGGACGCACTCGCCCATGCGGCCATGCGTGCGCGTTGATCTGGTCTGGTGTACTCGTTTATTTTGGACTGACGTCAGGCATGAGTCACGCGAGGAATCTTTCACCATCAACAACGCTGCTGACTCGTTAGTTTGGACCGTACTTGCAGCTTGGTTGCTTGACGTGACGGACTCACTCACCGACTGATGAAGAAAAATTACAGTTAAACTTGAACCCGGGAATCTGCTCGTTTTTTCTTTCTTTTGGAGGACAATCTGCTCGTCGTACAGGTAAACGAATATTCGATGAACCATGAACGAACGGCACGGCTGGGCCGAGGATCAGTTTAGATCCGGGTTTGTTGGATCTACAACGGCCGCACCCGTTTGTCGGGCCCTGTTATTTGGGCCGCACCACGCGCACGCGCCGCTCGGGCTGAGGGCATGTACATTAGTATACACTCAGCTGTCTGTAACGTGAGCCACGTAAGAAATTATATGACCTGTAAACTTTGTATCAAGAAACCGCTCGAGTCCGTCTGCAGAAATATAGACGATCTATTTCCGTGAGATTCGCAGCTTACCGATGGCCTTCCTCCTGTTGTACGAGAGGGTCGTCTATACAGCGTGAGCTAACTGACCCATTTTTTACGGCAAAGACGTGGCCCGATCTGATCAAGTTTGCTGCTGCCGTAATAACTGCCTGTTGACCCTATAGACGATATTTACAGACACTGCATTGTACTGACTGTCTTGAACGCTATCTAGAAGTGACATGGAGGAGCAGTGCAGACGGTAGGTATCTAAACAATTGTACATGCCCTGAGCGACCCAGCGCGATCGCACCGAGTGCGTACCGCTACGAGACCTATTGTTATTTTCTTTTGTCCCACCTCGGAACGGCAAGTTAGCGAGCACCTGCTTAAATTAGGGGTCGGAACGTATTTGGCTTGCCGAGCTCAGTAGCGTGAGCTCATATCCCAGCTTTGGGGGCAGCAGTTCGGCCGGTGTAGAGGTATTGCTGGGCCCCATTTCGGGAGAGCCTGTAACCGAAAAGGTCGTGTTGAGACCCAGGAGCGTAGCCTCTCTCCCACCCAACTGCTATTTTTATATATATTTTTTTAAATAAATTGGTTTTAAGTTATCCAGGAGCGTAGCCTCTCTCCCACCCAACTGCTATTTTTGTATATACTAGCAGAAATGCCCGTGCGTTGTAACGGGTGAAAAAAAAATTAACAACCAGGTGCACGAAGTGAGTTCTCATTGGAAACACCATGACGTGTCTCAGAAACCACTCAGATTCAAAGCATTAACAGGACGCTCTATGGTCAGGCACACCACACACTGCCTCCTCCGCGAGACGTTTTAGCCAGACCATACATGCACGACGCGGCATGTGTCTTCATGGCCAACTCACCCTATCCCGCGAAGGCCTTTGACTCCCCCGGAGTCGCGAAGGGGTCAGGATGCCGATGCCTGGCCCTTATTCGATCACCGGCGATGTCGAGGCATTTGCCCATGAATTGCCTACAACTTATTTCTTACCTTACCTATACAACTCTACGCTAGCCTTCCTAGGCCATGGTTGAGACCAATCGTGTGTCGCCATTTAACTGGCCAACGCCTTATATGCCCTGAAATATTAAGATTAAATTCTGGTAAATAAACAACAGAGAGAATACATCATAAAGCACACTTATACAATATAAATTGTCATGAGTCAATAATAACTGAATAATTAGTGGGTTCATATTCAGAATATTAGACCAGGCTTAGAAGACTTTTATGTGCTTGGAAACTTAGATGATGGATTGTACTTTACGAGAGTGGACACACAACGTTTGCTACCATCAACAATCCCAACTGAATTTTTGATCCTAAAAGTAACATCAAGATACACCCTTAGCTAACCAATGTCGATGAATACAGTACATCATGAAAAGCGTTCAAGATCAATCTGCAATACATCGACATGATCAAGAGAGAGAGACAGAACTGTTGCAGCAGCGGCAGCTTGTGTTAGACCAGCAGCCGAGGGCCACCTCCGTCCATACTGCTCCTCCGCACATGGCACCGCCTACGCCGCTGCCGCGTACACACTCGCCTTAACTCCCGCTGTCGCCTTAACCGTGGATACGTGCGACGACGTTGCCGTCATCGACGGCTCTGCTCACCTGTGGGAGTGGCCTGGTCTGCTCAAGTGCTCATGACCGTTGACTTATCTACTCTGCTCGGTTTGGGGCTGCGGTGGAAGACCGGAGCGGGAGCCCGGGGTGCTGCCGGCGCCGGCGAATCCGGTACGGCGCTTGTGTTGTTGCCGGCGGCGAATCCGGGGCGGCGCGAGTGTGAAATACGGACTGGATTCTGGAGTGGCATCGTGAGGGTTCTGACGACAGCGAAATTCAGTGAGGGGCGGGAGGATATCGAGTGGCGCTGAGCTTCCCGTTCAGAGATCGTGCTCCATGCAGACTGTGAAGGGGGGTCGTTTAATTGCTCCTGGGCTCCGGCCTACCAGTCTACGCGGGGGAGCCAGTGTGGGGTGGATGCAGAGGCCTACGGCAGCGATGGCGGAGGCGCGTGACGGGGAAGCCTGCATCGGCTGTGCTGCTTGTGGAGATTGGGCAGCGCACGGACTGGTGAGGGGGCGGCGGTGGGGTACAGGGAGCGATCCATTGCGAGGGAGCTGGCCTGGGATTCATGCCTGATGCTGGCAGCGCCGTCCCGGGACTCCGGGAGTAGCCACGGCCCACGGGCACGGCGAGAGGTGGGCAACGGAGAAACTCAATAGAAAACGTAGAGGGCTCCAGGGACGACCAGTTTGAAGACGTAAAACGACGGAACAAAACGTATTGCACGGACGGACGAAAAACGTACGAAATATTGGGAGGAAGAAATGTTCCTCCCTTTATTATTATAGCACACATGCCCGTGCGTTGCATTGGGGGAGAAAATTTATTGAAAAAAATAGAACGCCAACTAATCCATACATGTCGTTGCTATGGTGTCATGTTAAATATGTTTAAATAAATCTGACATCGACATTCTGACATGTTTTGGTGACCTGTACCATGTGTTAGTGAAAATCACAAAACATCAATTTCAAATGTTTAACACCGTGTATATAGATACAAAGTATTATAAATCAGAAATGTTAGCTTTATTTTTTTAACTGAGTAATGTGTGCTTTAATAAATGAAAAAAACCGTGAAAAGCTAATAGTAGCATGTAAAGCACAAGAAAGCAGCTAACACTACAATATCAAAATACAAATCAATCAAGAAGGTCAATTCAAATGTATACATCATATATAAGAAGATAAACTTGCTACTTCCTTCAAGATCCTTATCATCAGCATGGCATCCTTGTGCAGTAGCTTGGAGGGTGAGGGTTTCTTTCAATTTTTCAGAAGCTTGCCAAGCTCCCATATTTTGTTCTTAGCTCCTTTTCTCCTGAGAGCTGCCCCTTTATTCCTATACGCCTCTTTCTTCTTAATAAAGCCTTCTTCAGATTAAACTAAGAATAAAAGAGTGCTTGTGGTGCCTGGTAGGTAAAAAAAGTCAATATCAAATATATCAGGCTAAAGACAGAAAATAACTTCTTTGTGACTTAGTCCTCATAGTTCTACGCAACTCAATCATCCTGTACATTTATAATCCAGCCAACCAATTTTCGACAAACCTCTCAAATCCATGGCCATAGCTTCTCATTAGCTTTACTACAATTAGTTGACAAAATAATCAATTGTACTGTTAGGGTGTGTGACTTCTTTTGCTAATTAATCAGGCTTGACGTCCTAGACAATATTTTCTGACATCCTATAAATATACACAACCTGATAATTAACCAATTGACGTGGACAGGATTTGATGCTAAAGATTTATTTTTGTATTGAGCACCAGCATACGCACCTCAATGGCATTGATTTTGCAGGCTACAGAATTAATCTAGTACAAGATGAGCACATACACATCAATTTCGAAACCCAGAGCCAGAACGTTCCTTACCTTTAGACTTCTCTTGTGTCAGGTTGTGCCTAGTAGTGCCCAACTTAGGCGACCGGCTGCTCCGGGCATCCTTAGATACACGATGCTGACGCCACCATCGGCAACCAAGTAGCGATAAGGCTAACTCTCAGTAACACGCATACGGAAAACTTGCAGCCACACACCCATGCTTCCTGCAGAACAACCCCCTTCTCAATCTCAAAAAAGGGCGAGTGCTCGACTGCAAAAGCTTACACACAGTCAATTATTAGGTCATAGCATTTATTTATAACGAAATAATTTGAAAGAGGTAAGGCAATTTTAATCAGTTTATCACGTTCATGTCACAAAGGACTACGGCACATCCCAGAGCGATAACACACTAAATCACATTTAAACAGTTAACACAATCCACACAAAGAATGTGAAAAGAAACACATGTCTATTGTTTTCACATCATTTCAGCTATAAAATAGTCTGTGGCACAGATCACTGATGTCCTTACACAGACCAACCAGTAAACTAATATGAGCTCTAGTTGCAATATCAATCAGCTAATTCATACGGGAAACATAGAAACTAACTGTGTAGAAGATCCCGTGAGAACCAACAAACAAAATCATTCATATCCTGTCGATCTAACTGGACAAACAAATAGATAGAATTAAGGAGGGCGTCCACAATGAATGTTTTCGTGCAAAGACAATGGTACATGGGCGTGGATCCGGCCGCTAGGCGGCACCAGTCTTAGCTAATCGCTAGAGGAACACGCTGCAGGCTACTGGGAGGACGAAACAAAAAGTAATCGACGCCATTACCGATGGTCGATGAGGTGTAGTCGGTGCAGATCCACCTAAATCCGAGCTCTCCAGCCCCGATTCCGAACCATGGATCCAGATCAAGGAGCAACTCATCTACCGCATGCACCCCTCCCTGATTCCCTCACGCTCTTTCCCGTTCAACTCCCACCGGAGCACCTCGTCTGCGATCACCTCGCACGCCCCAGTCATCGGAGCACCATGGGAGTGTCGGACGGGGAATCAGTCGTGGAAGAAATTGGATCTCGGGAGTGGGGAGGATTGGGTCCGCCGCGGTCCCGTTCGAGCGATCGGAGGAGGTGAGGTCGCCGGTGGCCTTAGATCGGCTTGGTGGCGGCCGGATGCGGTTGCTGGCGAGGGACGGTTCGATTCGGGAGGATAGGAGGCTCTCTGTCGTTCAGTGACCAGAAATAAAACAACGAAGCGGTACGGTGGCATTTTGCACGTAATATGCAATTTGGTAGGAGGGCAAAACGGTAAAATTTATGACGGACCGGAAGAAGGCTTATTGCTTTTATTATTATTATATATATATATATATATATATATAGATTTTTCAAATAAATTGGTTTTAAGTTACCTAGGAGTTCCGCACTATGTCATTCCGAGGGTCGACGGTGAGCCCCAGTTATGGCAATCATCGGATATCCACAAGGTTCGCCACGCCCTTCATCTTCTTTCTTATCACAGTCTTCTTCTTCCTAGAGTGTTCCTAGCCACACCTTCCATCTTCTCCCCCGTCGCTCTTTTTGTCATTAATGATCCTCATAGTAGCCGGTGTTTCAACGAGCACACGCTAAGACAAACACACGTCCAACATTGCTCCTAAGATAATTTTCACTCATGGCCCTCGCTCGGGCCCCTTAGGTTGCTTCCGCATAGCTTCTCTTCTCTTATAGAAAATCTCAAGGTTTTTCTTCCATTACAAGATAGCCAACCTCTCAACGAGGTGGACCCGTTATGCGAAATAAGCAATTATGTATATGAATATCTCCTACCGCCACCCCAATCATCAAGTTTTTGGTCAGTCACTAAGCCTAGGATGATTGTCCTGGCGAGGTGAGGGAGGACCACACATCGCTCAACCATGTAAATAATTTTTTGTTTCTATGTTTTGGTGTCCTAGTGGTGTGGTCATGGCGGTAAACACGACGCTGACGATAATCTTCCTTTGCATCCTCTCCTCTGATGAGGTCGAGGAACAAGTAAGGTCTCTTAGTTTGTGACCAGTGTCTCTTCTAAAACTTTTCCCAAATAAAAAACATGTTAAAGTGAAGATACCATGTCTTACGGCCGCCAAACTTAAGTAGTCGTGTTGGTTGTTCTTCTCTTATTTTGAAAATAAAGGTGACCCCGACTTCTACATCGGTTTATGCACACAACCATATATAATTAGTTATTTAGCAACAAAAGCAAAGCAAGGACGACATCTGTAACACCCTGTAATTATTTCTGGGTATTCCCAGCCATCGACGGTTCTTGTCGTCTCAGCTGACGACCATTTTTAATTGTCCTTCTTGAACTTCAAGCCAGAAACCACCACCATAGAGAGCATCTATCTCAGGCATTTGATCGTGGAGTACTCTTTTATTCATATCTAAGATGACACCGTGAAATTGATTTCATGGCTCGTCGTACCTCTTTCATGTCCATCTTCATGTGAGTTTTAAATCCAAACATCTTTATGAATATCCGACACCATGGATGCGTCGGACTCGTCGAGATAGTCACATCTCTCGTTACGATAAGTTTGGTGTTTATATATATATGTTACGATAAAAAGGTGTTTCGGGTTTTGCACTCGATCGTTGCCCCATCTTTCGTTCAGTTATCAGACCGAGTTCGGCAGGCTAGCCGATCGACCGATAAGTAGGCGTGGCTAACCTGCGTACCGTACCCGGCCAGCGCGACGATCTACCAACCAGATGCAACGAGTTGTGCAGCACCAGCATGAAATAAGGGCCACTTCTTTAAAACTTCTGCTTATGCAGAAGCCAGTTTCTGGATTCCGGTGGGGAGAAACTGCTGTGGGCAGAAACTGCCAGAAACTGTCTGGGAGACTTCTTTTCAGCTTGTACTGTTTTGCTTATTTGGTATGATGAGTTCTGAGATGTCTGTTATACCCTTGAATATGTTTGTTGCACATAATAAAGCAATATATAGCAACATATGCTAGATTTTAGTAGATACGAAATAAAAATAATATGAAAATGTCATAGTGATTTAGAAATTACAATAGAAATGGTATCGTTTAATTCAGTACATGCATACATAATAGAAATGTCCTAATGATCTCGAAATTACAATATAAATAATATCTCAAGCTACTATTCCTTGAGCAATGCTCTGTCGTAGTGCACCCATGACACTATCAGATGATGAGGGAGCAGTTCCGCCAGTAAAAGATGCGCTATCCTCGTGAACATATGCGGCTCGCTCATAGGTGTGGAAATGCTGATCATATAGCTTACTGTCACGGATGAAGTTATGCAAACACATGCACGCAGTGATAATCTTCGTTTGTGTGAGGGTCTCAGGAAAATGTGGTATTCCAAGCAGAATGCGCCACTTCATCTTAAGAACGCCGAATGCTCTTTCAACAGCATTGCGTAAACATGAATGAAGATTGTTGAATCTCTCCATCATGTTTCTTGGAGGTGCCGATTGAAATTCCGGAACATGATAGCGTTGCTCTTTGAATGGGGCGAGATAACCAATTCTGTTTGGATATCCAGAGTCAACAAGATAGTATTTTCCTACAAGTAGCAAAATATATTAGAACATAACTATATTTTTCAGTGTTTCCCACCTATTTTCCTACAGGATCTACACCCAAACCGGATGCGTGTTGGAGCAACCCCTTCCAAACAGTGTAGTCCTTTTTCAGTGTTTCCCACCTATTTTTCATTTGCCTCTTATCGTACTTCCTCTTCGTGCGTTCGTTAAACTTATTAACCAAATTTTCGTAACCAAGACGAGTCAAAACTTGCACCGGACGATTATTTGCATTCACCTCTTCGATGCACACGTCAAGAAATACGCGATGCGCTACTGCATCCCAACATGCTTTCACCTGTTTCGGTTTGACAATCTAGATGCACAACAACACTCGAATTAACATCTATGAACATATAGAGCAGTTTACTAGCACAACACCAACCAAAAAAATGGCTAGAGTTTACTAGCAGTGTAGTACCACAGCACAAACACAATTTTACTGAACTACCAGGTCCTACACATCTAGCAGTTTACAAGCATCCATTAAGATAATGCAATTGACCTTTGCAGAACAGAGCAAAACAGCTTCATCACAAAATTCGAGCTCCTACACATCTAGCAGTTTACTATAACAGCACCAACCAAAAAAATTGCTAGAGTTCTTACCGTCGGCTGCGAGCTCGCCATCCGTTCTGCCGGGAGGTCGCCGGACAAGGACGGGGCGTCGCCGGTCGAGGACGGCGGAGGCAGGGAGGACGACGGGCCCTCGTCGGTGGAGGGCGGTAGCCGGGGCGTCGTCCTTGGAGGACGGAAGCCGGGGAGGCGTCGGCGGACGGCAGAGACGGCGGCGGAGGTCGGAGTGGCGACGAGCGGGAGAGGCGGTAGAGGAGGAAGGAGCGGAGGCGTCGGCGGACGGCGGAGGGGAGGCGGCGGTGGAGGCGGACGGCGGAGGGGAGGCGGCGGCGGCGGCGGCTGGCGAGGAACCCTAGCCGTCGCGGGAGCTAGCAGGAGGTCGGGCTTGCTCGATAGGGTTCGTTTTTCTTTTTCTTTTTTTCCTTCCAGCGACTCACAGGTCAGCGACGCAGAGTGTACCGGTTCGGGAGCTGCCGATGGCATTTGCTTGTAAATTCTGCGTAACGTCGGGGCAAATAGTTATACCGTTTCGGGTCAGGAACGCAGAAACTCGGGAAACTGATCGGAGGCAGTTTCCCGCATCGCACTGCGATCGAATGGTGCGGTGGGGAGAAGCTGGTGACAAACTGGAGACTTCTTTTTAGATTCTCAGTTTTGGTACCCAGAATCTGTCTAGAAACTTTAAAGAAGTCAGCCTAAATGAACTGGTGATCAACAACAGTCATGGACTCATAAGAGCATGATGAGCCATGCAACATATAGTTAACCGATATAATAATAGTTAATCGATATATAGTCAATAAATATCGTGCATTGCATGTGGACGCTAACTAGTCTCGGAAGGGAACGAGAGCAGCACGCACGAGGGTGGTCCAGCCATGCGTGCGCGTCCATCTGTTCTGGTCCCGTCCCGAGAAAATAATAAACGAGTCCTAGAGGATAGAGCAGGTGGCATCAGGGTCAGATTAGCTGACGCCAGGCATGACTCACCCGACCCAAATAATCTTTTTTCCATCTAGTACAACGCCTGCTGACTTGCAGCTTAGTTTTTTTTTTTTTTTTTTTTTTTTTTTTGATACTGACTTGCAGCTTAGTTGCTTGACGTGACCGACTCACTTCACTGGTGTAGAAAATTTACAGTTCAAACTGAACCGAGGAAATCTGCAGCTCATACGGCTACAATTTTTTTTGATGAACAAATAGCTCGGCTGGGCCGTTGGAATCGATCGTCCTTGTTTGATTCCACCGAAACCGCACCCACATGTGTTGGGCCCAGTTAATTGGGCCGAAATCCGCCCGCGCACCGCTCGGGCTCAGCGCTAGCCGCGAACGCTACGAGACCTTTTGTTCTATTTTCTTTTGTCCCACCTCGGATCGTTAGGTTTGCGAGCGCCAGCTTAAATTAGGGCTGGCAACGTATTAGTCTTGCCGAGCTCAGTAGCGCGAGCTCACATCCCAGCTTTGGGGGCAGCAGTTCGGCCGGTGTAGAGGTATTGCTGGGCCCCATCTTGGGAGAGCCTGTAACTGAAAAGGTCGTGTTGAGACCTAGGAACGTAGCCTCTCTCCCACCCAACTGCTATTTTTATATTTTTTCGTAGAGTTATTTTTTACATTATATTTAATTTATATTTGACACGTCAATTTGTACTCATTATGTATTCACATGTCAATTTGTGTTTGATTTACTTTTTTGTCCATATTTTTTCTATCTTCTCGTCGTCCCACCATCCACCTCCCTGCTATCGCAAATATGTCGTTATCGGTGGAAAATCTACGACATGAGTTAATTCCATAATAAGTATTTTCGAGGGTCGACAGTGAGCCCTTGTTGTCGTATTCATTGGATATCCACGAGGTTAGACACACCCACCACCATCTTCTTCCTTGTCGTAATATTCTTCCTAGAGGTGTTTCTAACCACACCTTCCATCGTCTCCTCTGTCACGCTTTTTTGTAACTAATGATCCTCATAGTAGAGGATTTTTCAACAGACACGCATCCTTCAGCAGATACAATTCTCCCTTACTTAAAGCATCGGTCCTAAGATAATTTGTACTCGTGGTCCCTCGCTCAGACCCCATAGGTTGCTCCTGCATAACTTCTCTTCTCTTGTAGAAAATCTCGAGTTCTTTTTTATTACAAGAAAGCTAATCTCTCAAAAAGGTGGACCCGTTATGTGAAATAAATGAATATCTCCTATCGCCACTCCAGCCATCAGATTTGTCCGCCGCTGAGACTAGGACGACTGTTTTGGCGAGGTGAGGGAGGATCACATATTCGCTCAAGCATGCAAATAAGTTTTTTGTTTCTATGTTTTTTTGTCCTAGTGCCGTGGTCATGGCGCCTGGCGGCAAAGGCGACGCTGCTGAAGATCGAAACAAACGTCCTTTGGCTCCTTCCTTATTTCACGGTGCCCCCCCCCCCCTATGACGTCGAGAATGAGTTAGGTCTTTTAGTTTGTGACCAGTGTCTATTTTGTAACTTTTAGTAAATCGAAGACATGTCAAAGTGAAGATACCATGTTTTACGCCCGCCAAACTTAAGTAGTTCTTTTGGTGTTTTTCTCTTAAAAAAAAGGCGGCCTCGACTTCAGAATCGGTTCATGCACACAACCATATATAATTAGCTATTTAGCAGTAAAAAGCAAAGCAAGGACAACATCTCCACACTCCAACCACAAAACCAATGAAAAGTAACAAAATAAAAAAGAGAGTGAAATGCATCAGCGGCCCTGGACTTTGCTGGTGTGCCATGTCTCGATCCCTCAAGTATCAAAATGCATACCTATGTCCTAATTCTTGTTTACTCATTCACTGCAGGTCCTAACCGACTCTGACCTTGAGTTGACCAATGCCATGTCGGCATGAGTCCCAATCTCGGGAAATGGTCTGGGGTGGATTTTAGTGAATAGGGCCTCGTAGAGTTATTGGTTTTATTTTAGAGTCCTTATCCTTTTTCGAGCTCGCAAAGTCGACGATTGGTGCGATCAGTGTAGCGGCAGATGGAGCTCCGACAGTGAAATATTGCGGTGGGGACCGTAGGATGGCCCTGATGAGGCGGGCGCTAGCGAGCCACCACCATGAACACACTCCACAAGTTGGAGGGTCTTCACCAAATGCACCGAGCCGCCAAGACTTGATGCTTCAAGGCCGGGGCACACACCACAACTCAATTGGTGGCTCCCGGCAATGTCTTCGTAGCTACCAAAACTCCGAGACCAACAAGGTTGAGCCACACTCCACAACCTAATTGGAGGCTCCCAACAAATCCCGTGAGCCACCAAGACTCCGAGAAATCAACAACCGTCTAGGGTACCAACGTGCCCTAGAGGAACAAGCTCTAGGGCACCAAAGCACCCAAGAGTAACAAGCTTCTCAACTTCGACTTCAACGTATCACCTTGGAGAATTCAAACCGATGCAACTAATGCAATGGCAAGAACACACTAAGTGGTCCAGTTCTTCCAACCCGAATCCAACCAAAGCAACTAATGCTTGGGAGGGATTTGAGAGGAAGAACAAAGGAGAAACACCAAGAAACTCCAAAGATCTAGATCCAAAGTGTTCCCCTCACTTAGAGGAGGAATCAATCGGTGGAAACGAGGATCTAGATCTCCTCTCTCTTTTCCCTCAAAAACTAGCAAGAACTATTGGAGGGATTGAGAGAAAGCCAAGCTTGAGAAGGTCAACAATGGAGGGGAGAAAATAGCTCAAGAGGTTGGCAAAAGGTTAGGGTTTATTTGGGGAAGAAACCCCTTAAATAGGACGCTCCAAAATGGAGCCGTTGGAGAGTGCAGGGTGCCCGGCCGGGGGGCCGGCCTGGGATCTACACGCATGGGCACACAGGGCAGCCTGGCCTGGGCCGGCCGGGAGGCCGGCCAACCCCCAGAGCCGCCTGTCCTGGAGCCCGGCCTGGGCCGGCCACCCCCCATAGCCGCCCGGCCTGGAGCCCAGCCTGGGCCGGCCAGGGGGCCGGCCACCCCCCAGAGCCGCCCGGCCTGGAGCTCGGCCTAGGCTGGCCGGCCGGCCAGCCAGGTGCGACGCCTTCTAATTTTCTGTCTAAGAACGTTCGACACCGAAAATGCAATAACTTCCACATACGAACTCCGTTTCCGATAATCTTGGACTCGTTGGAATCATCACAACGAGCCCTACAATATTATGCATAGAAACATCATTGTTCAATAGGATATGGTAAAACCAAAAGATGAAAGGTAAAACCTTTCTATTGAAGACCGGAAAAGCATATCTTTTGCAAATGAAGTCCGAATGAAGTGAAACCAACTTTATTGCCAAGCAAGGGAGATTTTGCTACTAAATGGAAGAGTGAAACCTTCCACATGGATGGACCGGCAAAATCTCCGACACTGAAAACCTTAAAAGGAGACACATGAAAACCGTTTTCGGTGACCTTGGCCTTGTCATGACAAGCACGACAAGCACCAATACCACACCACGATAAGAGCCAAATAGGAACCAATAAAGATGATGCCAAGGATGCAAAGGTTTGAGGTCTCTACGACCGATATGCTAAAGCTCACTTGAGAGCCCCTCTTGATAGTACGGTTACCTATCCTAAAACCCTGTCAGGATCATACCTTTTCCTTGCGCATTCCACTTGAGTTAGATGATGACGATCTTGATCTACTCTCAAGTGGATCACCTTTCTTGATTGTGCTCCGCTCGGTGAAGACTCGCATATTGCTCCCCCATACACTAATATGGGAGAGAGACTCTTTCGCATATCTTCACATGCCCTTATCTTGTACGTTGATCAACTTGCACTTAGCCTTGATCAACATATAGTCTTCTTCTTTTAGCCTTGACTCCAACATATGGAGTTCAAGCATTCCTTATGGACCAATACTACAAATATAACTCAAGGCACACATTAGTCCATAGAGATTGTCATTAATTACCAAAACAACATATGGGGGCAACCATGCTCTTTCACCCCCTTATATAGGGCTGAGGAGGTGCTGTACATGTGTGGGACCGGCTCATTACACACTAACCGGCGGGGGCCGGCTGCCCGACCCAGACCCGACGGGTCCGGCTACAGTCTTTTTCCTTCCCACAATGTTCTTCCATCAGGTGCAGTGGACGCCGCACGGTATGGAGGCGCCGCTGTCGGAGACGTGCAAGGCCGGGTGGCGCGCTTCCAGTCTGGTCGGCTCTGGCTGCGGCGGGCGCGGGTCGGCGACCAACGGCACGCCCGGCACTACGCGTCGTGGGGGCCGGCGCAGAGGCGTAGTGGGCGACGTGAGGCCGGCGGCTACCTCTGTAGCCATGTCGTTTGGTCGGCGACCTTGGCCGGCTTGGGAATAGCCGGCGTCGAGCTGGTCCGGCCGAAGGATCCACCCGGATACGCCTAGCCGGACGCCTTGAGGATTGGTGACAGCTTGCGCTAAGCTGATCCGGCTGAAGTATCCACCCGGATACGTCCAGCTGGATGCCTTGAAATCTTGTCTTGTAAACTGCTATGGCCACCCGGAGGTCATCCCCCGACACACGTTGTTGGAGAGAAGATGCTAGAAGCAGGTTGAGGCTGTTAGAGTACAAAACATATACACGTAGTAGTTAGAGACAAATAAGGATTTAAGAGTCATGACCTTTTATTCCAAGTCTCTCCCCTCCTTGTACTCCTATGTGTACCCCATGAGGGTCACGGCAATACAATAACAAAAATTAGGGTTCAATATTTTTCACATGGTATCAGAGCGGTTAGTCTTAGGACGCCGATCCTTGGTTTTCCACCACTTCTGTATCGCGCGCCGCCCCCGAGGAGATTGATATCCTCGGGGGCGCGGCACCCCGTCTAGATCAATGATTTGGCCGGTTCTTTAGATTAGATTAAATCAATTTCGAAATTCTAGTTCATAGATTAGATCCAGTTTAGCTACAAATAAATCCCTAATTCTTCACGACTCTCTTCCTGGGAAAATCAGTGCAAGAAGAAGCGCTCACGGCGGCGTGCAAAATCGACGAACCCGACGAACAATATCCTCCTCGACGGCTCGACAACAAGCTACGACAAGCGTCACGCCCGCGCGATAACCGCGTCAACCTGAGGTCTTGCGCGACTTCACCAAGCAGACTACGGCAGAAGCAGCAATGAGTGCTTGCAGCCTGCCCATGTGGAGTCGTACGATCCACAAGCCAATGCAAAGAATCTCTACTCCAGGTACGTGCATGCATGCAGATGTGCTACATAGGCACGCCGATGGACTCCATCTACTCCCCGACGACGCGATCATACCGCAAGCCAGGCTCGCAGCATGGGACAGCGGGAGGATCTGAAGTTCCGAACATCTTCATCGACTTACGTACACGCGCACAGATGCGATCTACTCCAAGCCGACACCATCAACCTCTTCGTCCCGTGCGCCAACACGTCTTCATCGAGCCATACGAATCTGCACTACGTCAAGGAGTGGCGGAGCTTCGAAAAAAATTGGGGGGTGAAACAATTTTTTTTGAACCACCTCAACAAAAGACTAGAGACAAATTTATATTTATGAGTTGAAATCGGTCCTCGTCTAGCCAGTGGCGGCAGCTGCGACATCAGGTGGCGCTGGTTTCCTCGGTGGTTGACATGGCTGAATGTAGTGCGGCGGTGCTGGGCATCTCCCTCGTCCGCTGGCTGCAGCTGTTGTCGAAAGGAGACACACGGGGTAGGCGGTCGACGCCAGCAGCGACTCGTCGGCGGTGGTGAGCTCCACCAAGAAATTCGTCGTCGAAGTTAGGGTACTCTTGGTCTGCAGCGCCGAGGTTGACCGCCTCACCCACCGACGCCATTGACACGAGCTCGAGCGCCTCACCGGTCCGGCACCGACCTCAACATTGCTGGCCATCATCCCGACTTGCACGACGCGTCGACTTGTCGAGACAGGCACGTAGCATGACTGCATGACTGGCATGATTTCTCTGATCGTTGCGGCTGCTGATGCTTTTGGCGGAGCAACAAAACAATCAGCCAAGCTAATAGCTTCACTTAGGCACCTAATCCACGTACAATCTAACTAGCTAGTAGATCGGTTCTGGCAACACAACACGCCCTGACGCACGGACACTCACGGAATCACTAGTGGCTGCAGCTGGAGGGGCCAGAAGCTTTGATTATTTCCAATCTAACCAAACTACTAACTACTAATCAAAAAATGTATTTTGGGCTGGGGGAGGGGGGGGGGGCGCCCCCCCCCCCCCCGACCTCAACATAGCTCCGCCACTGGCGTCAAGCCGGACTACATCGAGTCAAACATCGACATCCAGCTGAATGACACTACGCCCGGCTACGAGCCAATTTCATCTTCGAGTACATCTACGGGAAGCGACATCGACATGCACCATCCACACGCCAAGCCGGTGTGGAAAGATGTGCAAAATTCTTGATCGACTTCTCCGACAATAAGGCATCTACAGCAACATCGCCCAGAGGGACGCCTCCAAGCGACGGACGACTACACGCCTACTACTTTATCGCCGGACACATCATCGCCAAGGTCTACATCTACGTGGTCTCCATCGACAATCTCATCAACACACCGCCGCCGCCGCTACATCGTCCACAGGAATGGACACGCGTCCTTGACGCGCCACGACACTGACGGATAAGACTGCATTGACAACAAACCGGCACCACTTTTTTAGTGAAAGCCCCTACAACCGCGCACACGGTCCTGGCAAAACCGTTGTGTTCTCGGTGGGATTCCTCCAGTCCTGGCAAAACTGGTGGACTGACCTATGACCGCGTCCTCTGACATCCGCAAGACGCCTCCCGACGGTACCTCTCAAGGTGCAAAACGTCGGCTTCGACGGTACCTGTGAATTCCACAAGGTGCAAAATGTCAAAAAAAAAAAAATCACACAAGATTGCAGTCTGTCATAGAAATTGCGTAATTTTGTGCGCCTCCAGCATTGCGGCTTCCATGACTACGACGAGTACATCGACCACGACTACCTCGACCATGGCTACATCATGATCGGCTACATCGACATCGACACCAAGGGCAACGTCTACATCTACTCATCGACAACAACTCCAGTCAAAGCGTTCGCGTCGTCACTTGCATCCACGCCGCTCCCGCTGTGACTGTGGGAGGGAAGAGAGGAAGACCATCATAGACGCAGTTGATGATGATGGAGAGGAGGAGGCGACGGAAGCGCAAGACGTCAAGTCCAGTCGCAATCGTCCGCTTCACTCCCGCTACGACTAAGGGGGGATGTTAGAGTACAAAATGTATACACATAGGAGTTAGATATAGATAAGGATTTAAGAGTCATGACCTTGTACTTCAATTCTCTCCCCTCCTTGTACTCCTATATATACCCCATGAGGGTCACGGCAATACAATAACAAAAAAAGAAAAGAAAAAAGATCCTGCGGCCCGCTCCTATCCTACGCTAAGGACTAAAATAGACTAGACGTGAGGGGGAGTGTTGAATATAAATATTTTGCCTAGCCCCTTTCCATCCGTTCGGACTTTTGGTCTAGATGGCTAGTGCAGCAATTCCACACTTCCGTTGCCTCCTCCTCTCCATCATCATCAACTGCGTCTCTGATGGTCTTCCTCTCTTCCCTAACGCCTAGCTTCTAGTCTTTGTTGCACCTCCTTTGATCCACTTCCAAGAACAGCGTAGGGACGTCTCTCATTGACACTAACAAGTTGTGCACGATACATTCCAACTATTTATTCTCTCACGCCTTTCATTCTCCCACACGGCTCGCGGGAGTTCATCATTAAATCGCAGTGAGCTTTTCTTTGGGCGGGTTCAGATAAAATCTCGGGAGGGAAATGCAATGTCAATTGGAACAACGTTTGCCGACCCACTACCCTCGGCGGTCTTGGCATCCTCGACATCGACAAGTTCTCCCGTACTCTTCGGTTGCGGTGGCCATGATTGGCATGGACGGACCCGGAGCGGGCGTGGGTTGGCCTCGGTGGCAGCCCCTATAGCGACCTAGACATGGAGATATTTTATGCGGCGGTGAACATCATTGTGCACGACGGTGAGACGGCGAGTTTGTCGTGGGGTTGTCACGGCAAGTTCTTCCTCAGGGAAGATGAGTTTTGGGGCCATTGATGATTGAAGTTCGTAGGAATTGTTAATCTCGCCAAGGGACAAAGATTTACCCAGGTTCGGCCCCTCTTGATTGAGGTAAAGACCTACTTCCTGCTTCGGCTTTATTGACATGACTTGCTCTCGATTGATTACAAGGTTCCAACTCCTCTAATTCAGGAGTCGGCGACTTCTCTCGGGTGTTGCTGATTCTAGGTCCTTGATTCTAGGGTTTCTCAGACTTGTACCCCTCTAAAAGCTTGGCCTCTCTACGGTCCAGGACCCTCCTTATAAAGGCGGTCGGGTCCCTGGACTTACAACTTACACCGAGTCATACTTAGACACGGAATCCTACTCTAGGTCTTGGCCTTCCAAGTTAGAACTCCGGGTTGTACTTGGACTCCTTCTTGACGGGTCCCTTCTTTGTCCTGGGCCTTGGTCGGCTTCTCTCCAGCCCAGCCCATGTGACTTGATGCGTGACTCGGCTTTGGCTTTCTTGGTCTTGGCGGGTCTACTTTCCGGGTCCATGGGCCTACCTATAAAGTATCCCCCCATCAGTAGCCCCCGAATTTATCTTGGGCGCAGCTTTGGCGACTTCCTCCGACTCCTTGGTTCGACTCCTCCAATTTGAGTCACAGGCTCAGAAGTCGCTTGCTGCTAGCTCCAAGATGAATTCCTGCATAAAAACATAACACACATATAAAATGTGTCTATCCTCGCCCCTTGTTCAAGTCCACCACTCTTGCCTTTGCACTAGCTGGCCGAGTTTGTTATGGCTCTTTTGAACAAGCTCTGAGGAATTAAACTCTTTCCACCTCTTTCAGACACAGGACTCGCCTTTTTGAGACAAGCCGGCTCTTCTTCCACTATTGTGACTTTACTTTCGCAATTATGGCCTATTTGACTTTCATCCGCTGAGTCGTTATTCACAACTTGCCATGGACCTATCACTGTAACTTTCTAGGGTTTTTATACCCTTATAAATTACGAAGGGCAGGGTCCAGAACCCTCACTTGTCCCTTTCGCCTCCAAATTTCTCTTTCCCTCGCTCATTTCTTTCCCGCGCGCAGCACGCTCCGCACGCACGCCATGGCTCCCAAGCGCTTCAAGGCAGCTTCCAAGGACAAGGCCTCCACGTCCAGCCGGACGATTGACATCGCCACCGCGGCCGCCGCCGCCAAAACTTCATCGTCGAAGCGATCGATCTCTGCTGATTGGAGCGGATCTACGATTACAACCGAGCAACTGAAAGCGCATCGGCTCACTGGCCTTCTTCCATCCAATGTCAAGGCTCGAGCCCCAGGGGATGAGGTGGCGCCCTCTCCCGCGAAGGACGAGGTCGTGATCTTCTCAGAACACCTATTCCGCGGATTCACGCCCCCGGGTAAACTTTTCTTCCGCCTGCTCCTTGATTTTTACAAGCTGCGCATCCACGATTTAGCTCCCAACTCTGTCTTGACTCTATCCAATTTCGTCACTCTTTGTGAGGATTACCTCCAAATCGAGCCAGACCTAGATCTCTGGCTCGAGCTCTTTTACTGCAATCCTCAATCTGAAACATCTGGAGGTCCCCTTTTGCAATGCGGCACTGTCGCTCTTCAGCGTCGCTTAAACTCTCTCTTTCCCAAACCTGTATTTCCCAATCGTGTCAAGGACTGGCACAAAACCTTCTTTTACTGCAAGGACACCTCTCCTGCAGATGAACCCCGGCTCCCTCTATTCTCTGAGGACCGCTTAGAAGCAACTCCTCTTATGAAGGCTAGATGTTCAGAGGCCGCTCGGCCCAAAGTCGAGTCCTTGATCACCCGAATTCAGGCTCTCTTATCTCACAAGCTGGAGAACATGGACTTGGTGCGCTGCTGGACGATTTGGAGAATCCAGCCACTGAGTCCTAGGTCTCGGCTGATATGCCAGTACACACGTTGTCTGACTGATGATCTCCGTGTATCGGAGAAGTTGTCTGACGGCCCTGAGCTCGGCCGATTGATCAAGAAACTGACAGGCCGGCCAGTGAAGGATCAAGTAAATTTCGGACTTGAGCCTTTCTGCTCCACTAACCAAGCTCCTGCTGTAAGTATTTTACTTTGTTTCATTTTCAACTGCTTTTCTCTGTTTCATTTACTAACTCATTCTTTCTGACTCCTTTACAGCTAATTTACTCCTTCTGGAAGCCAGCTTCTGAAACTGAAACTAAAGCTGAAGCTGAAGCTGAAGCTCAAGCTGAAGCTGAGGAGGACGAGGAGGAGGCTTCTGCCACAGCACATGCTGCGGCAGAAGATGTTGATGATGATGCCAACGAGGAGTCCTCTCAGGAGGCCCCCATTGTTGATGATGATGATGATGATGAGGGGGAGTCCTCTCCGGAGGCTCCCGTTGAAAATGTTGTTGAGGAGGAGTCCTCTCAAGAGGCCCCTGCTACTGAGCAGGAACATACGGCTTCTAACCCTGCCACAGGCCAACCAACCTCATCTGAAGAGTCCTCAGCCGCAAAGAGTCGCTCCTCAACTCCCCCGGCTCCTGCTAGGAATGGATCTCGGGCTGCCGTCCCCAAGGTACCCCTTTCACAAGTTCTTCGATCAAGCAGCTCCATTGCTAAACTTCAAGAATCTACGCAGAGCGTCATTGCTGCTAGGAAGAGGAAGCTGCGCTCTGACGGCCCTGCAGAAACTCCTGACCCTTTGCCGGTTTCACATCAACGAAAGTCGACTTCTCCTCCTGAAAACGCCGACTCCTATCACTCTGGCATGTCTATGCCTTCTTCTGACTCTCAGGCCTCCTTGGACCTTGAGACTAATACTGGGTATGACTCCTTAATTTGCTTGTACTCATATGACTTCTGTATTTTCTTTTCATGGAATTTCTGCTGACTTCTAACTTTGATTGTTTCAGGGCTCGGCCTTGTCTGAAGGTCGCCAAGCTCCAAAATACAACTGATGTCACATCATCCCACGGAACTGTCCCTTCGTCGACTTCTCAGACAACGAGCACAAGGACGGCTCCTTCTACACCTGCAGCTCCCACTGTCCCCGAGTCTCTTTCAAAGACTCAGGGGGTGACTCCACTGGTAGTCCAATCCACCTCTGGGACTGAAATTCCCTTGATTGTGCCGCAAGCATCTCCGACTCCTCAACAGGCGGCTTCTACGGCTCAGCTCAACAAGCCGACCAAGTCCTCCATTGATTACAGCCGACTTCATGTGGCTGACAACAAATCCTTTTCTGAGGCTTGGATAGAGGCTATCGAGCTAAATGATCAAGCTGCCCGATTGAAGGATGACGAGCAACTGGCCCTTAGGTCTCTTCAGATGATTCATAATGTAAGTTTTCTGACTTCTAGTCTTTGCACTCTCTGAAAGCCTCCTATTGCAGTAGCCCCTAAGCACTGAGTCCTTAGCTCTACTAGGACTCGGGGCTATTGATTTGATGACTCTTAGATTCTTGAACCAAAAACTTTTCCACGAGTAGCCCCCAAGCGCCGGGTTGTCAGCCTGCGACAACTTGGAGCTACAAATCAATGTAATTAACTGGTACTTAGCTTGTAGAAAAAATCCTTCTCTGTAAGTAGCCCCCAAGCGCCAAGTTGTTAACTTTTGACGACTTGGAGCTGCTAACTTGTTGGCTTGTGACTTGTAAGAGTTGTATCTAGAGAAAAAATCTGGCTCCTGAGTAGCCTCCAAGCGCCAAATTGTTAACTTGTGACGACTTGGAGCTCATGAGTTGTATGTCTGACTTATGAATTCTGAACTGTGCTTTCTGACTTGTGCTTGCTGACTTGTGCTTGCAGAACCTTATTTCCAAGATGAAGAGAGACATGAAGGAGCTGGAGGATCAGGCAGCTGCTAGTGCCAGGTCTGCTCAGTCTGAAAAGGAGCACTCCCTCCAACTGGAAAAAGATATGAAGACTTTATCTGCCGAGCTAGAGCAAGTCAAAAAAGAATCTGAAGCTGCCAAGAAAATTGCCCAGAAAGCACATAATGATCTGAAAGTAGTCTTTGACACTTGCCGCAAAGGCATTGGAGCCATGTGCCAATATATATTTGGTAAGTTTGCGTCTTTACTTACTCCTTCTATGCACTGTTCTGAAATACTTCTCAACTGGTATTCACTGATTTCTTTCTGCAGGATCTGACTCTCCAAAACTCAAGCTGCCCGTTAGCAAGCAACTTCATGAGATGCTGGACCATTGTCATGGGCTACAAGAGGGAGCCCGTGCTGTGGTGAAGTATTTGAATGCTAAGGGAAAGTGCCCCAAAGAGCCTGAACGTCTGGTAGATGAGTTGTCCAGGGCACCAGGATACATGCGCCTCTGGAAGCAATCCTCCTTGAGAAGATCCTCCATCAGGATCCTTGCCCTAGCCCACAGCTATTACCCTACTGTCGTAGAGCCAGCATTGCTTACTATGGGGAAACCAGAGCAGCATGAAGATGGCACTCCGTTCACCCAGGATGACTTCAAGGCTGAGGAGAAGTTGGTGCGCCCCTATGCTTGTGAGATTGCCAACAAGATGGACCCTGAGGTACGGGTTCATCATTATGACTTGGAGAACAAAAGGGTTGCCCCAGAGATTCCTGTGATCGTAAACTTTGGCCACCCCTCACAGGACTCAGCTGGTGCCCCTTCTTCTGCTGCGCCGAGTTCTTCTGCCCCGGCGGCTCCTGTTCTTGGCCACCCAACTACTGCAGAACCTGTATTGAAGACTCCTGCTGCGACCACTCCTTCAAGAGCTATGGCTGGGGACTCCAAGCCTCAAGAAGAAGAGCAGGTACAACACGCAAAGGGCCCAAGAGCTGCTGGTTTCCGCATGAAGAAAGTTGCTACCAAGACTCCTGTGAAGCCGACTCATGTTTCTGCTGCTCAAGTTGAGGACAAATCTCCAGCTAAGGACTCCTCAGCTCCAGCCAAGAAGTCGACTCCTGCAAAGGATAATCCCCTTGATGACTTTTAATTTTTGTGTAATGTTGTGCTACTGGTGTAAAACATTTAGTCTTTAGCTATTCTGCATTTGTGCCAATCGGCTTGTAATGACTTGCTTGCTCAACTGTGACATTGATATGTCTTATCTATGCAAGTCATTGGTTGGTTCTTATAACCCGTCTAATTTTTCACTGATGAATAAGTAGGCCCTGCATGACTTCTCTTACAGTTTGTGCTGACAAGCTCCTAAATTCTTATGTCCCTAGGATTCATAAGAGCCGGAGACGAGTCATGCCTGTAGATTAGCCATATTGTGCAGGATGCATCTGACTTACCAGCGAGAAAATTAGGAAAAGTTCGGCTACTGAGCCAGGTTCAAAGGTCTAAGCTTGACTTTTTCCCTGAAAAGCAAGCCCCCAAGAACCTTAATGATCAAATTTAAATGATAAAGCGCACTCACTGGGTGACTCGACTAAAGAACTCATATTCATTGAAGCCGGCTTTATTTCCTTTGATCATAACAATTTGATTACATCTAGGCATGGCTCACTGGGCTCTTTGCCATTCAACTCATAAAATTATTACAATTTAGCTATAGTAAGGACGTAACTGAGATATGTTCCATGGCCTCTTTGCCTCTGCATATGGGTCTAGCGTGTGAGCTGTGTCAGCTCCTTTGCTTGCACTTGCCGGCTCTCGCACATCCATTAGATAGTACGACCCATTGTGCAAGTTCTTGCTTATAACGAACGGTCCTTCCCATGGAGGAGATAACTTGTGCATCCCCTCCTTATTTTGGACTAGGCGAATCACTAAATCACCTTCCTGGAAAGTCTGAGTCCTGAGTCTGCGTGCGTGATACCGCCGCAAGTCCTGCTGATAAACTGCTAACCTCTCAAGGGCTAACTCCCTTGCTTCTTCGAGTGCGTCCACCGAGTCCTGACGAGCGAGTTCATTCTCTGTCTCAACATAATTGGCGACTCGTGGCGAGTCATGCAGTAAGTCGCTAGGCAGGACGGCTTCTGCTCCATACACCATGAAGAACGGTGTGAAGCCAGTAGACCTGTTAGGAGTCGTCCTTATACTCCAAAGTACTGCGGGTAACTCCTCAACCCAACTCCCAGCGGCTCTTAATAAGGGGACTCGGAGCCGAGGTTTAATTCCTTTTAGCAACTCCTGATTTGCCCTCTCTGCCTGTCCATTGGACTGTGGATGTGCCACTGAAGCTAGGTCGAGTCTGATGTTATTCTCACCGCAGAACTTGGACATCTCCCCAACTGATAAGTTGGTCCCATTATCTGTAATGATGCTGTGAGGATACCCAAAGCGTGTTGCTATCTTCTTGAAAAATCTCACTGTTGATGCTCCGTCGAATCTGCTGAAGGGCTCGACCTCTACCCACTTGGTGAACTTATCAACCGCTACTAGCAGGTGGGTCTTGTGGCAGGGCGACTTTGAGAAAGGACCCACCATGTCAAGCCCCCAAACTACAAACGGCCAAGTGATAGGAATAGTTCTGAGTTCTTGGGTTGGCACGTGGTCTTGCCTTGCGTACCGTTGGCATCCATCACAAACTCGCACTATCTTTTCTACGTCCAGATGTGCTGTTAACCAAAAGAACCCGTGCCTGAAAGCTTTTGACACCAAGGATCTAGTGGATGCATGATGACCACAATCACCTGCATGAATCTCTTGCAGGATTTGCCTCCTCTGGAGACACACATCTCTGGTAGACTCCAGTGACACTCCTTCTGTATAACTCGCCATCAATGACTGTGTAGGACTTGCAACATCTGATGAGTTGTCTATGTTTGACTTCTTCCTTTGGGAGTTCACCCCGAAGGAGATATGCAAGGTAGGGCTCTATCCATGCTGGTATTGCCTGTACTGCTGCCACAAGTGCCGACTCTGGGTCTGGGAAGGCTAACTCCTCCTCTGAAGGCAACTTGACTGATGGATGGTGGAGTTCATCTACAAATACGTTTGGAGGTACTTTCTCTCGACGAGAGCCGAGTCGTGATAACGCATCTGCGGCCTCGTTCTTGCGTCTGTCAATATGCTCCACTTGATAACCAGAAAAGAACCCGGCTATCTGTTCAACTGCTCTTCTGTAAGCCGCCATGTTTGCATCCTTCGAGTCCCAGGTTCTAGATACTTGCTGAGCTACAAGATCCGAGTCTCCAAAGCACCTGATACGCTTGATGTTCATCTCCTTGGCCAAACGTAGACCATGTAGCAAAGCTTCATACTCTGCCATGTTGTTTGTACAATCAAAGTGCAACTGAAGGACATATTCCAACTTATCTCCTTTAGGCGCAGTCAAAACCACCGGCTCCTGAGCCTTCTAACTGCCTGGACCCGTCGAATTGCATTATCCAATATTTAGTGCAGGGTGAATTTGGTGAGGATGTGAAATCTGTCCAATCATTGACGAAGTCAACCAAAGCTTGAGACTTGATTGCTGTCCTAGGCTCATATGTGATATGGTAAGGACCCAACTCGATTGCCCACTTGGCAACTCGACCTGTTGCATCTCTGTTGCATATAATATCAGCTAGCGGTGCTGAACTCACCACTTTGATTGGATGCTCTTGAAAATAATGCTTAAGCTTCCTACTTGCAAGGAAAACTCCATAAACTAACTTCTGCCATTGAGGGTTCCTTTGCTTTGAATCTATGAGGACTTCACTGATGTAGTAAACAGGCCTCTGTACTGGATACTCTTTACCTTCCTCTGCACGTTCGACTATGACTGCTGCGCTGACGACTCTTTCGTTAGCTGCAACATACAGCAGCATTGGCTCCTTATCTGTAGGAGCCGCTAGAACTGGAGCTGTTGATAGGGTTTTCTTCAACTCTTAAAAGGCGCGGTCGGCTTCTTCGTCCCACGGGAATTTATCCGACTTCTTCAGGAGTCGGTAGAGAGGACCCGCCTTCTCTCCGAGTCTTGAGATGAATCTGCTTAGAGCTGCTACACAACCAGTGAGTTTCTGAACGTCCTTTAGACAAGTCAGCCTCTGCAGGTTGTGAATAGCCTTGATTTTCTCTGGGTTTGCTTCAATGCCTCTCTCTGAATCAATGAAGCCGAGGAGTTTGCCTGCAGGGACTCCAAAAACACACTTGGTTGGGTTGAGTTTCATCTTGTACTTGCGCAGATTATCAAAGGTTTCTGTCAGGTCTGCTATCAACGAGTCGGCTTTCTGAGACTTGATAGCCACATCATCCACATAAGCGTGGACGTTCCTTCCAATCTGTTCCTTGAAACAGTTCTGAATGCACCTCTGGTATGTAGCTCCTGCATTCTTGAGCCCAAAAGGCATTGTCATATAACCAAACGCTCCAAAGGGTGTAATGAAAGATGTCTTTAGCTCATCCTCTTTCTTGAGTTTGATCTGATGGTATCCTGAATAGGCATCCAGGAAACAAAGTAACTCTGACCCCGCTGTGGAGTCAATGATCTGGTCTATGCGAGGCAGAGCAAACGGGTCCTTAGGGCAATGCTTGTTAAGACCCGTGAAGTCGATGCACATACGCAACACTCCTGTTTTCTTTGGTACTAGCACTGGGTTGGCCACCCACTCTGGGTGAAAAACTTCCTTGATGAACTCAGCTGCAAGGAGCCGAGCCACCTCTTCTCCAATGGCTTTTCTCTTGTCATCGTGAAACTTGCGCAAACCTTGCTTAACTGGTCTTGCATTAGGGTTAACATGTAAGCAGTGCTCGGCGAGTTCTCTCGGGACTCCTGGCATGTTCGATGGCTTCCATGCGAAGACGTCCCGGTTCTCACGGATGAACTCAACGAGCGCACTTTCCTATTTGTCAGATAGATGTACCCTAATGACGAACTGCTTGGAGGAGTCGCCTGGGGTAAATTCCACTGACTTAGTGCCCTGAGCTGACTTGAACTTCATATTCTCCTCTGTGGCCGGCTTCTTGAGGACTGAGTTGTCTTTCGGGTCCACATTTGCTTTATAGAATTTGAGCTCTTCTTGGGCACAAGCTATCTCAGCCATAGCTGCATCTCCTAGTTCACACTCCAATGCCATTTGTCTGCTGCCATTAACTGTAATGACTCCTGCTGGACCTGGCATCTTGAGCTTCAAGTAAACATAACATGGTCTGGCCATAAACTTAAAGTATGCTGGTCGACCAAAGAGAGCATGGTATGGACTCTTGAGATCCACTACCTCAAAAGGCATAATCTCTGACCGAAAGTTCTCCATTGTGCCGAAAGCAACCTCAAGATAGATCTTACCGATGGGTTTGGCTGACTTCCTCGGTACTATCCCATGAAAAACTGTCTCGGTAGGTATCAACTGCCTATCTTGCAGCTGCATCCTCTTGAATGTGTCATAGTATAAGATGTTGATACTGCTTCCACCATCCATGAGCACCTTGTGCAATGTGTAGCCCCCAACTTGAGGTGCTACCACTAAAGCTATTTGCCCTGGGTCATCGACTCTTGGTGGATGATCTGCCCGACTCCATTTGTTGGTTTGCTCTGACCACCCGAGCCATTGTGGGACTGCTGGTTCAACTGCATTAACATCTCTAACTTTTAATTTCTTGGCACGTTTGGACGTGCTTGTTGTAAAGACATGATAACTGCCCTAACTCGGGTTCTGTGGCCGAGTTGTGACATAATATTGCCCATTGCCATCGTGGAGCTATTTCGGGTTCTGCTGGAACCCGCCCTGCTGGTTACCTCCTCCTTGAGGTAGGTTGGGATTATTGACGGCTCCTCCACCGTGGTTGCCGGGTCCTCCATCACCATTGTTTCCTCTATATCCATTGTTGTTGTTCCTATTTCCTGGTCCCGCGAACCTGCCACACTGCATATCCACACACTGTCCCAAGGTATGACCACACTTCCCGTTTCTGGCGTGTTTAGGGCATGGACTCGCCAAAACCTCCTCTGTAGTTGGCCTACGCCCTTGATATCCTTGAGAATTGTTGTCCTTGCGTCTGATCCCAGTGTTTGTATTAGCTACCAGGTCAGAGTTGTCACCATGGTTCTGATTTTGATTTTAGTTCTGGTTCTGACTATTGCCACCATGTCCTTTATTTCCCTCCTCCTGGTCCTTTGTTTTGTCTGTGGCAGCGTGCTTATTAGCACCCGCCATGATTTCGCCAATCGTAAGGGAAATACCTTGATTCAGGGTCTCCTTCATACGACCCAGCTTACAAGTCAAGGGATTGTAGCTACAATTTCTCTCCATTGCCATTAGCACTGAAATTGGTGGGAGTCCTTGCGAGGAGTTGATGATCTCCGACACCCGCTTCATCCAATGCCTTGCAGACTTGCCCTTCCTCTGAACACACCGCTCCAAGTCCTCTATGGTACTAAGCTTTTTGCATGTTCCCTGGAAGTTCTGTATGAAAGCCGCCTTCAACTGCTCCCAAGAATTGATTGATCTAGGAGGCAAGTTACGCATCCAAACTTTGGCTGCTCCCTCCATCATAAGGTACATGAATTTGGCGCACAGATTACCTGTGGCATTGCGGATACTCATCGCCATCTCATACGTGCTCAACCAAGAAGTCGGGTCCATGTTGGGCTCGTAATTGGGAACTTTGCGCGGCTCCTTGAAGTCGCTGGGGAAGGACTCGGACCTGATGGCATGTGACAGGCACCCTGGTCCTGTTAGTGAAGGAGAAGCGCCAGGAGAAGTCACCTCTGTGTGCACCCGGGTTGGCTGAGGCTGGTTAGCTGCACCAGCTAGGGCTCTGTCCCTCTCAGCCTCCCGAGCCCTGGCTGCCTCCCTTTCTCGTCGTTGTCTCGCTTCATCAACCACCAGCTGAGCTCGTGAGGCAGTTGGTATGTTTGCCCTGTTCCTCTCTTGTTCACGGCACCTTGCGCTTGTGGAGTTGGCCGGGTGAGACTCGCCGTGCTGACTCCTCGTGCCAGAGTTGAACGGTGTCGAGTGTAGCCTACTTGCATCTGGAAACGCTGGATAAAGAGCCTGCTGAGTCATTGCTGTCTTCAGCATCTCTATAGCACAGCGGGTCTCCTGTCCCGCTGGTCCTTCTGGTATCTCGATGTTCTCTAATCTCATAGTTGCTGCATGAACGTTATCCATTGGATTAGAATAATGTCCCTCTGGAGTACGAAATCTACTAGGTGGAGGTCCCATGCCACCAGTTGCTCCTCCTCCGACTCCTCCTTCAGGTGGTGGTCCGTTGGTGCTGTTGCCCCCGGGTCCTTCTGGAGGTGGTGGTGGTGGTGGTGTTGCTCCTCCTCCTTCGGCGCCTCCTGCAGCCGTTGAACTCCCTAGCCCGGCTCCTGTGCCTGAACCATTGGGTGTGCTGAACAAATTGGTTGGATTTACAATGACTCCCTTGCGCAGGCGACTCCTGGCTGTGCGATGCTGAATTGAGGTGAGCTCCTCCCGGCGACTATGCACTACCTGGGCCTCAGCTTGGACCCGGGCGCGCTCTTCTGCCAATCTGTGATTTGCCTCTGTGACTTCTGCTAGTTGCCTTTCTAATGCAGCACGAGCACTGGCTAACTCAGCCACCCGTTCTGCTGCGTTACTTGCGTTGATTTCCTTTGTTAGCAGAGTTGGATCAAACTGATTTCCGTCGTTTCCAGACATATAGACTCCAACGACGCGGGCACGTACTGGTGACTCCGCATAATCTTCCTCCTCGATACCATACCCAAGCCGATCTTCGAACAAGGGCAAGATGGATTCTGAATCGGCGTCGTAATCTGGCTCCATACATGGCTCTGCCAGCGACTCCTCTTCATTGTTGATGACAAGTTGTTCCTCTGGTTCGGCGATGATGCCGACTTCTGATGTGCAGACCGACTCCTCGCCGTCGGACTCGACAACAACTGTAGGTTCTAATACTGATTCCGCCGAGTTAGCACGAACTCCTGACGTGCAAACCATGCCGACGAACACGTTGATTCCTCCAAAGACAAGCTGATAACCCTTGTCGACTTCCTGCATCTCTGGAGTCCAACCGGAGTCATCGATCTCGGTTTCTCCGTGCTCATCTGTGTAGACTCGCCCGATGGCGAGTTTCTCCATGGCCCGGCGAGCTGCTCCAACGATCTCAACTCCTTTCATCATAGGCCCCACAGTGGGCGCCAACTGTCGTGGGGTTGTCACGGCAAGTTCTTCCTCAGGGAAGATGAGTTGTGGGGCCATTGATGATTGAAGTTCGTAGGAATTGTTAATCTCGCCAAGGGACAAAGATTTACCCAGGTTCGGCCCCTCTTGATTAAGGTAAAGACCTACTTCCTGCTTCAGCTTTATTGACATGACTTGCTCTCGATTGATTACAAGGTTTCGACTCCTCTAATTCAGGAGTCGGCGACTTCTCTCGGGTGTTGCTGATTCTAGGTCCTTGATTCTAGGGTTTCTCAGACTTGTCCCCCTCTAAAAGCTTGGCCTCTCTAAGGTCCAGGACCCTCCTTATAAAGGCGGTCGGGTCCCTGGACTTACAACTTACACCGAGTCATACTTAGACACGGAATCCTACTCTAGGTCTTGGCCTTCCAAGTTAGAACTCCGGATTGTACTTGGACTCCTTCTTGACGGGTCCCTTCTTTGTCCTGGGCCTTGGTCGGCTTCTCTCCAGCCCAGCCCATGTGACTTGATGCGTGACTCGGCTTTGGCTTTCTTGGTCTTGGCGGGTCTACTTTCCGGGTCCATGGGCCTACCTATAAAGTATCCCCCCATCAATTGAAGGGGTCGCAGCATAGAAAACAAAAAATTTCCTACGCAACAAGCGGAATAAACCCCAAGGATCTAGATCTACTAGATGGAGGTAGCGAATATGAGATCCAATCTC
The DNA here is from genome assembly GCA_012064385.1 of Puccinellia tenuiflora. Classification (NCBI taxonomy): domain Eukaryota; kingdom Viridiplantae; phylum Streptophyta; class Magnoliopsida; order Poales; family Poaceae; genus Puccinellia; species Puccinellia tenuiflora. Next base: position 174,567 of record QRDG01001371.1, read on the forward strand.
TTACCCTTGAAGAACGTTCAAAGCATTTTGTCGATGCAGGGGTTGGTCTGTCGATCCCCGCAACTAGACTCATCTAGTCGCGAGGAGATGTATTATCCACGCGATCCAATCCGATAGAGCACCGCACGAGCAGCGCCTCCGTGGTATAAACACGTACAGCTCGATGTAGATGTCCTCTCCTTGATCCCGCAAGCGAGGAGGACGTGGCTAGATAGATCTCGGCACCACGACGGTTGTGGCGACGTTGATGGTGGAGAAATTCCTGCAGGGCTTCGCCAAGCGGCTGCAGGAGAGAGGAGGGAGAGGAGAGGGAGGCCGGCGGCTAGGGTATGGGGTACCACGCCCCAGCCCTCCCCTCCCCTTTATATAGGCGTGGGGGGGGGGCTGCCTTGGCCCCTCCTCCAAGTCCTAGGGCCGGCGGCTTGAGGGAACTTGTTCCCCAAGTCGGCCCCCTATGGTTTTGGGTGCCTCCCACATGGGTCAGCCGCATGGGCCTTTAGGGAGAGGGTGCGGCCAGCCCAAGTGGGCTGCTGCACCTCCCCTTAAGACATGTAGGCCTCCTAGGTTCGTGGCCCCCAAAGGTGGGGCCCTCCGGAACCTTCCGGAACCTTCTAGAATCTTCCGGTACTCTGCCGGAATTTTCCCGAACTTTTCCGGAACCCTGGAAACCACTTTCCTTATATGAAACTTTATCTCCGGACACTTCCGGAGCTCCTCATGATGTCTAGGATCTCATCCGAGACTCCGAATCACCATTCGTTCATACCATCAAATATCTCATCGCAAACCCTAGCTACATCGGAGCGTTAAGTGTGTGACCCTACGGGTTCGAGAATATGCAGACATGATCCGATCAATAATCAATAGCGGGACCGGGATGCCCATATTGACTCCTACATATTCAACGAAGTTCCTTATCGATTGAACCACGATGCCGGAGATTCTTAATCTCGTATACGATTCCCTTTGTCTCGCCGATATTTAATTTGCCCGAGATTTGATCGTCGATATCTCCATATCTAGTTTAATCTCGTTACCTGGCAAATTCTCTTTACTCGTCCATAATATAGGATCTCCGTGATTAACACTTAATCACATGGTTGCAACCTTTCAGATGCTATTTTACCGAGAGGGCCTAGAGATATCTACTCCGTCACATGGAGGGACAAATCCCACTCTTGATTCATGTCACCCAACAACCTACCATCGGAGATACCTGAAATCCACCTTTATAATCACCCAGTTACGAAGCGATGTTTGATGTCCACAAAGTATTCCTCCGGTAAACGGGAGTGACATAATCTCATGGTCTAAGGAACCTATACTTGGCATACTAAAAGTGTTAGCAATAAAACTGTGTGACACGATCAATTGCAACTCTTTATTATTTGGGTCTTGTCCATCACATCATTACTCCTAATGATATGACTCCGTTATCAAGTGACTATAACAAGTCCATGGTTAGGAAACTCTAACCATCTCTTGATCAATGAACTAGTCCTGTAGAGGCTCACTAGGGACTCCTGGTGTTTATATTCCACACATGTATTATGTTTCCGGTTAATACAATTATAGCATGGAGAATAAACTATTATCATAAATATGAATATGCTAATAAACCATTTTATTATTGCCTCTAGGGCATATTCCCAACAGTCTCCCACTTGCACTAGAGTCAATAATCTAGTTTACATTTTCTCGATCCAACACTCATGGAGTCTCAGTGCTGATCATGTTTGCTCGCGGAAGAGGTTCTGTCCGTGTTCTGTACTATACAGTTCTTTATGTTCTTTGCAAAATATTAACGTCACCTAATTTGACATTACTTTATCATCACATGATAAACCTATTATCATCACATGATAGAACTCATCATCATATGATGAATATAACATGTTTGGTTATAGAGTGAGATATTTGTATCCCTTTATGCCTACATGACATATGATCAGTCAAAAGGACTTTCACATAGCATGTGCATCCGGAACTCACTCATTCTTGAAAACACCTTTTCTCAAACCAAAATGTTATATCTACTTAATCCTTGAATTAATCATATACTCCTATATGTTGTAGACTCAACAAATCGATAGTGTACCATGTCACTTCGATATTTTTCGATCACGCTTTCGCTGCGCTTCTGCTATTATGAGATCCTCAATCTAGTTTGGTTTTATGACTTCAACCAAGTCTACCACTCTCTAGATTTAATTTATCTCATCTTCATGTAAAATGACTCCTCATTTAACATGTTCTTCTAACCAAGAACTTGGGTCACATATCGTCAAATACAAACACATGGTTCTTATATGTTTTAGTCCTATGAACAATTCATAGCGATCACTAACATATCCTCCAACCATCATTTTTGTACTGAGTTATCAACTCAATGTTTCACCTATTTCTCACAAGCAGATGAACCTTTCTTCTCTTGTTCCATTTTGAACTCCTTCAAAAACTTACTTAGGTTAAACATCCTGACATAACGCTTTATCAAACATATCTATCCTCCATAGATACATCCATCTCCATGGATATTTGATGTTCAAACTAACTTCACAAGTTATACGTTGGTTCCTGACTCATTTACAACATTTATGAAATCTCTATTTCACACAAACAAGATGTTGTAAACTCCCACTCAAATATACACCATACACATATTGAGGTGTGAAACCACTTTGGCTCCCACTCAGAAATATGTTATCTCTATATTTGACCATGATTTAACTAACTCCCACTCAAACATATGTCTCCACATATTTTGATCATGGAAAATAGTTTCTGCTCTAACTTAATATATGTCACCACATATGTTAATTAGATCCCACTCGGTTTCTTATGCACTTTCTCGATATTTTGGACTCCTCCAAAATTCTTAACTCTTAAAATCGAGAACTCATATACGAAACACTAGTACTTTGCTAGCATCTATCCACTTGACTTTAAGCACAACTACACCATGTAGTTAACAACATTGAATATGTTAAAGAGCTTTACCTCTTGTGCTTTTGTCCAGTAAGTTTTATTTATTCCTTACAAACCCTTTTTGAAGAATAAATATGTGAAACAACGCTTTCACAAAATCAAGTAACAATTACTTTGTGATTCAAACTTAATATAGAATGACGCTTAGTCACTTTCGTATTTAAGTCTTCTATCTCTTCTTTGTAGTTTCGTAGGTATGTCTTGTTTCTCAAACATGACAAGTAAATCATGAATATTATTTTGTAACCTGACAAAATACAATATTCTTGAATCCTACTTCTCTCAGAAAAACTCAACTCAAAATTCAATGATCACTATCATCAATTTCTCTTTTAAATATCAAGTTTAAACCATTAATGCACTTTTCAAAATGTGCCACTTGATAATTAAAAGCAAGATCAACCATCTTGATTTAAGTCTCTTTATTCCATCAATCCTCTTTATCAATGAAACTCTTTTCACGATAAACCACTAAAACCTTTAGCACAATCAACAAATTGATTTGCTCCTTTTAGTCTTATATTGTGGAATCTTATTCATAGTCACACTTATGAATATACTACAACATTATTCGCAATAGGCTCTAATTATCTCATAATCATTGAAACCTCCTTTTCTCATAACTCATATGAAAAAACATATGCGAATCATACATAGATCCTTGTTTCTAAACGGAGTGTTTATCAAATAAATCTAAATGTTACAAATAAACCCTAATAAGGAAAATCCCCTTTTTGAGACCACACAATATCGAATAGTGCGTGATTACAATATCTTAGGACATATCAAACGCCTTTGAAATATTCTAAACATTGTAATTTGTGATAACACTTCTCACAAGTCCACATACTAACATATAACTCAAATATTTTTGTCTCTTTTGATCAAATCGAAAGGACTCAATTTTCTTGTTAACTTAACATCCTTAATTCCAGAATTTGATCTCATCAAATATCATAACTTGAATAAATACATCTATTTACTCATATCATTTATAATGGAGCGCACAAAATAATGACATCTAACATTTGCTGAAAATACAACCAACACTTGTGTTTATTTTCGGCAACTCATGGCACTCTTCCAAAGGGTGGCATCTTATTCACACTACTTCAAAATAAGGCGCATGTGTTAAACATCAAAATGTTATTCACAATACTTAGCATGAATAAATGTCATTATTGAGTTTTAGATATTTTTAGTATGTTTCATATTTTATAAATGTTGAACCAATTTATCATCTAGATTATAATAAGAATAATACACTTATAATCGAAACTTGTGATTTCCAAAAAGGATCACTCATGAAAATAGAACAACCATTGCCTTTAACATGAATAACCGTCTCACATAAGCAAGACACACTAATTAAAATCACACTTAATTCGATTACAAAACTTATTCAAATCCTCTAATCAAAATGATAAATGTAGAGACAGATCGTTGCCAGCATCAACTCCTTAACTGCCATCATTCTGCAACGTCTTCCCATATCCTTTATGCAAATCTCAAGTAGTAGGTTTTGTTTTCATAAAACAGAATGAGTATCAAAAACTTATTGAAACCGCCACAATTGCAATCTGGACTTAAACACTTATAACTTGTATATCAATATATACTTTCTGCATTGTCAACTTCTCTTGCTATGGGTTCCACTTTGACATGACGCAGCCAAGACACACACTCACAGAAAGTGATCAAATCCCTTCCCATGACATAGTCTCCGGCATAATTCTTTGAAGCTGGGGAGAAGCTAGCGTAGCACCCCATCTATCACGAAATCGTCATTCATCTCGTAGTTCCAAACAAGCACTAGACGATGATGTATCTCATGCATCATCCTTAGGTGTTGTTCCAAGCAAGTATTCTCTTCCATCTTGAGTGAAAGAAAACCGTTCAGACAGTCGAACCTTACAATTCTAACTTGTGCTGAAAACCTATTTTCAGCTCACCAACAATCTCCATTGCAGTCAAGTTCTTGAATTGTCTACTTAGGTCAGAATTCATGAAGGTGCACATCATCCACTTGACTTTCAAGTAGGTGGTTCAAAACCACTCCATGTACTCTTCATAGCTTGCAGAAATCTTTGGGAATTTCTCTAAAGGTTTATCTAACACGTAGAGCTCAACATTGGTGTGTAGGACTTCTTTAAGACACAAGTACTACTCAACAAAATTTGACCCATCGAGACGCAGTTCTTCAGCAACGAACAGACTACCGTAGTCGGCCATGATCTACAAGGATTTTTGCAAAGACATCTGGACTTTTGTTTATGATAATTTTTAGTTCATTTTAATCAAAATTACTACATGAACTCCCACTAAACTCAACATCTCTCAGGTTGTTTTAGTGACACACGATCCAAATCCACTACACCACAACCGATCATCACGTGAGATGATGTAGCTTCAATGGTGAACATCACCATGTTGATCATATCGTCCATATGACTCGTGTTTAACCTTTCGGTTCTTGTGTTCCGAGGCCATGTCTGTACATGCTAGGCTCGTCAAGGAAACCGTAGTATTTCCGCATGTGTAAACTGGCTTACAACCGTTGTATGTGGACGTTGAATCTATCACACCCGATCATCATGTGGTGCTTCAAAACGATGAACTTTCGCAACGGCGCATACTAGGGGAGAACACATCTTGATATTAACGTGAGAGATCACCTTATCATGCTACCGTCGTGATCACATCTAAGCATAACAATAAGGTGCATAAAAGGATTAACATCACATGCAATTCAAAATTGTGATATGATATGGCCTTTCTTCTTGTGTTTTTGATCTCCATCTCCAAAGCACCGGCATGATCTCCATCTCCGGCATGATCTCCATCATCGTGGAGCCATCACCATGGTTGTCCACCAACTATTGCAACTACAGCTAATGCTACTCTTTAGCAATAAAGTAAAGCAATTACATGGTGATTCAATGACACGCAGGTTGTCGGCACAGTGGAAACTAGGGTACCACGGGCCGGCCTGCCAGGGCCCACGACACTCTTCAGAAGATTTCGCTAAGGACCAGGCTCTCCAAGCCTGGCGAGCCTCGCGAGGGTTTTCTCCTCGCGAGGGACTTCTCCTCGAGAGGAAGTCTCGGATGCCTCGAGAGGATCAAGCCGAAAGGCTCGGCGAGGCCTCCGGCCTCGCGGGGTTCCTTCCCCACGAAGCAGGCTCTGTCTCCGTGACAGAGCGCACATGGGCTCTGCGCCCGCTGCAGAGTGACGCGCGCGTCTGCGTGCGGTGACGACAACGCCACAGTTGTTGTTCTCGTGTATAAAGCGGTCAACAAAGCAGCACCAAGCAAAGCAGACAACGAGACTTGCCATTCCGGTGATAAGGGGACCGTCTGCAGCTACGCTCCAAGGGCGACGTCACCGTGGGGCGCCTCCCGAGACTCAGCAGCGCCAGCCCATCGTCCTGGCTGGACGGTGGCTTTTCCAGCTTTGGTGACGCCGCTCGACTGCCATGGACCGCGTCCATGGCCTACACCTTTATCATGCACCCTGTCTTCTCCTTCGTCGCCATGTGGTAACCCTTCCCGCCAAGATATTTGGGGGAAGAGGTCCAAGACACCTAAAAGGAGGGGGAGCACGTTCGGGCAAAGGGTTCGGTTCTGGATCTGAAACCCTAGCGCCTTTACAGAGATAGCCATTGTTAGCCACCTCGAGCTCCCGAAGCTCTCTTTGTACTGTAACCTCTCCAAGCAGTGCAATACAACCAAGGCAGGACGTAGGGGTTTTACCTCTCCAAGAGGGCCCTGAACCTGGGTAAACACCGTGCGTTCATCTCTGCAGTGCCGTCCCCCAGCGATCTCAACGAGCACCGTCGCCGAGGCACGTTGAGGGTTGTTTGATTCCGTGTTCAGCCCCTTACTCGATACTTAGTGAGACACACCCAGTTCCTAGAACAGATCTCCGACATTTGTCGCGCCAGGTAGGGGGCTAAGGCGCATCTTCAACCTCGACACCGCCATGGCCGGCATCTCTCGCGCCGAACGTCTCGCTCGCCGGACGGCCAGCGCCGCCACCGCTCCTGCTGGCAACCCGCGCGGTCGCCCGCACGGAGGCGCCGCTCCGGAGCGCCGCGTCGACCCCGAGCCCCGCGTCGAGCATCCAGAGGACGACAACGACGACCACGCCGAGGACGACCACGGCGAAGAGGAAGCTTCCTCCCTGCACCCGTCGCGGGACCGTGCTGCCTCCTCGCTGGGCCGCCCTGCGCCCAGCCCAGCAACTGCGCTTCTCATGGCGCAGGAGCTGCTGCAGTACCGTCCCACGCCAGAGGATCAAGAAGCCTGGCTCAACCGCCTCTCCGAGCTCGTCGGCGCCGCTCGCGTCGCCGCTCCTGCACTGTCTCGTTCGCTGGTTCCCTCTGCGCGTGTGGGGGACGTGGCGCCCGGCGCGCCTCCTGCACCCCCTCTTCAACCCGCGCCCGCTCCAGCTCCACCGGCGGGGGCTCCTCCTCGCGACAACCGCGCTGCATCGCACGCATCGTCGCCGCACGACTGCCAAATCGTGCAGCGAGCCCCCGAGGACGCACGCGTGAGCATCGAGCGCGGGCAGAACCGCCACAACCGCGCCGTCCAGGACGTCGCCACCGCGGGGCGCCACCTCCGCGCCACCCTCGCCAACGGAGTGGTCACCTACGGCACGATGGCTGCGTTCACTCGCAGCCTCCGCCGCGTCGTCTGGCCGGTCAAGTTCAAGCCGGATCTTCCTCCGCGCTACGACGGCAAGAACAACCCCCTGGAGTTCCTGCAGCTCTACACTTTGGCCATCCAGGCCGCCGGGGGCGACGACAGAGTCATGGCAAACTGGTTCCCCATGGCTCTCAAGGACTCCGCGTCCTCGTGGCTCACGAACCTCCCCGCTGAGTCCATCAACACCTGGGAGGAGCTCTGCCAGTGCTTCGTCGCGAACTTCAAGGGCACGTACGAGCGCGGCCTCATGTACAACGACCTCCGTGCCGCGCCAGATGCCTGGCGAGACCCTCCGCAAGTACATCCAGCGCTTCAGCCAGGTGCGCAACAAGATCCCCAACGCCACCGACGTGCAGGTCATTTCGGCCTTCCAGGCTGGAGTCACGGACGTGCGGATGCTCGAGAAGCTTGGCATCCACGACAACATCACCACCGTCGTCAAGCTCTTCGACCTGGCAGACAAGTGCGCCAAGGCTGAGGAGGGCCGCTTGTTCGTCAAGAACGAGCCAGGGGACCCTATCGAGGGATCCAAGAAGAAGAAATCCACCAAGAAGCGCACCACCACTGCGGTCCTCGCGGCTGAACCTGACGCCAAGCAGCCTCGCGCTGCCGCACCAGCCACGGGCCCCGAGAGGAAAGATGATCGCCCCTTCTGCGTCTACCACAATAGGTTCCCATGCCACCGAGGACTGCTACGACCTCAAGAGGCTTCGCGAGGCTCGCGAGCGGCAGCAAGGTCGCGGCGGCCGCGGCGGGCGACGCTGGAACAACAACTACGATGACGACTACCAGCAGAACCCTCAAGCCAACGCCGTCCAGCCCGCGAACGACAACCTCCCTGCCGAGACTCCTGAGGGCTACCAGGTGCCTCGCGGGGCCGCTTGCATCCTTGGCGGGGCTCAGGCCCTAGATCCAACCGCCACTTCAAGCAACTCGCTTGCAAGGTCGCGGCAGCGCTTCTCGGGGTTGAGTCCTCCAGGCCCCTCAAGTGGTCCCAGTACCCCATCACTTTCGACTCCAGCGACCACCCCAAGTCCACTTCGACTGTTGGCACCATCCCGCTGGTCTGCACCCCCAACATCAACAACATCACAGTCTCTAAGACGCTCATCGATGGGGGTGTAGGCCTCAACGTCATCTCTGTCGAGACCTTCGAGAAGCTTCAGGTGCCGTACGAGCGGCTCATGCCCACCAGGCCCTTCTCGGGAGTGACAGAGGGTCTCACGACCCCTTTGGGGCAAGTGAGGCTCGCGGTCACTTTCGGCACGCAAGCCAACTACCGCACCGAGCTGATCGACTTCGACGTCACGCACATCGGCCTGCCCTACAACGCCATCCTCGGCTACCCCGCCCTCGCAAAGTTCATGGCGGTGACCCACCACGCCTACAACCTCGTCAAGCTTCCTGGCTCGGGTGGCACCATCGTCATCCGCGGCATGGTCTCAGACGCCCTGTACGCTGCGCAAGCGGCCTACAAGGCTGCCGTGGTGGCGTCCCCCGCTGACGAGGATGAGGAACCCCTCCCGAGGCCCCCCGCGAAGAAGAAGTAGCTGTTCTCTCAGGAGAAGGCCGCGACGAAGCAAGTGACTCTTGAGGCAAGTGGCTCGGGGGCTAGCGTCACCATCGGCGCCAACCTGCCTCCCAAATAGGAAAGCGCGCTCATCGCCTTCCTCAGGGCAAACTCTGACATGTTCGCATGGACACCGTCAGATATGTCCGGAGTACCGAGGGAGGTGATTGAGCACCATCTAGCCGTGTGTCCAAACGCACGCCCCGTGAAGAAAAAGGCACGGCGCCAGGCGCCAGAGAAGCAAAAATTCATCGTTCAAGAAGTAGAGAAGTTGAAGAAAGCTAGCATCATCAAAGAAGTTGTCCATCCCACTTGGCTCGCCAAGGGTGTGGTCGTCCCCAAGCACACCGGAGGAAGCCACCTCTGCATCGACTTCACCGACCTCAACAAAGCTTGCCCCAAGGACCCCTATCCCCTCCCGAGGATCGACCAGATCGTGGACTCCACCGCCGGCTGCGAGCTCCTCTGTTTTCTGGATGCCTTCTCTGGTTATCACCAGATCAAGATGGCGAAGGAGGACGAGGAGAAGACAGCATTTCTCACCCCTTGTGGTGTGTTTTGCTACGTCTGCATGCCTTTCGGCCTGAAAAATGTCGGTGCCACTTTCCAGCGCCTCATGAGGATCGCCTTGGGGGCTCAAATGGGAAGGAATGCAGAGGCCTACGTTGACGACATCGTGGTCTAGACCCGCGATAAGGACACGCTCATCAAGGACCTCGAGGAGACCTTTGCCAACCTGCGCAAGGTAAACATCAAGCTGAACCCCGCCAAGTGCGTCTTCGGGGTCCCTTCAGGCAAACTCCTCGGGTTCCTGGTGTCCCATCGTGGCATCGAAGCAAACCTCGACAAGATCAGGGCCATAGAAGAGATGCAGCCTCCTCGTCGCCTCAAGGACATGCAGCGCTTAGCGGGATGTATGGCCAGCCTTGGCCGGTTCATCTCCAAGTTTGGCGAGAGGGCGCTGCCGTTTTTCAAGATCATGAAGAGGGCCGGTCCTTTCAAGTGGACCCCTGAAGCGGCAAAGGCCTTCGAGGACCTGAAGAAGTACCTGGCGAGCCCACCCATCATGGTTTCCCCACGCCCTCGCGAGCCTCTGAAGCTGTATCTTGCAGCCACTCCTGAGACGGCAAGCGCGGTCTTGCTGGCTGAAAGGGAAGAGCCAGTCCTCGCCAAGCAGAGCCCCGCCTCGCCAAGCCCAGAACTCCGTGACAAGGAAGCAACCTCGTCAAGCCACCAGCCTCATGCCGAGCCTCCAAAAGTGGGGCCTCAAGAGAACCTCGACAAGGACTCCACCGAGCCTCGAGAGGAGCCAACCGCTGCCACGTCAACAACCACCCTCGTCGAGCATCCCGTGTACTTCGTCAGCACAGTGCTGCGGGACGCTCGCGAGCGCTACCCCATGCAGCAGAAGCTCCTTTTCTCGCTCCTCATCGCCTCCAGGAAGCTGCGCCACTACTTCCAGGGTCACCCCATCAAGGTGGTCACCTCGTACCCCCTGGAGCAAGTCCTACGCAACCCAAACGCAACAGATCGTGTTGCAAGCTGGGGCATCGAGCTGCAACCCTTCGAGCTGGAGTTTGACACCACAAGGGTCATCAAGGGCAGGGCGCTGGCTGATTTCATGGCTGAATGGACGGACACACGTGAAGAAGAGCCTCAAGAGGAAGAAGCTACAGCCTCAGGAGGGACGGAGCCCAGGTACTGGACCATGCACTTCGACGGCGCCTTCGCGGCCCGGAGTGCAGGGGCCGGTGCTGTCCTGACATCACCAACAGGCGACAAGCTCTACTACGCCGTCCAGTTGTGCTTCAAGGACAGCGACAAGGTCTCCAACAACATTGCTGAATACGAAGGCCTCCTCGCTGGGCTCAGAGCTGCCATTGCCCTCGGCATCAAGCGCATCCTCATCAAGGGCAATTCTCAGCTCCTCGTCAACTTCTCCAACAAGAGCTACACGCCTAAGGACACCTACATGGTAGCCTACCTTGAAGAGGTACGCAAGCTCGAGAAGCACTTCAGGTGCATGGAGCTCAAGCATATCCCGCGAGGAGAAAACCAAGAAGCAGATGAAATCGCCAGGCGAGCAGCAAGAAGGGAAGCCCAGAAGCCTAGAGTGTTCGAGGAGAGACTTGTCAAGGCCTCGGTCAAGCAGCCAGTGGTCAACATGAGCATCAATGAGGAGCTCCCACCAGCCCCATCAAGTGGAGCACCAAACTGCGGGCTGCCCTCAGGCGATCGCCTGCTGATGACCCTGGTACGCCAAGACACTGGTTGGATCGACGAGATCAAGAGCTACTTGCAAAATCGAGTCCTCCCTGAAGATGACGTAGAGGCCGAGAGGGTTGCTCGCCAGGCCAAGTCCTACTGCCTCCACGACGGAGACCTGTACCGTAAGCGCCCCAATGGGGTTGCGTTGCGGTGCGTCCCTGCAGAGGAAGGCCGCCAGCTCATCAATGACATCCACAGCGGAGAGTGCGGCCACCATTCATCCTCACGCACCCTCGCAGGCAAGGTCTTCTGGAGTGGCTTCTACTGGCCTTCAGTGCTTCAAGATGCAGCCGCAATCGTCCAGTCCTGCGACGCCTGCCAATTCCACGCCAAGCAAATTCACCAGCCCGCGCAAGGACTCCAGACTATCCTGCTCTCCTGGCCGTTCGCGGTCTAGGGGCTGGATCTTCTGGGACCTTTTCCACGAGCGCTCGGGGGCTACCGCTACCTCTACACCGCCATCGACAAGTTCACCAAGTGGCCTGAGGTGGAACCCGTGCGCACCATCCCGGCGAAATCAGCGGTGAAGTTCATCCGGGGCTTGGTCTGCCGTTTTGGCATGCCCAACCGCATCATCACCGACAACGGCTCGCAATTCATCAGCGGCGCCTTCAAGTCCTACTGCGGCAGCCTCGGCGCCCAAATCTGCTACGCCTCGGTGGCTCACCCACGAAGCAACGGGCAGGCTGAGCGAGCCAACGCCGAGGTGCTCAAGGGCCTCAATATGAGAAGCTTCAACCGCCTCAAGGCCAGCGGCAAGAACTGGATCGATGAGCTCCCCTCGGTGCTCTGGTCCATCCGCACCACGCCAACGAAGCCCACTGGCGAGACGTCGGTTTCCCTCGTCTATGGCGTTGAAGCTGTTCTCCCCAACGAGATCATCCACGGCTCTCCACGAGTCTTGGCCTTCAAGGAGGCTGAGCTGGACGAACTCCGCAATGACGACCTGCTGCTTCTCGAGGGGCTCCACCGCAATGCGGCCCTGAGAGCGGCAAGGTACCAGCAAGACCTCCGTCGCTATCACAGCCGCCACATCCGCCCGCGCACTCTCGAAGCAGGAGACCTTGTCCTGAGGAGAATCCTCTCTAGGGCAGGCCTCCAGAAGCTCTCGCCAATGTGGGAAGGACCCTACAGGGTCGTGCACATCGCCAGGCCTGGCTCCGCGCGGCTGTGATAGCCGCCACATCCGCCCGCGCACTCTCGAAGCAGGAGACCTTGTCCTGAGGAGAATCCTCTCCAGGGCAGGCCTCCACAAGCTCTCGCCAATGTGGGAAGGACCCTACAGGGTCGTGCACATCGCCAGGCCTGGCTCCGCGCGGCTCGAGATGAAGGACGGCATTCCTGTCGCCAACCCCTAGAACATCCAGCACCTGCGCAAGTTCTAACCCTGATCGTCCTCGACGAGCAACTTTTTGCCTCAAGGGAGAGCTCCGCGCCTTCATCCTCCACGAGGAAAAACTTCAGGCTCCCCTCTCTACTATACGTTGCCACGGGCCGTTCGGGAAGACTTCTTCAAGCACCATGCCTTGGCGAGGTGGATCCCCATGCCCAGACATGGCGGACCGCAGGCTCTACAAAGCCACCCCCGCATAGGGGACCCCTCTGAGCTCTCTCTACATGCGTCGCCTCGGTCCGCGAGAGTCTCAGCCACTCAATGTGGAACCCCATGCCCAGACATGGCGGATTTTGTACTTCTGGCCACGCCAGTGTAATGAACCCTTGTTTCAGGTCACTTTGAACCTTTGCGCTTCGCGCCAGCATATGTTGTTGCTTCGGTAAGAAGTTATATTATTGCATTCTCATCCTTGCTCGTATGATCCTTCCTGTGCATCTCGCGAGCGGGGGCTGAGCATGGTGCCTGTGCCTCGGGAGCATCCCAGCAGCGCCTCAAACCAAATGGGTCCGAGCTCTGAACTCGCGGGTCAGCTCTCATGCACGTCAACTCACAAGGAACTCTGAACTCATGGGCCAGCTCCCGTGCACGTCAACTCACCAAGAACCTTGGTGCCTGTTCTCCTCGCGAGACACACATGAAGGAACCTATGAGCACGCATGAGTTTATCTAGCTATGTATTGCTTGTGGGTATGCCTATCTGTCCAAGCGCAGGAAAGCGGGTTCAAAGCAAGCCTCAGGCAACCTCGGAAGGAAAAACGCCCCATCAGGGAACCAACGCCCTCTCCAAGGCAAAAACGCCTCGGGAAGCTAAGTCCAAACACTTGGTTAAATTTCCTTCCGCTGGTTTTTGTCCCTCGAGCCTCTTTTCTCTCTCCGATGCCTCATGGGCTGCTTGCGTGTCAAAGGGGGGCCCCAAGCATCGCGCTTCGAGGAGCTCTTACTTCTTGAGGCCTCACGCACCCCCCCGGCCTTGTGGAGCCCTGACTCTCACATACCGAAGCGGCGGTGGTGTAGCGCTAAGAGAGGGTCCTAAGACGTAGAGCGAAAAAGACATGAGGGGAAAGATAAAAGTCTCCCGAGAGACATTCACAAGCACATTCAAGTAAAACTTAAACAAGTCTTTACAAAGCTTTACAAACAAAATGCTAAGATAATGTGTGCCCCATGCACATCCAGCAGCAGGAAAGAGCTCAGGCAGCAGGGCCTCCTGAGGTGCCCACGTCGTCCGCAGCGGCATCAACCTCCTCCTCCGCGGCGTCCTCCTCGCCATCGTCCTCATCCTCCTCGACCTCGACCTGGTCGAATTTCTTGGCATACGCCTCGGCAGCCTTCCGCATCCTCTCGCTCACCGCGATGCGGCAGCTGAGGTCGACGGGCGCCGTCACGGCCTCGAGGTCGAGGGAAGGCTGCAGCCTCGTGAGGTTGGCAGAGATGCGGCAGGTGGCGAGGACGAGGAGATCACGACTCTCCTCCACGACGCGTTCGTCGAAGCTCTTCGTGGTCCCTTCGAGCTCCGAGAGGAACCGCTCGAAGAAGAATGAGTACTCGGCCACGTCGTCGTTCCCCTCTGCGGCGAGGGAAGGGATCTCGATCCCCAGGCGGGCCCCAACAGCACGCGCGCGGGACACCAAGTCTTGAAGCATGCGCTGGCGCTGGCGCGACATGATTCGGGTGGTCTGCGCGGTGCGCTGTGCCTCCTCCGCGCCGTCTGCAGCCTGCCCTACCTGCTGGTGGAGCTCGCTCAGGTCCTTCTCCAGGGCGGCGACCTTCCCTTCCGCATGAGCCTGGGCCTCCCTAGCGCTCTGAAGGCGGGAGGCCATCTGCTTCTCCTCCTTCTCGAGCCCCTTGATGCGGTTCTAGAGCTTGTTGCGCTTCGACTTGAAGCGATCCTCCTGCTTCTTGGCCTTCTCATCATAGCTCATGGCGAGATCTTGGCGGATGAGCTTGACCTTGCCGTCGGTCTCCTCCTGCATTTTCTTCTCCTTCGCCGCGAGGCTGGCGTTGGCCTTCTCAAGGCGCTCCGCATAGGTGGCCTCGCCCTGGGCCACCCGATTCTCGCGAGCCCGTAGTTGCTCCTCGCGGAAGACCTGCTCACTCTCGAGCTGCTGGACCTGCTCCTCGCGCCGGCGCATTTCCTCCTCGCGAGGGGAGAGCTCTCCCTCGCGTCGCGTCAGCTCCGCTTCGCGCTGTGTCAGTTTCTTCTCGCGAGCGTCCAGCCTCTCACGGAGCTCCTTCAAGCTGTCCTCGACAACTTTGGAGTGCGTGATGAAGTTTTGCTCCGCGGCCGCGATCTCCTGTTGCTTGGAGGCGGTTTCGGCCTCGAGAGCCTCCCACGCGGCGTCCAGTTGCTCCATGGTCTCCGCCGCCTCCCGCTTCACGCTGTCATGGGTCTCCTTGGCGAACCGCATCGCCTCTTCGCGCGCCGCCTGGGCCGCCGCATCCTGCCGGCGGCAGCGCTCCACCCTCTCGCAGAGGAGGGCCCAGGCTTCATCGAGCTCCGCCCGCTCCTCCGCCCCGGCGAGCTCTTCTTCAACATACTGTGCCTCTAGCTGGTCAAGCGTATGTCGCGCTTGGCTGAAGACGGAGCTGCGGCGAGCTGTGCGGCGCCGCGGCGCCCGCAGCGCCAAGGTCCCCGCATCGCCGTGGGGTGCAGAGACCTCGATGCTTGTTGAGGCACCCGAGGCACCTTGCCTCGAGTTCACAGCGGCTCCTGCTGCGGCCTGGGGGCTCGTGTGGGAGCCTCCTTCGCCGCCCGCGTCCGAAGCCCTCTGGGGGCTAGGCGTCCTCTCGCCCCGGCTCCGGCGTCCGTGGGCTCCGGAGGCGCTTCCTCCTCCTGCCCTCCGAGGGCAGATTCAGCCCCTCCTGTCATGGCCACGCCTACCGCAGCCTCGGGCTCGACAGCCCCTCCTGTCGTGGCCGCGCCTGCCGCAGCCTCGGGCTCGACAGCCCCTCCTGTCATGGCCGCGCCTGCCGCGGCCTCGGGCTCGTCAGCCCCTCTCGTGGAGGCCTCTCCCTCCGGAGGCGGCTCCACGGTGGCCTCTTGGTCCTTCGCCTCGTCCGGCCTCTCCGAGGCTCGTGCGTTCTCGGTCTCCACCTCCTCAACCTCCTCCTCCGCGCGGTGTTCATCCGCGGGAGGAGTGGCGGCCCGTGATGGTGACGATGCCACCTCTACAACCTCCTCCTCCGCGGTGGCGCTGGCCATCTCCCCAAGCTTGCGGAGCCGTCGCCTCTTCGGCGCCGCAAGATTGCTAAAAAGAAAGACAAGCAGAAGATCCTTCAGGAGGGTATTCGAAAGCAAATCCTAAAGGAAAGAAGAAGGACCAAGGCTTACTTGTCAGCCATCCTCCATACCCTTTTCTTCGCCTTCAGCGGCTGGGGGTGCTTGCTCCGGCTCCTTCTCGAGGCGCTCCTGCCTCCTCGCGAGGAGCGCCCCTCGTGGCTCCGGCGTCCCTGTCATGGGCGTACTTGGAGCGGGGCTCGCGGCGCCCTCTCTTGCTGCCGCTCTCCTCCTCCTCTGCGGTGCTTCGGGAGGGAGCCCCGTGAGAGGGATCCTCGTCGCCGCTGGAGGAAATCTCCTGGAGGTCCCCTTCAGGCGGTGTCCTTCTTGGGGAGCTAGCGGAGCCTCCCGAGGGGTCAGCGCCCCTCGAGGGCTCGTCCTCGCCGGAGTCCTCCGCCTCGTCCGGCTCCGACGGCTCGTCCATCTGCTCCGGCACCGCCGCCCACGGGTTGTCGCGGGGCCCGCGGTGTCCGACGGGCACGATGCCCCACTCATCGAATTTGGGCATGCCCCTGCGGTGCTCGCGCACTTTCTCCTCCCCAAAGGCGAAGAGCGGTCGGGCCTCGTCGACGGCCACGGCTGGGATGTCCGCCGTAGCGAAGAGGGTTCCCATGACCATGTTCAGTACCTCCGGGGCGAAGTTGTCCGCACACATGCGCATCCCGTCCTTCTTGCCTGTGTACGTCCACATCGGCTCCGAGTGCCACTGGAGGGGGGCGATGCGGTGCCTCGTGAAGTCCTTCACCACCATCTGGCTGGTGAGTCTGGCCTTGCAGAGCCCCCGCAGGCACTCGTACACCGCGTCAAGCTTCGGGCCCTCGAAGCCCTCGCTCGCCCAGCGCGCCCACTTCTTCGGGGGCGCCACGGGCACATCCAGGAAAGAGTTCTTCACCTTGGTGTCGACATAGAACCACCGACGGCGGAAGTCCTCCACCTTCTTCGTCACCTTGGTGATGGCGTTCTTGCCGCACCACGCGATGGGGATGTAGTTCCTGGTCCTGGCATCGGCGATGCGGAAGGAGATGCATCCGGTCTGCTCGTTCTGCGCGGTGGACCGGAGTGCGTAGAAGCTGCGGAAGAGGTCCACAGAAGGATGGATACCGACGTAGGCCTCGCAGAGGTAGGCGAAGATGGAGAGGATGAGGATGGAGTTGGGATGAAGATGGAGGAGTTGAATCTGATATGTCTCCAAAACCCCCATGAGGAAGTCGGAGAAAGGGGGGACGAGACCGGCGTAGAGAGTATGAAGGAAGATGGGGTAGTACCCCACGCGAATCTTGCTGCTGCCAACCAGCTCCATGCTTGTGGCGCCGTACTCATTGGTCTCCGCGGCCGCCAGGTGGCGCACCTTTTCTATCGCCGCCGAGTGGATGCGGGACTTCAGCAGCGCCCCCTTGGGTTTAGCGCTCCCCGACGCTGCCGCGGGCTTGCTCGCCGGCATCGGAGCCTTGTCCTTCTTGGGAGCGGCTGCTCTCTTGGGCACCATGGTCGCAAAGGAGAAGGGGATCTTGGAGGAGATGTGCTTTGGGAAGAAGGAGGCGTTTGGGGAAAGTGTGCGGCGGAGTAATGGCTGGAGTGACGGGCGCCATCATCACGCGCAGGCTTTATTGGCCAGTTTCCGAGGGCGTGGCGGGTCCCACCGGGTCGCCCGTTGAAGCCGAGGAGATCGTGGCCTCGGGCGCAACCGCTGCGCTCCACGTGTCACGGCCCAGGCAGGCATCGTTGGGCCCCCGACGCTTCGCCTCCATCCGCGGACTTCGGCGTGCCCATCGTGGGCCCGGGGGCTACTGTCGGCACAGTGGACACCAGGGTACCACGGGCCGGCCTGCCAGGGCCCACGATACTCTTCAGAAGATTTCGCTAAGGACCAGGCTCTCCAAGCCTGGCGAGCCTCGCGAGGATTTTCTCCTCGTGAGGGCGTCTCGGATGCCTCGAGAGGATCAAGCCGAAAGGCTCGACGAGGCCTCCGGCCTCGTGGGGTTCCTTCCCCACGAAGCAGGCTCTGTCTCCGCGACAGAGCACACATGGGCTCTGCGCCCGCTGCAGAGTGACGCGCGCGTCTACGCAGTGACAACAACGCCACAGTTGCCGTTCTCGTGTATAAAGCGGTCAACAAAGCAGCACCAAGCAAAGCGGACAATGAGACTTGCCATTCTGGTGATAAGGGGACCATCTGCAGCTACGCTCCAAGGGCGACGTCACCGTGGGGCGCCTCCCGAGACTCAGCAGCGCCAGCCCATCGTCCTGGCTGGACGGTGGCTTTTCCAGCTTTGGTGACGCCGCTCGCCTGCCATGGACCGCGTCCATGGCCTCCACCTTTATCGTGCACCCTGCCTCCTCCTTCGTCGCCATGTGGTAACCCTTCCCGCCAAGACATTTGGGGGAAGAGGTCCAAGACACCTATAAAAGGAGGGGGAGCACGTTCAGGCAAAGGGTTCGGTTCTGGATCTGAAACCCTAGCGCCTTTCTAGAGATAGTCATTGTTAGCCACCTCGAGCTCCCGAAGCTCTCTTTGTACTGTAACCTCTCCAAGCAGTGCAATACAACCAAGGCAGGACGTAGGGGTTTTACCTCTCCAAGAGGGCCCTGAACCTGGGTAAACACCATGCGTTCATCTCTGCAGTGCCGTCCCCCAGCGATCTCAGCGAGCACCGTCGTCGAGGCACATTGAGGGTTATTTGATTCCGTATTCAGCCCCTTACTCGATACCTAGTGAGACACACCCAGTTCCTGGGACAGATCTCCGACATAGGTCACATAAAATAAAAGACAACCATATGGCTCCAGTCGTTGTCGTACTCATCGACATGCAAGTCATGAAAGATTACAAACATGATCATTGCATACATTATCACAAATCACATATTGGCCATACCACATCACAGACCCTGCAAAAACAAGTTAGACGTCCTCTAATTTGTTTGTGCAATTTTTACGTGGCTTGGGTCAAAAGATAGAACCGTTCTAATCTACGCAAAACCACAACGGTGATATAGTAGTTGCTTATTTACTCATCCTTTTGAAAGGTCTTCCATTGAAAATTGCATCTTCACTAAAGCAAGAGAAACAGGCACCCGCCAGCCACTTATGCAAAACAAGTTGCATGTCAATCGTGGAACCGGTCTCTCGTGCGTGGACGAGTAAGGTTGGTCCGGGCCGCTTCAATCTCACAATACCGCAAAGACGCAAAGTGCACACTAGAAGGTAGCAACATAAAATATCAACGCCCACAACTCCTTGTGTTCTAATCACACCAACATCTACGAATAGATCTAGGCTCTGATACCACTAAAGGGGTCGCAGCATAGAAAATAAAATTTTTCCTACGCAACAAGCGGAATAAATCCCAAGGATCTAGATCTACTAGATGGACGTAGCGAAGATGAGATCCAATCTCTTACCCTTAAAGAACATTCAAAGCGTTTTGTCGATGCAGGGGTTGGTCTGTCGATCCCCGCAACTAGACTCATCTAGTCGCGAGGAGATGTATTATCCACACGATCCAATCTGATGGAGCAGCGCACGAGCAGTGCCTCTGCGGTATCCACACGTACAGCTCGATGTAGACGTCCTCTCCTTGATCCCACAAGCGAGGAGGACGTGGCTAGATAGATCTCGGCACCATGACGGTTGTGGCGGCGTTGATGGTGGAGAAATTCCTGCAGGGCTTCGCCAAGTGGCTGCAGAAGAGAGGAGGGAGAGGAGAGGGAGGCCGGTGGCTAGGGTATGGGGTACCACGCCCCAGCCCTCCCCTCCCCTTTATATAGGCGTTGGGGGGGGGGGCTGCCTTGGCCCCTCCTCCAAGTCCTAGGGCTGGCGGCTTGAGGGAACTTGTTCCCCAAGTCGGCCCCCTAGGGTTTTGGGTGCCTCCCACATGGGCCAGCCGCATGGGCCTTTAGGGAGAGGGCGCGGCTAGCCCAAGTGGGCTGCTGCACCTCCCCTTAAGCCATGTGGGCCTCCTAGGTTCATGGACCCCAAAGGTGGGGCCATCCAGAACCTTCCGGAACCTTCTAGAATCTTCCGGTACTCTGCCGGAATTTTCCCGAACTTTTCCGGAACCCTTGAAACCACTTTCCTTATATGAAACTTTATCTCCGGACTCTTCCGGAGCTCCTCATGATGTCTAGAATCTCATCCGAGACTCCGAATCACCATTTGTTCATACCATCAAATATCTCATCGCAAACCCTAGCTATATCGGAGCATTAAGTGTGTGACCCTACGGGTTCGAGAATATGCAGACATGATCCGATCAATAATCAATAGCAGGACCGGGATGCCCATATTGACTCTTACATATTGAACGAAGTTCCTTATCGATTGAACCACGATGCCGGAGATTCTTAATCTCGTATACGATTCCCTTTGTCTCACCGATATTTAATTTGCCCGAGATTTGATCGTCGATATCTCCATATCTAGTTTAATCTCATTACTGGCAAATTCTCTTTACTCGTCCATAATATAGGATCTCCGTGATTAACACTTAATTACATGGTTGCAACCTTTCCGATGCTATATTACCGAGAGGGCCCAGAGATATCTACTCTGTCACATGGAGGGAAAAATCCCACTCTTGATTCATGTCACCCAACAACCTACCATCGGAGATACCTGAAAGCCACCTTTATAATCACCCAGTTACGAAGCGACGTTTGATGTCCACAAAGTATTACTCCGGTAAACGGGAGTGACATAATCTCATGGTCTAAGGAAACTATACCCGGCATACTAAAAGTGTTAGCAATAAAACTATGTGACACGATCAATTGCAACTCTTTATTATTTGGGTCTTGTCCATCACATCATTACTCCTAATGATATGACTCCGTTATCAAGTGACTATAACAAGTCCATGGTTAGGAAACTATAACCATCTCTTGATCAACGAACTAGTCCTGTAGAGGCTCACTAGGGACTCCTGGTGTTTATATTCCACACATGTATTATGTTTCCGGTTAATACAATTATAGCATGGAGAATAAACTATTATCATAAACATGAATATGCTAATAAACCATTTTATTATTGCCTCTAGGGCATATTCCCAACATTTGGCACTCGCCATGTGAAAGTGCATGGTTGCCCCCATGCATGGTTTTGGCAATTAATGACAATCTCTATGGACTAATGTTTACATTGAGCTATATTTATAGGTGTGTCCTTTTGAGTTGCTTGATCTCCATTTGTTGGAGTCAAGGTTAAGGGAAGAAAAGAGTTGTGTTGATCAAGGCTAAGTGCGTGTTGATCAACACACAAGCCCAAGTGAAGATATGCCGAAGAGGTGCTTCTCCCATCTTGGTGTATGGGGGGGCAACAAGTGAATCTTCACCAAGCAAAGTGCAATGAAGAAATGTGGTGCGTCTTGAGGAGTTGAAGATCGTCTTCATCGACCTCAAGTGGATTTATGCTCAAGGCAAAGGTATGATCTTGATAGGGTTTCTATTTTACCGGTCTCATATTGTTTAGTGAGAGACCGGATTATAGGATAGTTAACTGTACTATCAAGAGGGGCTCTTGACCGAATATCGTGATCGTATCGTCGTAAAGAGCACAAACCTTTGCATCCATGCTATCATCTTTATTGGTTCTTATTTGTCTCTTATCGTGGTGTGGTCTTGGTGCTTGTCGTGCTTGTCATGACAAAGCTAAGTTCACCGAAAACGGTTTTCTTATGCGCTCCCTATTGCGTTTTCGGTATTGGAGATTTTGCAGGTTTATCCGTGTGGAAGATTTCTCTCTTCCATTTCTTTGAAAAATCTCCATTGCTTGTTTGCCATTTTCAAAGGTTGCATTTTTCATCCTCTTTCCAACAAAATTGGTTTTATTTCATTCGGACTTCAATTGCAAAAGATTCGACATTTCCGGTTTTTAAAATAGAGGTTTAACCTTTCCCCATTTATTTTTATATTATATTCTTGGACTATGATGTTTCTCTGTATATTCTTGTAGTGCTCGTTGTAACGATTCCAACGAGTCCAAGATTATCGAAAACGGAGTTCGTGGGCAAAAGTTATTACGGTTTTATTATCGGAAAGTTTTTTAACAGAAAATAGAAATAGAAAAAAAAGGGTGCAGGCCAGCCGGCCTGGCCGGGCCCGAGGCCGGCCCCAGGCCGGGAGGCTCGGGTGGGCTGCCGGCCCGTGCGCGCGCTGCCTGGCCAGCCCAGGCCGGGGGCAGGCCGGCCGGCTCGGGTGCCCTCCCGGCCCAGCTTGGTGCCAGGCCGGGCTGCCTGGTTTTTTCTTTTTCCTGCGCTGCTGCTCTCTGCTGTTCTCTGCTTCGTTCGATGGTTAGCCGGCCTGGCTGGCGGTAGGCCGGCCCCAGGCCAGGCTGCCTGCAGCCACTTTTTCTTCCCCAACGGCCACATTTCGTGGCCCCCTATAAAAAGGGGTTCTTCCCCAATTTTTCCCTAGATCTTTTCTTGCTCTCTCTCTTCTCCATTGCTAGACATTTTGAGAGCTCGATTCCTTCTAATCCCTCTGATGATTCTTGGCCAAATTTAGGGAAACAAGAGAGGAGATCTAGATCCACTTCTCCACCAAACAAAATCTCCTCTAAGTGAGGGGAACTCGTTGGATCTAGATTTTGGAGTTCTTGGTGTTTCTCCTCCGTTCTTCCTCCTAAATCCCTCTGTAGCATTAGTTGCTTTGGTTGGATTTTGGGGAGAAGAATTTGACCACTTGGTGTGTTCTTGCCCTTTTGCATTAGTTGCATTGATTCGTGGGATTGAAGGTTGGGAGCTTGTTACTCTTGGGTCATTGGACCCTAGACGGTGTTGTGGTGATTCTTGGGAGCCTCCAATTCGGTTGTGGATGCGTGCCCCAAGCTTAGTGGTGTAAAGGCTCCGGATTCCGCCTAGAAGGTTTCCGATAGTGGAAGGTGAACCAAACCTTTGGGTGCGGTTCATCGGAGAATAGGGTGAGGCCTTTGTGGCATCTTGAGTAGGCCTCTTGTGGCGAGCTCACACCCCTACAACGAGACGTACTCCCTTAACAAGGAGGAACTCGGGAATATATCCTCGTCTCCGCGTGACTCGGTTATTTCTATACCCGAGCTCTTTACTTATGCAATTTACATTGTGATAGCCTTCGTGCTTGAAGTCATATATATTGCTATCACCTTGTTGTTTCATTGCTTAGCATAAGTTGTTGGTGCACTTAGGCAAATCTAGTATATTAGGTTGTTGGCTTGTTAATTTAAACACCTAGTTTTATTCCGCAATTAGCAAGCCTTAATTTGAAAAGTTTTAATCGCCTATTCACCCTCCCTCTAGGCGACATCCGGGACATCGTTTGTTCTTTCACCATGGCTGCAGGGGTATACGCCGAAGATCATGGCTCCTGGTATCTTCCCCTGTCCAACAAAAAGAACTCAACGGTTTGCAAAGCCCTTAATGACAATGCTTGGATCAGACAAATTAATATGGACAATGGCCTTTTTCTCTCCCATCTGTTGGACTTTGTTGAACTTTGGTCAAAACTCCAAGACATACAACTGCGGCCTGGCATCCGCGACGCGATCCATTGGAAATTCACTGTCAACAGCATATATTCCACCTCTACCGCCTACAAAATGCAATTTGTCGGCCTCATCAATTCCGACATGCCATGCTAGGTTTGGAAGTGTTGGGCTCCACCTAAAATTAAATTGTTGCTTGGCTTATTATCCAAGACCGTGTGTGACGGCGGACCGGCTTCAACGGAGGGGGTGGACGAATTGTGGGATGTGCAAGCTTTGCAATCAGGTGCCGGAGTCGTAGCCCAACTTCTCTTCGGATGCCGCTACACCATTCGTGTTTGGGGTCTTATCAAGGATTGGCTTGGTCTTCCCTCAATGGCGCCAGCCTCCTGGAGCGCCTGGCTCACGGTCAAAGATTGGTGGTGTGGCGTCTTAGGCACCGCCGGGATCCAGAGGAAGGCCATCAGCTCGTTCATCATGCTCACTTCTTGGGAGATTTGGAACGAGCGGAACGCTAGAGTGTTTCGTAACAAATTCAAGAGACTGCCATCGATTGTGGCAAAAATCAAGTTTGACGCTAGAAATTGGACTATCGCCGGGGCAAAGTATTTGAGTGCCATTTTACCGGGAGAGTAATTCGCATGTCGTTTGTTCGATTTCGGACTGGAAAAAACCTTTTATGTACTCTCCTTCTTAATTAATGAGATGAGGTAAATCTTTTGCCTCCGTTTCAAAAAGATCGCATCGTAGAACATTTTCTAAGCAAGATATCATCGGACCACTTTCTGAGTCGGATAGAACCCAATCTGCACCTCCGGCCTCGAAAGCTCGCGTGTGGCCATGTGCACCTCCGTTGCGCCTATCCTTGCTCCTCTCGGCTCGGAGGGAAAGAGAGCAGCACGAGGTGTCTCCGTTGCGCACTCGCACATGCGTCCATGCCATGCCAACGCACTCGCACAGAAGTGTGGAAAATAAACGAGCAGAGTGTTGAGGAGGTGGGCATTAGGGTCAGACTACGGATGGCACCCGCCGGGTTCGGGGCCGGGTTTGGCCCCCCCAAACCCGCAACCGACCCTCCTCCCCGGCCCCACGACCCGCCCCCATACCCGCTGTCGGGTCCACAACTCAACCAGACCCGCGACTCGTCGGGTTTGCGGGACCCGACGGGAACCGCCAAGGTACACAGATGGGACGAGTCGGCGGCGGCCAATCTGGATGGGGATTTTGCGGTGGCGTAGATGGACTGCGGTGGGCGACCAGCCGTGGCGCAAAAACAGGCGCGGCGCAGGCGCAGGAGCAGGCGCGGCGCAGGAGCTAGCGGCGGCGCGGGAGCAGGCGAGGCGCTGAGCGGCGGCGTGGGAGTAGGCGCGGCGCAGGAGCTAGCGGCGGCGCGGAGCAGGCGAGGCGCTGAGCGGTGACGCGGGAGTAGGCGAGGCGCTGGAGCGGCGGCGCTCGAGCAGGCGCACACGAACTGGGGCGTAGGAGCAGCGGCCGGCGGGAGCGACGCAGGACTGGCAGGCGACGGCGGCGCACGCGGCGAAGAAGCTAAAAGGGATGGGTGTGGCTAGCGTGCGGGTGTGGCTTCCATGCGTGTGTGGCTGTGCGCCGTGTAGTGTGTTGTGTGGCTTGTGTGCATCTGCGGCTGTGTGTGTTGTGTCTTGTGTGCGTGGTTTTTTTTTACAGGATTGTGTGCGTGATTAGGGTTAAGGGTAGGTGCATGCGTGTGTAAGGTTAGGGGTTAGTCGGGTCTGCGGGTCTTCGGGTACAGGTTTACCACCCCATACCCGCCTCCGTTAGACCCGGTGGTCTACCTTTTTCCTGGTAAACAGCCCTACGGGTTTTATTTTTTGTACCAAACCCTCCCCATTTAAGATGTGTACCCGTCGGATTAGCGGGTGTCGGGGTACCCATTGCCATCCTTAGGTCAGACTCAGATTAGCTGACGTCAGGCATGACTCACGCGAGGAATCTTTTTTCCATCGCCAACGCTGCTGACTCGTTACATAGTTTGGACCGTACTTGCCAGCTTAGCTGCTTGACGTGACGGACTCACTCACTGACTGATGCAGAAAAATTACAGTTAAACTGAACCAAGGAATCCGCTCCTTTTTTTTGGGAGGACAATCTGCTCGTTCTAGGTCCTGCTACACAAATATTTGATGAATGAACGAACGGCTCGGCTAGGCCTTAAGAATTAGAGATCCGTGTTCGTTGCACACTACCCAGGCCGCGCCCGCATGTTGGGCCCAGTTATTTGGGCCGAAATCCGTCCACGCACCGCTCGGCCTTGAGCGCTAGCCGCGATCGCGCCGGAACGCTACGAGACCTTCTGTTCTATTTTGTTTTGTCCCACCTCGGAACGCTAGGTTAGCGAGCGCCTGCTTAAATTAGGGCTCGGAACGTTTTAGTCTCGCCGAGCTCAGTAGCGTGAGCTCAAATCCTAGCTTCGGGGGGCAGCAGTTCGGCCCGGTGTAGAGGTATTGCTGGGCCCCGTATTGGGAGAGCCTGTAACTGAAAAGGTCGTGTTGAGACCTAGGAGCGTAGCCTCTCTCCCACCCAACTGCTATTTTTATATATTTTTAATCGTGTTGTTAATATACTCAAATTATGATATAACATCGTACTTCTAAGTAAGGGTAGCACAGGTCCATCCTACGGCGGATGGGATCAACCTCACGGAAGCAGTGAGGCAATGACGAGAAATAGTATCATGTGAAACGGGGTAATTGATGGACCCGGTGCACCCGACTCCAATTGACCACCTAAAAGGTTTTCAAAAAACATGAAAAAAAAAGTATGAGTATTGATATAACATAAATATAAATCGTCACAAAAATCCAATTCTAAATTTGTAACACAACACCAACAATGGAAATGACAAATTTGTTGTCAATAAGTAATATGGGCTAAATTTAAAGTCTAACTTGCATTTTGGCACTACCCATTGTCGGATTTGTCTTTTTTATTTTTTAATCTATGCTATGAATTCTGATTTAAAATTTGGTGACATGTTACATATAATCATTAGCTGTGTTCAATTTTTTTTTCAGATTGTTTGCAAATATTTTAAATGGTCAATCTAAGTTGGGTACACCGGATGTAGAAATTCATTGGTTTTACAAGCAATAGGCAATGATCCACTAGTAGGAAAAGACTTATAGGTAAGCCAAGTAGTCGTGGCGCACCACACTGGACGTGCGCCACGGCTAAGTATACATGGCGCACCACTTTCTGCTGCGCCACGGGTAACCACTTAGCCGTGGCGCACGGCTTTGCGCGCTGCGCCACGGCTAAGCTGGTCCCTGACCGGCCGGCCTGCGCACATGTACGCGTGGCGCGCCAGAAACATGTGTGCCACGGCTAGGGAAATAGTCGTGGCGCAGCAGCTCAACCCTGCGCTACGGCTAAGTGTGGATCCATTTCGGGTCGCATATACTAGAGACACAGTAAAATAGGATGCGCCACGCGTATGTACCGCTACTGGCTGCACGTTCTTGCCTGCGCACGGGGGGCTTTCCTACTTTTCCGCGTGATGCGCTCGCTCACGAGGGCCCGATCCGTGTGCCCTCCATCGGACGGTCGCGTGGAGCTTTCGTACCCATCCAACGGTTTGCTCCAGGCCAAAAGAAACACACGATCCGTGGCATATGCAGCAACTGCCAAAGACCAAATGTAAAAAAAAAAACAGCTGCCCAGACCATGTGAGCAAACAGGTCGTCGATCTGCTGCCTCCTCGATCACTCGATCTGCACGCAATCAGGAACGAAGCCCCCCGGCGAGTGGCGGCATGGTCCATCCGCGGCGGCGTCTAGCGGCGGACACGATGAGGAGGCCGGCGCCTCAGCGGGAAATGAAGCCCCCCCCCTCCCCCCACCGGCGCGAAGCTAGCGAGCAGCTCGACGACGAGATCCAGGACGAAGCGGCGACGCCTGCTGGTGATGACGGAGGGCACCCACGGCCCAGGCGCAGCCGCCGACCGCTTCTACCTCGGCCACGACCAGCCCTCCCGCGCCGCAAGTCAACCACCACCACAGCACCTGCGCATCGCCGCCCCTCAAACCCGATCGGATCCGCGGCACCCTCCTCATCCCCTTCGCCAGCTGCTCCGCGTGTCCCAGGAGGGAAGCGCTGGGAGGCCCGATGCCGCGGCGTCTTCATCCTCTCCGGATCGAAGACGCGGCCACCCGAAGGACCCCGCCGGCGATGCTCGTCGGCCGGCGTGAAGACCCCCACGACGGCGGCAAGAGGAACTGGAGGCGTGGAACCCGTCCAGATCTCTCGCGCGACGAAGACCCCGTGGACGGAAATGACGGAAAACGAAAAACGGAGCCGCCGGCGGCGGCATTTTTTTTAAATTTCCGGAACCCATACCCGTGGCGCATGTGTTGTGTACCCGTGGCACATGTTAGCCGTGGCGCAGGATGCAGAGGTGCGTCACGGCTAACCTAATATACCCGTGGCGCACCGTGCTGCCTGCGCCACGGCTAAAAATTACCCGTGGCGTGGCAATCCGTGGCACAGGCTCCTACGCCACGGGTAAGCTTTTTTGGTGCGCCACGGGTAATTTTTTTTGCGCTAGTGATCAATGGCGCACCGAGTGTGTGCTCGGCCCCGCTAAGCTTGTAGAACTGTCGCGTTCACTCCTGGATGCGGCAAAAGAGATCGGTCGTCGAGCAGGAAAATAGGCGTGCACCGGCAGACGGCAGCTGGGCACTAACGAACACCGACTTGTCACCAAAATGGTAAAGTTCAGCACTTACCTTGTTTCCCTAATTAATTAAACAACCTTCTAGCAGCTGGACGTCTCCTCAGAGACATCGTTATTTGTTTCTTACGCAATATGTTTGTGTACTCTGAGTCTCCACTGATCACTAGTACTGGTATAATATTCTGGTACGGTATCGGCTATGACGTGGCTCCGCGGCGAGCAGTGCGTCCTACGCGGACTTTTGCTTGCCGATCGAGCTGCTTGCTCGGCCCACAACAGGCAGGATTTCCACTCTGGATGGACTAATGGCGGCAGAAGTGCTCGATCGGTTTAATTATCTACAGGCCGGTTGAGCGAACCAGATAATCTTAATGGGAATGGAAGTGGTGTCGGCCGGCTGGGTAGTGCGTGCTGCATTACTTTGTTGTGTTCCTACTGGTCTGTTTGTAGTTGCATGGAGATCCTGGTGATCATTGGTGGGATTACTGATGATGTGATATGATATCTGTAGTTAGCTGATTATTTTACAGCACCTTTGGTGCTCCCTCAAGGGCGACTCGGGAGACGCTTCCCCCAGCGAGGCACTCCACCTCCTGCATAATGTCCTTCCCTCACCGCCGCTGGTAGGTTGCGCATGGCACGGCGTGCCTCTAGCGTGTGTTGTCGGCTCGGTGAGGGTAGAGGAGAAATGGTGAAATGGAAAACCGCCGAATGCATGGATTTGCTTTCGAACCTGCGGATCATCCAAAAGGCCAAAACACACCAATGCCCCCTCTGGTGCCATCCATGGGCAAAAAGGGTGATCTCGTCTAGCCGGCTATGTAATGTCAGAAGCATCGCTAGACGGCTAATTTGGTCCACTAAACGCACAAAATGGATGATTTGCAAGAGCATGCCAGCACGCACACCACAACTCGACACACAAGGTTGTCGAGTTCTGCACATTTGACCTAAATATTGTGCAGATCGGTTTGCTCATTCAGCAAGAGAGGAGCACACAAGCTGTATTGGTGACTAAACATTTTACTGAACAAATAGCTCCGTCCAAGTATGCAGATGGAGGGGAAGATCCACACCGAAGCAACCCCAATTTTTTTTTTTCCAAACGGGCTTCACCCCTTTCCATTTCTTGGACAAAAAGGAAACTATCTCGTAAGTTTATTTACAGACATTAAACGTAAATGAAAAGAGGAGGGGAATAGAAGCTGAGTTGGCGCATCATCACGAAACCCATTGTACACCCGTCGATCTCGAAGGGGACTATGGGGCAAAAACGTAATGACACTAACAACACCACTAAGTAACATGTTCTGTTCAAAAAAACTAAGTAACATGTTTAAACAGGCAACAACCAAGCCAGACAACAAAACCTACATTAAAGTTGATCAAGTAACCAATCCAGGCAACAAATTGATTACACATTCCCTAATTTACCTAACCACTTGGCCCTAGCAACTCCTAACTCAAGCCGTCATAAGACCGCCACCGGAAATTATAAGAGGGAGCTACCATGGAAACTAGTGCGATACCGTCGCGTCGCTGCTTCCGTTTGAGCATGAACACAGAAGATGGCGTCATGGTCGATGTGTGCCAGAGTTGCGAGGCCTTCGATGTCCGAATCCAGTTACGGCTCCTGAGAAAAACTCTCTGCAAGCGCCACTGCGGCAGGCTTCACACTCTGCTCAGTGGGATCAATGACTTGCAACTCTTTGGACAGGCGGACCCTGACGCGTTGCGCAACGAGAACGAACGAGTGGATGGCTGCGTGACGAGCGCTCTTCCGGGTGGCCGTGGGCAACCTCTGCTGGACCGGCTCGATCAACCTCGGCAGTCATGGCGTGGAGCCAAGGATCGAAGACGGCGCCGCAGAGAAAATTCTCTGAATATTGTCGCTCGAGAGAGCCACCCTCGGTGATGTTCAGGTTGCACACCTGATGGCTGATGGGTGACGTTTGTGCATTTGAACCCCCGTGGGCCAGACGGCCGAGATGCAGCCGAGGGGATACGGGCTGAAAGTGGATTGGCTATTACCATTTCGAAGGGCCAGTGCCTTCCAGTCTGGTGTTTACGGGCTTACGGCTCGTAAGGCCCAAAAGGGTCAAATATGCAAGCCAGTGCGCTTACGTCTTTTTATTTTCTTCGATAGCTTTATCGAAAATAATTCTTTGAGAACTGTTCTTCTGCGCCGGCGCGATCTCGATGTGATGTCAATTTTAGCACAAGACACAAAGATTTACCAGAAGATCAGTACGCATGCGGTAGATTCGTAACTTAAGCTAACTTAGTCTCTGAACATGTGCGTTTTTCTTTTGAAACTCTGAACATGTGCGTTTGATTGCACTGTCGACACATATCTCTCTCTAAACATGCACGTGGCAGAAATAGCTGAGTACATACGATTACGTACGAAAGAACGTACGAGAATCCAAGTTGAAAGTCTTTTTTAAAATGAGAGTGATTGAGTGAGTGAAAGGACGGAGTGTCAGTAGGACATTTACGATTGCCGACACGCTAGCTCATTAAATCCGATCCTCATCCGCACGAAACTGAATCCATATCCAACACATCATAGTATTTCGTTCTACAGAAACGTGCACATATTTCGTAATGTATCATGTATGCACATGTGTCATGTGTTCCACACGGAACCATGCATTCGCAGATATATGATGCGAAGGCAAGATATAGGTAGGCAGGCTGGCCAGCCAGAGGGCCGCCACCTTGGTTAACCCGATCAATGGTATGATGTGCCCGCCCTGCACTGCGGCCGATCATCAGCTCCGGCCCTGTTTTGACAGCGTGATACGATGTACATCGATACCTTGCTATCTCTCAGCCTGAGTGCCCGACACGTTCCTCCATCGGATGATCCACGGCGAGGCCGGCCGGCCGGTCACCGGACGTCGGTCGTGCCCTGCAGCACCTCAGCAGGAAGCTGCTTCGGCGAATTTGAGCCAGAAGTTTGACGTGCCAAGCATGGCTGGCAGCCTGGCAGCTCCTGGCGTATGTCACGGATCAGCAGTTCGAATCATTCACGTACGTTTTAACGTGGCCGGTCTCGCTCTGTCAATCTTTTCAACGGGCGGGCGCCGGCCATGTCCATCAGCAGCTCGATCTCTCGGTGCATGTCACTCCTGGATCCTAGCCCAGACTATCGAACCCCAGAGCGGCAGAGCATTATATAAGCTGCGTGCCACAGGCCATAATGGACGCCACAGTAGCAAACCACATAACCAACACCACTGATATACTATCGATCGATCGACGATCGTGGCGCGCCACAGCCATTAATAATCCATCGACCGCCGTCGCCATCGCGCATTTATCGCCGTCCGGCCGGTCGTGGAGCTCGCATAAGTACCACCACAGCGGCGCCGGTAGCTAGGCGAGAGGCAGATTCAGAGAGAGAGCGAAAAAAATCATGGCTTCTCCTACCTCAGTCCACTGGCTGAGCCTGGTGGGGAGCGTCTGGCTGCAGACCATCAACGGCCCCAACGCCGACTTCCCCGTCTACTCGTCGCTGCTCAAGCAGGTCAAGGGCATCTCCCAGGTGCAGCTCAACTTCCTCGCCTTCGCCTCCGACGCCGGGAAGCTCTTCGGCTGGCTCGCGGGCGTCGCCGCGCTCTACGTCCCGCTCTGGGCGGTCGCCCTCGTCGGCGCCGCCTTCGGCCTCGTCGGCTACGGCGTCCAGTTCCTGTTCCTCGACAGCCCCCGGCTGGCCTACTGGCACCTCTTCGCGCTCACCTCCCTGGCCGGAAACGGCATCTGCTGGATCAACACCGTCTGCTACCTCCTCTGCATCAACAACTTCCCCTCCGACAGCCGCGTCGCCGTCAGCCTCGCCACCAGCTACCTCGGCCTCAGCGCCAAGTTCTACACCACCATGTACGACACGCTCCCGGGGAGCAGGCTCGGCTACTCCCCGGCCAAGATGTACCTCCTCATCAATGCCGTCGTGCCGATGGCCGTCACGCTCGTGGCGGTGCCGTCGCTCCGGGTGGTGAAGCCCGGGAGCGGCAGGAGGACCGACGTCGGGTTCTTCGCCATGTTCGCCATCACTCTGGCCACCGGCGCCTGCGCCATCATTGGCAGCATCGGCTCCAAGTCACTCGGCCTCTCCTCCAGAGAGCACAAGATCAGCCTCTACGTGATGCTCGCCGTCCCGATACTGATCCCTCTGGCGCTCAGGGTCAGAGAGAGCTTGGCCAAGATACAGGAGGCGGCCAAGAGGGAGAACAGAGTGCACGACCTCTGGTGCGACGTGTCCGTGGTGAAGGTGGAGGTGGCGAGCAAGGAGGAGGAAAGAGAGAAGGAGCAGGGCGCCGTAGAGCCCGAACAGCGTGGAGGAGCTCAAGGTCAAGGAGAAGAGGTCGGTGGTCTCCGGTTGCTACGGAGCGTCGACTTCTGGCTGTACTTCTTCAGCTACATGTTCAGTGGCACGCTGGGTCTGGTCTTCCTCAACAACCTGGGGCAGATCGCCGAGTCCCGCGGCCTCGGCGACCCGTCGACCCTGGTCTCCCTCTCGTCCTCCTTTGGATTCTTCGGCCGCCTCCTTCCCGCCTTCTTGGACTACTACACTGCCAAGTAATTAACCATCCCTCACTCACTCTGTTCTTTGTTTAAAATATTTTCAGACCACTTTTGTTTTGTTTACTTGGTGCTGACTGCTGACTATATATATAAAATGCTTTTGACTTGAGCAGGAGCGGGTACTCCATATCGAGGACGGCGTCCATGGCGGCGCTGATGGCGCCGATGGCCGGCGCGTTCTTCCTGATGCTGCACCCGCTGGACATGCTCCTGTACACCAGCACGGCGGTGATCGGGACGTGCACGGGCGCCATCACCTCGGTGGCGGTGTCGGCGACGAGCGAGCTGTTCGGGACCAAGAACTTCGGGGTGAACCACAACGTGCTGGTGGCCAACATCCCCGTCGGATCGCTCTGCTTCGGCTACCTCGCCGGCCTCCTCTACCAGCGGGAGGCGGGCGGGAGTAGCCACCGCTGCGGCGGCGCCGCCTGCTACCGGGACACCTTCCTCCTCTGGGGCCTCACCTGCGCCGTCGGGACGGGGCTGTGCGCCGCCCTGTACGCGCGCTCCGCCAAGAGGGCCCACGGCGATAAGAAGGGACCAGAAGTTTCTGGCGCAGGATCGACCGTTGTATAGGTGCCACAGAATCAAGTGAAGAAGAGAGAAAAAAATATCTATAGCTAGGTGATGTAGCATTTTCTTGTTTGTTTGTTTCGTTTTTTTCCATAGGGACTTATTTTGTTTTTGTTAGTTTCCTGACTGAACTTTTGTGTGATCCCCTGGAGGATCTGCGGAGCTCGACGCATGTAAAAGGAGCAAAGCACATATATATGAGTGACCCACATAAAACTGGATGCTGATATCCACAGTTTGTTTGAACGAAGTTTGATGTGGATTCCCAGTTACTTTGGAACTTTGGATAGAAAATTATGAGTGGAGTATATATATTTGTGGTCTTCAATCGATGGCTGGGGACACCTCATTTCGAAAACAAAAAAACCAGATTTCTAAATGTGCTTGCACCAAGCAATCCGTGCGCTGACCATGCATTCTCAGACAAAAAGTTTGTAAGTATATTTACTCCCTCCGTCCCAAAATAAATGTCTTTCATTTATCTAAATATGTATGTATCTAGATAGTCTAAATACATCTATATTTTGATAAATGAAAGACACTTATTTTGAGACTGAGGGAGTATTATATTCTACTCATGTAGCTTCAATACGGACCAGTAGTAGGTTGTAATCTGCTGGTTTCGATGTTGTTACTCCTGTAGCCTCTCGTACTCCTTTGGCCTGGATACTCTGCACCGCATACCAATTACCAAAGAGCGTTCAGTTCAGTCTTTATTTTATTATTACTCCTCGCATATTGCGCTTTGTAGTCATGGATAGTAGTAGTACTTGCAAAGGAGATTTTTCTTTTTAGATAGGAGAGATTGCAACGGCGCCCGTGCGTCCAACCAAAGTCCCATGTGTGTTGTGCGCCATGTCACGATCACTGCAAAGATTTACCCGGTCTATAGTAATTCTCTGCCGTGGCCTAACAGAAGACAAGGATGCCTGCTTCTGTCATGCATGGTCCCTGAAAGAGACACCACTGGAGAAAATATGCGATCGAGACGTGATGGAGGCTAGAACGCGACGAGCCACATGTATGTAGTTTTAATGAAGACTGTTTCAACCATTTGGATGGTTACGCCGTGCATGGGCATACTAATTGATGCGTGGTTAGGCCATGGCCCATGCATTAAAGATCAAGCTACTACTCACTCCGTTCCTAAATATAAGATGTTTTAGCATTTCTCTTTACATCTGTATCTAGACATGTTTTAGTGCAAGGTTCAAATGAATGTTGCACTAAAACATATCTAGATACGGATGGAAAGAGAAATGCTAAAACATCTTATATTGTGGAACGGAGGGAGTAAGAAACAAAGCGTTCTCGCGGCATACGTTCTCTCGTCAATGAAAGTGGACACGTACGTCGGGTTGCATGAGTGGCCGGCCCTGGCCGGCGACCAGACAGATGTCGTGAGTCATAGTGTTTCTGAGCTAATTGACAGGCCAATATCATTTTTAGCTCAGAAACACACTTCGTTTTGGTATATATGAGAGAGGAAATGCCACGAAGGGAAAATTGTAAATGAGGTGGGTCTGGCTACACTCGTTAAATTTGCATGAACTCGTGACACAACAATTGTAACAAATATTCTGCAAAAAGTCATGGATGTAGTATTACATTACACAATGTTACACGAAAAAATCGGAAGGGAAAACGATAGTGTGTTGCACACACAAAAAAAATTTAGTAGCAACTATTTATGTATATAAAATACAATGAGTATTCCCTTTTTATTTTTTCCAAACTGCACAAAAATTCAAAAACACAGGGAAACTTGTCAACTTAGCTCTACGAATAGAGTGTTCAATGTTTTGTTTTAGGATTTACGGTACACTAGAAATATTTGAAACAATAGAGTCACAACCCAGCTCGAAAAATTCACTCTCATGCTGCAAATACATGAAAATCAGATTGAGAAGTTTTTACTCATTTCGAAAATATTACGACCCATATGGCATGCGTGAAATTTAAGAACAAACTTTGAGAGGAAAGGGTTCTCACTTTATATCACAATTATCTAGATACCATCTATGTAAACCCCTAAAAATGTGGCCCAATTTGTAATCTCACATTTTTCCTTAAACTTGAAATAATTTTGTACAAGAATTTTAATATGCTTTCTTTTTAGAAAATGCCAAAGTTTTGTATTTCAATGCATTGATATAAGAAACTAGTCATATAAAAGTCCGGGACCGGCCTAACACTGCATGATTACAACGCGGCTAGGCACTCATATTATATTAAAAAAAGTGTTTGCTAAAGACCAGTTAACCTCAGATGATTTTTTTTAATCTTGTTTTGGTGCTTCAAGCTAAATAATCTCTATGAAATTTCTCCAAATGGATGATTTTCACTACATGTTATGCCATGTTTTACCTTCAACTAGTGGATATGGCTACGAGTAGGGATGTAAATGGATTGGATCGGATTTTGCGTTTACCATATCCTATACCATATTTTTTCATCGGATCCGGAGCTAGCAGAGCGGATAATTACCGGTTTTGTTTTCGGAGGCGGATATAACATATCACGGATTCGGGGGCGGAAACGGATCGGATTCAGGGCGGAAAAAAATTAATCGGATATACACACGCGTAAGTACATCGGCGAACCATACAACCAAAAAAATAGTTTAATATGCTAATAGCCTACAAAGTTATACTCCATAGTTGTAACAATCACTATGTAAGTGAGTTTTTATTTGACATACGAACTTTACAACTCATTAACTACTAATCATGTTCTATGAGGTTAGACGTTTCGGTAGAAAATCAGATTATTCGTATTAAAATCATCGGATAATCCTATTTAATTTTTGTATAATTCATATTCAGGTCTATTTTTCATACCATATCCTATACCGTATCCAGTGTCAATTTCGGAATCGGATATCCTTATCTGTCCGATTCCTTCAAACCGGATATGGATTCCTCAAAACGGTTTCTGAATAGGATTCGATGCGGAAATTATCCTATCCGTTTACACCCCTAGCTACGGGGGCAATCTTTCAAAATATTAAAAACAATATTCTTACTGGAACACCGGTCCAACGCAAGGCTCCATGGCCCCATCTTTCCACGGCTGGATCACAAGTAACTTATGTAGCTTCATGTACGGTGAAAAAATGGGATTTACCCATCATGTATGGTAGGCACCAAGGAAAAATAGCGTGCTATAACAAAATAGCACCGGCCTTAAAATATGCTATTAGCATTCTACATCACGCTATAGCGTGCTATTGGCGAGACATTGTACATTGATTTATTTAACGATACAAGTTTCAAAATGCTATATCGTGCTATTAGTGGCGGTATGGCACTCTATTTTTTCCATGATGGTGGCATACACTAATACTGAAAAGGCATCTCATTGACTCCACATCGCTAACCTGCTGTAGGGAACCTGTCAGCAATGTCCTCATGAGAGGCCATTTGAGTTCAGTAAATACATCAGTGACACATGCAGAAGCAGTAATATGGCCGGTGAGCCAAGAAGCCCGTCACTAGTGCAACATACCTCTGATGGGCGTTATTGGTGACACCGTACAAGAAGGGTACTACCCTTGAATGAATATGGCAAAAATTCTTATCTCCGGTTCTCTTGGATTTCGGTGTTCGTGAATACCGAGTTAAAAAGTTTCTCTATGCTCGGTCATTGAACCCTAGAGCTTTCTCCACATCTTGAAAACAACGATAACGTAAAATCTGATCCAAATTTACTACAAAAGTAGTCCTTCAACTCGATGGAAATAGTTAGTACAAGGTAAGAAACTTAGACTTTTGTAATTTAGAAAATTGTCATATTTACATTCGCACATTGATGAAAATTTTGTGCTGAACTTGGTCATGCTCATAGAGTAAGTTTCCTGACACCGTACAAAAAGGAATGATAATTCTCCTGTCCTGTTGTAGAAATTATGTCCATGCCCAAGATTTCTTGGCTCCAAATCGTAGTAAAAAAAGTTGAAATCATCCCCTTCTCACGTGCTTGAACATATTTATTTAATTCATCTGCTTTTTATATTGCCAAATTGATGAAAACTGTGTGTAGAGTGTGGTGTTGATATCGTAATTAGGTTCTTCAGCAGCCTTGATGGGAAGAAATATGTAGTTGGGTTAACGTTTTTACTCCCCATCCCTATCGTGAGATTTCTGTGCATTACACAAGACACTTTTTTAATTAAGAGTGTCTTATGCAGTTTGACCGAAATATCAAACCGGTGACGGTGTTAAATTTCGGTGACACCGTACAAGAAAACCTAACCTTGTGTGATCACAAGCAAGTTTAGGATCAAGGGTAGTAACCTAGATTGTTACTGGAACATGACGAAAATAAATCAGAAGCACCTTAGGTGTCCCGGTACATTATTCTTTTAATATTTCTACATCCAGTTAGTTGTCATTATGCATATTATCTACTTGTCAGCCAATTTTATATGTCACATAGTGTCGAGACTATTCGACGTTCTGATTCCCATGGGACCTGAAGCAAAGAAGGGGGTACATTGATAATATTTTTTTCGAGCTTTTCTTTGCTAAGGCGGAGTCATAACCAAAAAATTAACCATGTCGGGAAGTTAGTCCTTGGTGTTACCTTTGCCCCTTGGCAGCCTCTCGTTTGTATGTTGTGTTCAATCGTGTGGACTTGTAAACTGTATTTATCTCATGAGATACAACTTGTGAGAGTGGTTGTCATCCATCTTTTCCTTTACTAGAAAAATGGAGAGGGGCAAGCAGTTCTGTTAGGAAGGATATGACCACTAATAAAGGATGGACAGTTCATTCATCTCCTGACAGGGAGTCCTTACGTTTTGTTGCGATGGCACTACAGGGCCTGAACCACTACTTGATTCAGACACGTACGCCCGTAGGTGCTATACATTTATGGGCCGCAACTATGCTGATCTATCAGCTGCGTAACGTACCCCATATATTTAGCTGCCAGTGCCATGTCTTTGTGGTGATGGTGAGCTTTTTTTTTTGCGAAACGTGGTGGTGATGATGAGCTGATGGCGCTCGATCGTGTCGCTGGTTGGCCAGACGAGGTCAACACACACGAGCTAGCTAGCTAGTAGGTGCAGCATATGATCGATCACCGATCCGTTTCATTCAGTCGTTGATGTCTCATCATCTAATCGATCCCTGGCCTTAACTGTTGCATGGCCCCTACTGAACGCCCGTCTAGCTCGGTAGAGTTTTGGAACGTGGGTTCACCTCTGAACCAAGGATGTATGTATGGTGAGATCAATACAGACCACGCATGAAAAAACCTGCCCGTCCAGTTCAGGCAGGTTTGCTGCCAGTTCGATCCGTTTTGCTACCTAGCCACACACACATCATACTACACGGCAAGTTCGTAGGTCTGTCCACGTCGGCCAAGCGAGCAGGGAGCCACAGACCATGACATCGACCTCCTAACAATCCTGGCAAGATTCTTTACTTAAGTCGCTAGCTACTACAGTAGTGTATATGTGGGCGTAGTGGTGGTCCAGATCGAACGCCGATCGAGATTGCCTAGACCGGCGTCGTCGAAGCGGCAAGCTGATCGATCACATCCAAAAAAGATGGCAACCGTCGGTATGCCGGAGAGGGACGGCCGGCCGGGCACGAGTGGCGACGCGGGTGACTTCCGGCGAATTGGGTCCTTTTTGTTTCGTCGTAACAACGACCGAGGCAGGCCGGCGACCGGCCGGGTAACTGCCGCCGTAAAACAAGTGTGAACGTAACGTTACGTGCCGACCCGGGCCTCTGTTTTCTTCAGATCCCACGCTTACATTCGCGAAAGTGAACAAAAGGAAGGCAAAAGTGAGCTGCGCTTTTGTTTCTACTAATTTATACGGGCTGACATTCCCGTACTTTAAGTTAGGGTTACGCATGCTTGCTTTCTTCTGCACTCCAAGGTAATGCGTAGTACCAATGGCACTCTGCTCATTTTGGCTTAGCCTAGCCTAGCCTAGGGGATCAGGGACTCTTTTGTCAACAAAAATTGTGAGGCCAAGCATGTTGGGTCAAGGGATATATATGCGCTATGCGTAGCGATCAATCTTAAGAAATGTAGAGCGCGAGAGCCACATTGGTGCTTGCTTGGTGGTGCTCTTTTCAGCACCGCACAAACCCAAGCTATAGGCGCACGCGTGATAGGAGGAAGAGGCGCCCCCATGATCGATCGCGTAAAGCAAAAGCTAGCGTTTCACACACACACCTTTTCGGCTAGCTAGCTCAAGTTCAATTTGGGCGAAACAAAAGCACGCGAGGATAAGGTCGCCGGCCGCCTATAGCTAAAAAAGAACCGGCAGCGCAGTATCACTAAAGGAATGACCCTAAGTACCGACGGCCTTTTGCTGTCGGCGTAGTATCCCGTAGGCATAGATAAATATACCGTCGGCGTAGCAGATGCCGTCGGCATAGCTCCCAATACGCCGATGGTTTTGCCGACGGCTTAGCTTTTCCAATTATTTATAATTTTTTGAATTTTTTATTGAATTTTTTTATTTATATTTCGAAATTTTTGACTTAGTCACATATTTAATCCTTAATTGCACACTTAATTATTATAGGTCAAAGTACTTACCCTAGTCAAACTTCCCAATCGGTCACCCATCCTCCAGCCCGAGCACGCTTAACTTTTGAGTTCCTTCCAACCTACCTTCTAAATATGAAATTAGAACTTACTGATATTATTACCCTATCAATCATATTAACCCCTCGGTTATGATGTTACACTTTTCATTGTTTAAATTTTAAAAATTTGTTTGAGTAAGTAATAATGATTATGTAATAGTATATTTCGAAAAAATAACAATAAAATGAATTTTACTTTATTGTTTTTCCTTTTTATATTTAATATGGAATAATTCATATCTTTAAATCCGTAAATCGAAATTTGACAAATAAAATACCTAAATCAATTAGAAAAATGAGAGGAATTCAAATATTTCATCCATATCATCTTTTGCATCACAAAAACCTTCGGATATAAAAACATACTTAGCTATTTCAAACATTTTAAATACGTTCCTGCCGATTTCGCTGGAAGTGGGTCTCGGTTTCGGGCTAGGGTTAGACATAACTAATTCAAAAAAAATCAAAAAAATGGAAAACCTTCACATGGCATCCTTTTATTTGACCTACCACCTGAAAAAAAATATAAACATAAGTTATGGAGGTTTTTATAAAAAACCCTTCACAGAAACGAGCTATTAGGTATAAAGATGTATGGTTTTCGACTGAAATAAGGTAGAGTATAACATTTACACTCATTCTATCTTTAAGCTAGCTGAAAATGGAATTGGCCATCAGTCAGATCTTGCACCGTCCGTCTCATTCTCGCACGAATCTTCAAGCGCCCTCTCAGTCTCCAATGGTCTTTCTGGTTGCCGGTTCTTTTAGTTGAGTTTTTCCTCGAACCGGTTTTTTTCATTTTGAATCCCGTGCCCTGAGTCGGTGCCGCTTTGTCTTTTTCGTCTTCATTCTGTCCACGTCGAGAGAGAGGGATCTGAGAGAGGCGAGCGGAGAGGACTTGTCCGGCGGCCGCTCTCCAACGTCGCCACGGAGGTCTCCAACGCCGCCTGTAGAAACCTAGCTAGCCCCGCCGCGGTCGCCGGCGACCCTCTGCCCCACCTACCATGGCGACCCCGATCCCGCAGGGCGAGGCCTCCTCCTCCGATCCTTAAGTCCCCACCCCGATCTG
The DNA here is from genome assembly GCA_012064385.1 of Puccinellia tenuiflora. Taxonomy (NCBI): domain Eukaryota; kingdom Viridiplantae; phylum Streptophyta; class Magnoliopsida; order Poales; family Poaceae; genus Puccinellia; species Puccinellia tenuiflora. The sequence goes on from QRDG01001371.1 coordinate 215,784, forward strand.
GGATGTTCCAGGGCTGAGGGCTCCCGATCTGTTGCTGATTTTTTTTCCGGCTGGGTGCAGGAAGGCAGTGAAGGACTACTCGACGGTGATGTCGTCGTCGCCATCGAATCCTTTGCCGCAACGCCGCTGCATGACCACCTCTTCTTCCTCTGTACTTCTGTTCACGGAGTGCCGGGCTGCCGGCCGTGAGGGGCGTCGTCGCCATCGTCTTCCATGGTACGTACCGGTACCACCGTGTGTCGTCGCCAACGAAAAGATAGAATCCTTGTTAGCTGTTTGGAATTTAGGTCTGCACCTATTTCTGGGTCCTTATCGACGCAGCAGTTGTTTTGGATTTGGTAAAAAAATTGCCAAGCTGGGTGTTACATGAGGTTCAGATGAGCTTAGTTAGTCAGTAGTCGGTTCCTGATTTTTTTTTTCTTTCGGCTGCAGAAGTCCCTGTGGATTTGCTCTTGCAAGGCTAGGTTTACAAATTGGATAGCTGGGGACTAGTACTAGATACAGTAGTGTTTGATGTCCATGGCGCCCATGATGCAACCGCATGCGCCAAATTAGGAAGGATTGCTTAGTGCCAACAATAATGGGATGAAGTGGTCACAACAACACAATCACATTAAAAACGAGAGTGGTGTTTGGCTGTACTAGTAACAGGCACTAGGCAGGTTATGCTTAAAATGGTTTGCAGTGAGACTTCAGACTGGTCTTTTAAGTACTTGAGATGGGTGTATTATCATCTTCTCAGAAGATTCTACTGAGAAGGCGGAATTCAGGTAGTTATCCTTTAGAAAATATTGTATCTCTTAATGCTTGTTCCTAGACTGGATGACTGTCGTTGCTATATCAATTCTTCCACCAGATGTATGTTTTCTGAGAATGTGCCCCCTTTATCCTCATGGCTATCTCAGACGAAACTCTAGTCATTGTCATCGTGGTAGAGCCATAGTCTTTATTAGGAACACTGTTTTTTGAATGATAGTAAGAGCCTTAATGAATTTCGAGGATTTTTTTACATTGTTCTCTTACATCGATTGGTACTTTGTAGCTGTTTGTTTTGTATTTTCTAGCGTTCGAGGCATAATAGTAGGAAAAGGAGGAAAGCTACAGGGATATTGGAACTTTGATTAGTCCTTTCTAGCAGATTATCTGGGACAGACCGTGAGTCATATGTATGTGCTGGACCAAGTTTTATTGTATTATTGCTAGACCCAAGCCTGAGGCGCAACAGTTTTGATTTATTAGTGGTCATCTGTACCTGATGCTAGTACTAGTAAGTTGTGGTCAATTAATCCATCATCTCTACGCACGAGTGCGCTGCAATTTTTACTTCTGTTTAATATACTAGCTGATAACCCAACCTATGTGTCTTTCTTTCAGTTCAGACTTTATTTGGCCAGTTATAGTATTCTTCAGTCATCACTTAGTCTCATTCTTCAGTCTTACTTAGTCTCATAATTTTTCTTTTTTTCTCCTCATAATTTTTTCGTTTTTCTTTAGTCTCTCAGTCACACTTTCTTCATCATTCCTTCTTGATTATCCTTTCTTCAGTATCTTAATTCTCTTATTTTCTTATTTGATAAGTCATTCAGTTAAAAACCAAACTTATTTTCATTGATTTCTCATTACCTCAGTCTTAGTCTTATCCGCCTCAATTCATTTCAATTGCATTTATCATTTTCTTAGTCTTAGTCTTCATTATCTCAGTCTCTTAGCGATTATTTTCTAATTTCTCTCAATCTTTCGTTAAACTAATTCTTTTATCATTGTCTATTCATCATTGCTATCAGTTTTCAGTGCTTCTTCTCTCAGTTATTTCATTCTTTATTCTTTATTTTTATCAGTTTTTCATTGCTTATTCTTCATTCTAATTTTCTTTTATCAGTTTTATCTTTCTTCATTGCTTATTCCTCATTTATCAATGCTTCTTCTCTCAGTAATTTCATTGTTCATCATTTTATTTTTCTTCATTGTTCAGTGATTCTTCAGTTATTTCCTCGGTCACTCATTCACTTTATTTCATTGTTTTCTTTGTTCTCATCGTGTTATCATTGTTCATTGTTTATTCTCCATTGCTATAAGTTTTCAGTGCTTCTTCTCTCAGTTATTTCATTATTTATTCTTCATTGTGATCAGTTTTTCATTGCTTATTCTTCATTCCAATTTTATTTTATCAGTTCTATCTTTCTTCATTGCTTATTATTCTTCATTTATCAGTGCTTCTTTTCTCAGTTATTTCATTGTTCGGCATTTTCTTCACTTGTTCATTGTGTCTTCAGTTATTTCCTCATCCATTCATTTTATTTCATTGTTTTCTCTCTTCTCGGTGTTCAGTCTCTCAGTGTTCAGTCAATGCTATCAGTGTTCAGTCCTTTATTTTGCTCTGTAGTCTTCAACACATCTCTTTCCTTTTCATTGTTGTTTCTTTAGTCTTACTTTCAATCATTTCCTCATTCCTCTTAGTTTCTTTAGTGTCTCAGTGTCATCCCTATTTGGTCAACTGAAGTATTATTCAGTTTCCTCGTTTAGTTTTTATTTGGTGTATTCATCAGTCATCAATTATTTCTTATTCTTCAATCTTACTTTGTCTCATAAATTTTCTTTCTCTTTTGATCCTCATTTGCTCATTCCTTATACAAAATTACTTGGCAAGATCTTAAGTAGCACTTGGACAACATCAGTAGTTCAGTACAATACTTGATGCTATCAACCTCGAGCCGACCTGTTGTCTTGATCCTGACAAAACTATGGATGGGCTGATCACGAGAGGTACAAGAGTACCATCGGATAAGGATGAGCGCCGATGGCTGCGGCGACCAGAGAATGGTTAGTTTCTTCTCGTCTTTTCTCCATGCACACTATTTAGTCGCCGTTGCTCATGGGCTACTTTGTCAATTTCCATGTTCTACAAAAACAGTCATAGAGTAGTGTTTTTCTTCCTTTGTTTTAGAAATTGTAGTTGACTAATTAAGTAGCTAACCACATTTTTTAGCTAGCTAGTGATGAAATGGAGTAGCTAGTGATGCATGACCAGTATAGCTAGCTAGTGATGCATGACGATTTTACCAACATATTTGTTCAATTGTTTCGAACAATATATTTTTTAAGTGAAGACAGTGTACATTATAGTGTTAGTACTTTTACTGATTATTGTTATGAGGAGGGCATTTTTAGCGGCAGCGGGAGCTGGCAGGACTACGGCCGATCAACTTGCAAGACGACCCACCGACGCGGTAGCCGCAGGGACGACAACGGCTACTACAGTGGCGCCGACCACAAGATCTTTCAATCCTCTTGTGAAAACTGGGAATCAAAAGATCTTTAAGTTTTCTTCGGGTGTTCTTTTGCATTTGTTTTGAAGTCATCTTGTTTATTTCTTTTCTCCAGTATTATTCAGTCATGAACCAGTGGGGGAGAGCACCTTCTTCTATGCCTATCTGCAGGATCATTTTCATGGTTGGTGTTTGGTAATCTGGGACTTGCAGTAGATCAGTGCATGTCAAATAGTTCGTTTGATATGAACTTGGTTCTATTTTGTACCTCTTTAATTTGTGTCAGAAGTTGCTAGATGCTTCACTTGATTTGCTCATCTACCTATATAGTTTATCTGAAGCGTGTGTAGTTCTTATGATATAAACATGTCGATTTGTTTGTAAAGTTGTTGTACCTGCACTGTTCTATTATTTGCTCGAGGGAAAATGTCTCACAACTTATGTTGTACTCAGGCTGCACGCTGATTCTATGAATCAGTAGCAAAACCATGGGCTCAGAAGAACTAGCTCATTTTTAACGATAAATAATTGAACTTATTCAGGCTGGATGATTGATGAAGGTGGATCGGAGCTAGTTCTGGGCTTCTGGCCCAAAATGAAAAAAACTCGAAAAAAACCAGTAACCTTGAACCGGAAATGAGTACAGTCCAAAACTGAATGGACGAAATGCTAACTGAAGGTGGGACGGAATTTTTTGTGGCAACACAAAACTAAAATCTGACTGATGACCAATTGTAAAATCAGCTAGGTGATGAATAGACAGTCCCATTTAACATAGCAAAAAATGTCCGAATGAGGCAATATTTGACACAATGGTGTACCTTGGTTGTAGAATAGTATTGACTAAGGGGTTTAGGGTTTTCGTTTAATAAAAAACCCATTTTTTATTTTTTTAGTGTCAAAACAGGCTTTTTTTGTGAAACAACTACTAAAACGGCTCACCGAAATAAGAACATCAAAATAGATAGAAAATGGTAGACCATCTTATAAGTGCATTTAACCCTGGGTTTCGATATAAAAACATACTTAGGTGTTTCAAACATTTCAGATAAGTTCCTGCCGATTTCGCTGGAAGTGGGTCTGATTTGAACTACGAGTGCCGCATAGTTTGGTCATGATTTTTTGAAAAAATCACTTTTAGATCCACAATGTATACTTTCTTTAGAGATCTTTGACGATTTTTGCTGGATCGAAGTTACGGTTAGGTTTAGGTTTATCGTTAGGGTTTACGGTCTCGGTTTCGGGTTAGGGTTAGACATAACTAATTTAAAAAAAAATCAAAAAAAGGAAAACCTTCACATGGCATCCTTTTATTTGACCTACCACCTGGAAAAAATTATAAACATGAGTTATGGAGGTTTTTATAAAAAAACCTTCACAGAAATGAGCTACGAGGTATAAAGATGTATGGTTTTCGACTGAAATAAGCTAGGATATGACATTTAACATAGCAAAAATATCAGAATGAGGCAATATTTGACACACTGGTGTATTTTGGTTGTAGAATAGTATTGACTAAGGGGTTTAGGGTTTTCGTTGAATCAAAAACCCATTTTTCATTTTTTTTAGTGTCAAAACAGGCTTTTTTTGTGAAGCAGCTACTAAAACGGCTCACCAAAATAGGAACATCCAAATAGATAGAAAATAGTAGACCATCTTATAAGTGCATTTAACCCTGGGTTTCGATATAAAAACATACTTAGGTGTTTCAAACATTTCAGATAAGTTCCTGCCGATTTCGCTGGAAGTGGGTCTGATTTGAACTACGAGTGCCGCATAGTTTGGTCATGATTTTTTGAAAAAATCACTTTTAGATCCACAATGTATACTTTCTTTAGATATCTTTGACGGTTTTTGCTGTATCGAAGTTACGGTTAGGTTTAGGTTTATCGTTAGGGTTTACGGTCTCGGTTTCGGGCTAGGGTTAGACATAACTAATTCAAAAAATCAAAAAAAATGGAAAACCTTCACATGGCATCCTTTTATTTGACCTACCATCTGGAAAAAATTATAAACATGAGTTATGGAGGTTTTTATAAAAAAACTTTCACATAAATGAGCTACGAGGTATAAAGATGTATGGTTTTCGACTGAAATAAGCTAGAATATGACATTTAACATAGTAAAAAATATCAGAATGCGGTAATATTTGACACACTGGTATATCTTGGTTGTAGAATAGTATTGACTAAGGGGTTTAGGGTTTTCGTTTAAAAAAACCCATTTTTCATTTTTAGTGTCAAAACAGGCTTTTTTTGTGAACCAGCTATCAAAACGGCTCACCGAAATAGCAACATCCAAATAGATAGAAACTAGTAGACCACCTTATAAGTGCATTGTTTAAGTGCCAAAAATAATTTCCAAAATATTTTCATAAATATGATTTTTCATTTTTTTAAGTGCCAAATATGACTTTTTAAGTAAGCTAGTACCAAAAATATGTTACAAAAAGTCATATGCATGGTGAAAAATATTATATGGATGTCATATTTGAAATCCTCTCATTTTTCTAATTGATTTAGACATTTTATTTGTTAAATTTGGATTTACGAATTTAAAGATATGAATTATTTCATATTAAATGAAAAATAGAAAAAAAATCATATCATCTATGCCGACGGCTTTGCCGTCGGCACATCCATCCTACGCCGACGGCCACCTCGACCGGCTGGCCCGCCAGGAAGCTACGCCGACGGCTCCGACAATTTGCCGTCGGCGTAGCAGCTGGCCGTCGGCACATCGGCCCATTCCTGTAATGCGCAGCCGATCCAGCTAGCGCATAGTGCGCGCGCAGCGCTTCTTCCAGGTGAAAGAAAGCAATGGGACGGATCGATCTCGATGACCTCGGCGCGAGGGCACCCGGCCGGGAAGAGAGATCTTTCCAGGTGAAAGAAAGCAATGGGCCAAGCCGCCAACCCGCGATCGCGCCGAACGGCCGGCGGCCACCCACGCACGTAACATGCTGTGGCAGTGGCTGCTGGGTTGGCAGCAGGTTTGATATTGTGCTGCTGCTAGCTTCTGTGGACGCCATGCATCGGGCATGCGATTTGCAAGCGCACTATGCATGCGAGTCTAGCTGACTGCATGCGTGCGCGTGCAGATCGAGTTGATTTCGCCTACTTTTCTTTTTAATAAATGGAGCTTGAAACACGGACCTCTACATCAAAATGATGTGCACAACATTTTTATTATTATTAATAATAAAACAAATCATTAAGACTTACAATAAAATACATCGATCAACCGAAAGCCACTCATTCCGGCGACAACTGTTGCTACACCAATAAACTTGATGAAGAGGGTAGACTGATCGGAGCCATGTGCTCTTACTTCACTTCACCAAGCCCCCCGATAACGATCTGAGAGCACAAACCGGTCCAATAGACCCTCACGCACTACATGCGCACACTCAGAAGCCGCCGCCGCCGTCTTCCGTCAACCAATCTTCAGGTGATCAATGCAATGAACTTTTCGGGCCTGCCGTCGACACCGTCACAATGCCGGACAACACAACCATGCTTCCATCATCACACGTCCAACGCCGAGGCCCCGCTGCGCCACGTCGCCGATACTTGTCGTCGACGATTCGAAAGATGCCACGCCGCTCCGCCTCATGATCCCTCTAGCCAACAAAGCTCCTAAAGCGACTCCCCCCCCCCCCCCCCCCACCGAAGAGGGAGAACAACGTGAAACGCCACCATTGTTTGATCCGGAAAGCCTGGATCTGGTGTTTCCCCAAGCACTAGTAGAAAAACGACCTCTAGTCCCGGTTGGTAAGGGACTCTACCAAATCGGGACTAAAGGCCCCGTCCTTTAGTCCCGGTTGGCCACGAACCGGGACTAAATGGGATCCATGTGGACACTAAAGGGCCATGTTTTTTGTGTTTTTATTCAATTATTTTTCAGGGTGGGTTTAGGGTTTTGCATTTTCCATTCAATTGTTTTGTGGTTTCCATTCAATTCTTCATTTCAAACAAGTTTTCATATACATATTCTACGTTACTACATATTGTACACGTCGATGCATATATATAATATAATTTATCTTACGAGCATACATATATATACAATTTGGGAAAATAAAATATATGAGACCTCTCGATCAATTGCTCGTAGGCGGTCCTTGGTAGGAGACATATATACAATTTGGGAATACAATTGGTACGTTTGCGAGATCATTAAATTACATGGAGGCATTAACAGAAATGGTACTCTTCGGTTTCAGATATGACCTCCGTAATAAAAAATCCCGCTAATTGCTCGTACGTTGTTCTCTGGTAGGAGCTTCTCCCGCATCTCTTCGATCTTTAAAGAAGGAGATCAATACGAATATATGAGTTGTGTGTATATATATCAAATCATCAAAAAAAAAGTGAATGAAATTCAACACAATTGATGGTAATAAAATAAAAGATGTGAATAGTGTTTACGTACTTGAAGTTGTCTTACATCTCTGCTCCGCTCACTGGTCGTCATGCGAATGAACTCGTAAACGTAGTATGCACATAAATTATTCCCCTGTCCCTGCCTCATGCACTTTACGAGAATAAAATTCAATCAAATAATAATCAAGCATGATAATGGTATTGAAACTAGAATTAAAGAGATGCGCGGACCTAACTAGCTAGTACTACAAATAGTTATAAAAGATAATATACCACATCCAAATCATAGAACGGACAAGGGCCGACGAGGACGGATATCAAAACCATGGCACTATATATAACAAACAATCATACAAGCAAAAAAATTATACAACTAACTATCTAAATCATACAAGTAATTTTTTTAAAAGATAAGAACAAGAGGCTCACCAAGGTGGTGACGGCGATGGGACGGCGCGGGTGATCGACGGCGGTGAGGACGGGGACGAGACGGCACTAAAACCACAAATCATCCTTTAATTTGAGCTCAAATTGCATATGAATCAAATAAACTCCCTATAATTACTCCCAAACTAAAACCCACAAATGGCATAATTTAAAATGGAATAATTTAAAATGGCATAATTTAAAATTGCATAATTTAAAATGGCATAATTTAAAAATGGCTTAATTTAAAATGGCATAATTTAAAATGCATTGTAGTCCACTAATTTTCATAGCAAATTTTCACTAAAATTCATAGCAGTTTTCTTATAATTGAAATAATGCAATATAATGGTATTAACATAACATTTCCTATAATTAAAATTATAACATACTACAAAACTGCAATTTTTCCTATAATTCATAGCAATTTTCCACTAACCTAATTTTCCACTATAATAGTACAATACCGCATAACATTTCCTATAATTCATAGCAATTTTCTAGTAAGCTAATTACATCAGTACCAATTTCAACAAAGAAAATTAAAAAATAACAACTAATTAACCCTATATATACATTAGTACCAGTAGCACTAGTTGGAGGAGGAACTCGGGCTGGAGGGGCTCGGCCTAGAGCAGGAGGACGGCGCAGCGACGGCGGCGGCGGAGGAGGAGGGGGAGCGGCCGGGAGCAGGAGGACGGCGGCGGCCGGGCTCGGCTTGGAGCAGGAGGATGGTGGCGGCCTGGAGCAGGAGGACGCCAGCTCGGGCTCGAGCTCGGGTCGGGACGATGCAATAATATAAGGGGACAAAATTAGTCCCGGTTGGAGATACCAACCGGGACTAAAGGTCCATCTTTACTCCCAGTTGGAGATACCAACCGGGACTAAAAGTCCAGCTTTAGTCCCGGTTGGAGATATCTAAAGGTCCCGTTCGACCTAGGACTAAACCTGACTGTGCCCGTGCGGCTAGGAGGAGCCGGGACTAATGTGAGCATTAGTCCCGGTCCCAAACACGACCGGGACTAAATGTTGGTACGGAAGGCCATTTTTCTACTACTGAAGGAGCATCCTGAACAAGGAGACAAGGACCGCGAATCGGCTGCAACAAAGAAATAGCATCATGGTCTAGGGTTTCCCAAGGAGCATCCTGACCAAGGAGACAAGGAGGGGTGTGATGCTCAGAGCACCACCATCGACTGATCCAAGGATCTAGGGTAGACTCAGTTTTCCACAAAACCAACACCATCACTGCATCCCGCTAGCCCAGCGCCGCCGGGAGCCTCCGCCACCATGCAGCGAGGGCGCCGACGTCGAGGCCGAGGGAGACGGCTCGCACACCTCTAGGGAAGCGGGCCGCCACCACCACCCCGAGATCCAATCTCCATCCGCCACGTAGCTGCTGCACCACACGCTGCACACGCCAAAGCCACCATGCCATGGAGCCCGGCAGCAGCACCATGCCTGGCCGCGTCCTTGGGCTGTGGCGAGGGAGGGGAGGCCCGGCGGCGGCAAGATTAGGTTCCTCCCGCCGCCACACGGCGATGAACGAGAGGAACGAGCTTCTCTTTTTTTTTCTTCCGTATATTGGTCTAGCTGGATTGTAACTCGAGTTGGATCGAAACCATCGAGCAGTTCTTACAGGCAAAGCGATCGCAGAACTAATTAGGAATCTAATAAGTTGGATCAAGCTACTTTTTTGTTGTTGATAATTTGGATCAGCCAGAGTGCTCAAGCTACAAGTTGCACTATCCGAGCATAATCATTTCCAGTTACATATGCAGAAAGGTGACGCTGACAGTCCATTAACCCGGCAGGGCGATCCTCGTCGATCGGCGATTTAATCGCAGGTGCTTAGCACACTGGTGAACTACTACTGACGGTCGAGCGAAGTGCCGCGCGCGCTCAAACAATAAACAAATGGACTTGCGCGAGCCCTGCAGCGTCGTCACCGTGACGCTGCCGTGACGCCATAAACCACGGCGCACATATCGCTGATCATCGGAGTCCCCGTGTTAATTCTGGCTGCCCGCGACGCTGCGGTCCTGTCCATGAGATATATACCTAGCAGCAATTTGCAGATATATGGAAACGAAGCAGCAACGATCCAAGAGATACACATCGATGGAACGCGGCATCGATCATTGCAGCACCCAGCTGACCGCTACACTTCTCTGGAGCTTAGCTGCGGTTTGAGTTTCCCTATCCCCAGCTAGCTAGCCAACGGAACCATTCATCGCCAAAAGATATGCAGCCGCAGCTAGCGCGCGTACGTGCGTGGATATGTCTGATTTTTTAGGATCCGTTCGTGCATCACGCTGATGCAGGTAGTGATGCAACAAAGTCGATGATGTGCACGTTACTCGGATTCTAGCGCAGATCGGTCGTCGGAGTGGCCTTTGCGGCCTGGAATCCTGGATGTGTTGTGCCTGTCTCGTCGTCCCGATCTGCTTGGAGTAAGAGCATCTCCAACACACGTGGGGTTGCGCCGCGCGACTAAATTTTTTTTTCCAGCGCCGAATTAGCGTTTTTGCGCGTGAGGCAGGGAGTTTGCTTTTCCATACGCTGGAAATTTTAGCGCGCACATGGTGAGCTTTTCCAGCGCGCTAAAAATAGCGGGCCGCAAAAAAGTTTTCAAAAGAAAACAAGATAAAACAAAATAAAATAGAACGAAAATAAAATATATTAATAGAGCAACACAACAACAAGATAAAGCCTAAATTATAGCGCGCTAAAAACTAATTAAAGCTAAAGTTAAAACTCATCGTCGTCGCCGTCGGTGGAGGTCGGGACATCCGTGTCGGTCCACGGGTCCAGCCACCCCTCGTCGTCCGGGGTGAAGCTGCAGTAGGCGCCGGTCTCCAGCGCGGCGTACGCGGCCTCCGATGCGGCCTTGCGCGTCCGCTTCTCCCGGCGCAGCGCCTCGTGCTGCGCCCTTTGCTCCGCTCGCTCGGCCGCCCTTGTCGCCCAGAACTTATACTCGGCGGCGGCCTCTTCCGGGTGGGCGTGACGCCACTGCGCCGCGGCGCGCTCGCCCATGTCCACTTGGAGGAGGCGCACCGGGCCCCGGCGGTGGGCGGGGTGCTCCTCGTCGTCGATGAACCCCGGCGGCGGCGCCAGGGCCTGTGCTTGCTGCGCGTCGCGCGCGTTGTTGAAGTTCTCATCTGGCGGCGCGGGCGGCCGAGCCGCCACGCCGCCTCCTCGTGCGCGGTGCCGTAGGTTCCGAGCACGATGCGCTCGTCGCCGGAGCGGATCTCCGCGTAGAAAGTTCCGTTGGGGCATGCGCGGACGCCGCGGTAGCCGGACATGCTTCGGCGGCGCGGAGGCATGACGGCGGCGGAGCGCGTGGAGAGTGGGGGAGTGGGGAGCGGAAGTGTCGTGGCGGGCGCGGGAGGCAGCTTCGGCGGTTGCGTGGCGCGTGTCTATCCTGCGCGCTGGACTCGGGGCGGGATATATACCGCCGCGCGCACCGCTTTGGCCAGCGCGGGACGCGTTTTCCCGTGCGCGGGACTCTACCGCGTCCGCTGGAGCGCGCGAAATGTCTCTGCGCGGTAAACAGCCGGTATTTCCCGCGCGGGGCTTATTTAGCGCGTATGTTGGAGATTCTCTAAGAACCCTTCTATTTCCATAACGTTTTGTAGATGCATGGGCAGGGTGGAGCCATTTCCTATTTTACGCCCATCGGCTCCGTTAGCGCCCCCACGCGCAGGACGTGGCGGGCCGGTCGGCCAGTAAAGTCCTTTTTTTTTTCTTCTGTTTCGTTTTCAATTCTTCTTTCTACTCCTAGTTTATTTTATTTTCTATTTTAAATTTCCGTTTGCTTTTTTTCCTTACTTTATCTTCTACTCCTTCATTTTTTGTATATATGTATTTTTTATTCAAATAAAATATATGAATTATTTACTTGCCTTGTGTCGGAGATAAGTGTGTTTAGACCATAATCCTAGATGGGAAAATTTTGTTTTTGCCACTTTTGTATTTGCCCATTTTGCTTTTGCCACTATAAATTTGACATTTTGATTTTGCCCTTTTAAGTGGCAAAACCAAAACCAAAACAACAAGAGTAGGGGCAAAAGCAAAACCAAATTTCGCAGTTTTCATTTTGGTTTTGCCCCACATAGGACAAAAATGATGCATTACCAAGAACTGGGAGGGCAAAAGCAAAATGTCAAAATTTAGAGTGGCAAAAGCAAAATGGGCAAAAACAAAAGTGGTAAAAACAAAATTTTCCCATAATCCTATGGATTTGCACCACTTCCAGTCCACAACGTCCAAACACTTCCCCGAAAGAGTGACCCACTTCTAAAAAGCTCCACCGGCCTAACATGCCGTGCTCCACGAAGACTCCTCGGAGGACTGCCTCAAGAATTCTACAAGAAAAACTGGCTTGTCTCTTCGAGCTTTTGTGGCGGCTCTAGCGACCAGAGTTCGACTCCCGTCGGGAGCAAGATTTCTAGAATTCTCGTCTGGGTGGGCTTCTTCTATAAAATCTGGTCCTAGTTCCTCCTAGACCCAGCTCGTTTTTTTTTCTCTTTGAGCTTTGTGCCTCTATGGGATATACAAAGTATTGAACGTACAAGTAGTCAAAAAAATTGTTCCAAATCATGTGCCTTATAGCTGTGCTATTAAACAATAAGACTGGGGAGGATGAACATATTTGATGTTTCTCCATATACATAGGGGTTCCGAGTAGAATCATCTTTCTTTAACAAAACATGCAATTTTGTCTCTCTCATTAGAAAAGGGAAGAATAGAGTTGATATTTTGATTAGTAGAAATCGACAAAAAACAAAGAGTAGAACAATTCATAACTAGAGAAAATATGTTAGAGTAGAAGAGATCTTGAAAAAAGGAGTCGACGGAATTGAATATTCTCTCCTGTTAAGAACAATAACTTGGACGAAAGATTGCTTGTTCCATTGTAACCTTTCTAGCTTTTACCTTCACTAGGAATTTGCCTGTGTGTTGTTACGTGTGAGCCTCCTCGTCGCGCCAGCACCTCCTTTGACCCACTCGTTGCTCCCGCGTGCGTGCGTTTTTCACATAATGGGGTTATTTTGCTTTTTTTCTGCTAGAATGCCATTTTTTATTCAGAAGAAGTAGGAGCGATAAGTAGAGATCAATGGTAGTGAGGAAATGAATGCAGATTATGGTGATTAGTGAAAGTGCATGGTTGATCCATGCATGGTTTTGGTAATTAATGACAATCTCTATGGACTAATGTTTGTATTGAGCTCTATGTGTAGGTTGTCTTTTAGCTTGTGTCAAGATCATTTGTTGATCAAGGTCAAGCTTGCTTGTCTCCATGTGTTGGAGTCAAGGTGCTTTGCTTGATCTCCACTTGTTGGAGTCAAGCTCAAGGGAAGAAGAAGAAGAAGTTTGTGTTGATCAAGGCTTTGTGCGGGTTGATCGACACTCAAGTCCAAGTGAAGATATGCCGAAGAGTGCTTTCCCCATCTTGGTGTATGGGGGAGCGTCATGTGAATCTTCACCAAGCAAAGCGCAATAAAGAAAGGTGGTGCGTCTTGAGGAGTTGAAGATCGTCTTCATCGACCTCAAGTGGTTTAAGCGCAAGGCAAAGGTATGATCTTGATAGGGTTTCTTCTTTACCGGTCTCATGATGTTTAGTGAGAGACCGGGTTATAGGATAGATAGCCGTACTATCAAGAGGGGCTCTCGACCGAGTATCGTGATCGTATCGTTCGTGGAGAGCTCAAACCTTTGCATCCATGCAATCCTCTTTATTGGTTCTTATTTGGCTTTTATCCATGTGAGAATTTAGAGCTTGTGTTCATCTCCATACCAAGCTCTAGTTCATCAAAAACGGATCTCATGAATATCTTCTTGCGTTTTTGATATCGGAGGTTTTACCGGTTTGTCTCTTCTACGAGAGGTCAAACTCTCTCCTTATGTTTTCCTCCTCACATGATAGACTATGATGTGTATATGCATGATCTTGTAGGGCTTGTGATTATCTTCGAAACAAGCCCAAGATCATAGAAAACGGAGTCTTGATGAAAAACTTGTGCGTTTTCGGTTTTGGAGATTTTGCCGGTTCATCTATGCGGAAGGTTTCACTCTTCCATTTATTAGCAAAATCTCCCTTGCTTGTTTCAATATTTTTACTTTTTGTAGGGTAGCTCTTGTCGTCCTCTTTCCAACAAAATTGGTTTCACTCGATTCGGAGTTGCCTCGCAAAAGTTATTCAGTTTCAGGGTTCTGCTGTTTTCAGGCACCGGAAGTACCGGCCACGCGGGCGGTACTACCGCTCGGAACTTCCGGAGGAACTTCCGGAGCCCAGTACCCTTACGAAAATTGGGTACTGGACTCCAAACAGAAGTACCACCGGAAGTAGTACCGGAACTTCCGCCAAACCGGAAGTACCGGTGCTCCCAGCGGTACTACCGCCCGGAACTTCCGGAGTTTCTTCCGGAGCCCAGTGCCGCTTGCGAAAGTTGGGTACTGGACTCTTAACGGAAGTAGCACCGGAAGTGGTACCGGTACTACCGCTAAACCGGAAGTACCGGTCCTTTTTCCGGTACTTCCGCCCTTGCGGGTTTTCCCACTAGCCGTTGGTAGGTTTTTCTGGGTGGACCGGAAGTACCGCCCCTTGGGCCGGTACTTCCGCTCCTGCGGGAATCTGAGCCCAACGGCCAGATTCCCAGGGCACCTATTTAAGTGCCCCTTCTTCCCCAACGGTTCTAAGCTTCTTGGTGAACCTTTTGCTCTCTCTCTCCTCCATTGTTGCACTTCTTTGAGAGCTTGATTCCTCCACTTCCCTCCAATGATTCTTGCCCATCTTTAGGGAAACAAGAGAGGAGATCTAGATCTACCATTCCACCAATCAAATCCTCCTCTAAGTGAGGGGAACCTAGTGGATCTAGATTTAGGGTTGCTTTGTGTTCTTCCCTTTGTTCTTCCTCTCTTATTCCCCCCAAAGCATTTGTTGCTTGGTTGGAATTTGAGAGTGAAGGACTTGACCACTTAGTGTGTTCTTGCCTTTTGCATTTGGTGCATAGGTTTGAGTTCCCCACGGTGATACGTGGGATTGAAGGTTGAGAAGTTTGTTACTCTTGGGTGCATTGTGTTCCCAAGAGCTTGTTGCCTCTTGGGAGCATTGTGTACCCTAGACGGTTGGAGGTGCCGCGAAGTCTTCGCTTGTGAAGCTTCGGCACAAGGTTGGGAGCCCCCAATTGAGTTGTGGGTGTGTGCCCCAAGAAGAGTTGTAAAGGGCTCCGGAATCCGTCCCGAAGGATTCCGATAGTGGAAGGTGAACCAATCCCTTGGGTGAGGTTCATCGGAGAATAGGGTAAGGCCTTTGTGGCATCTTGAGTAGGCCTCTTGTGGCGAGCTCACACCCCTCCAACGAGACGTACTCCCTTAACAAGGAGGAACTCGGGAATACATCCTCGTCTCCGCGTGCCTCGGTTATTTCTATACCCGAGCTTTACTTATGCAATTTACATTGTGATAGCCTTCGTGCTTGAAGTTCATATCTTGCTATCACCTTGTTGTTTGTTTTGCTTAGCATAACTTGTTGGTGCACATAGGTGAGCCTACTAATTAGGTTGTTGGCTTGTTAATTTAAACACCTAGTTTTATTCCGCAATTATCAAGCCTCTAAATAGAAAAAGTTTTAATCGCCTATTCACCCCCCCCCCCCCTCTAGGCGACATCCGGGCATAGCTTGTTCTTTCAATTAGTTAGTAACATGGAAAATAAATCTAATTTATGGTGATTGATCACTGGTGGAAAAAAATGTAAACTATGGTGAATGTAAAATATGATGATTACTTCGTTGGTGGAAAAAATAATATAAATTATGTGGGAGGATGAACGTGAGAAAGAGGCTGAACCGAGGGTGAAGTGAAACACATCTGGCAGAAACTGAAATGCTACGTACTTTTTAGATAGTACTCCCTCGGTTCTATTTTAGATGATTCTCAATTGGATGTACCTAGACCTAAAATATACCGAAATACATCCATTTAAAAGTCATCTAATATGGAACGGATGGAGTAGAGAAGATATTAGGTAACTACCGTGGGTGCATATAGTAGTGTTGTTGTGGGCTTTCCCCCCTATCCACAGCCTATTTCATCTATACCTAACATTATAAGTAAGAAAGTTTTGCCCCTAACAAATTAGCCTATATCATCTATACCTAGCATATCAACCCCAAATTACATGATGAAAAATTTGTACTCCATGAACACATCCAACTGCTTTTGAACGGGAGGCATCAGGAAAACACACATAGAAGTACCCGTCATTCCCGATGGACATGGTTGTGATATCTACAGAACAAGTTTGTTGATCTGCCTTGCTGGTCATGAATTAAGAAATCTCCCATGTAAGTAGGAAGCAATGAAAATGTATATTGGACATATTAGGCATAGACTTCACAAGAACGCATGCAGTAGAAGGACTTGATGGAGAATCCTTGTCAAGGGTAGACCATCATGATTTGCCTTTGTGCGCCCAATGTCGGGTTCTTTTTAGGAAATATTTATAGTTGAAGTAGAAATTGAAATGTTCTAGCTAGTTCATATTTGAGGATAAAATCAAATTGCAATGCAACATATTGAATATCATAGTTAGTAATACAAAAAGAAGGTTGGAATTAAGTTGATGACATTCTATTCTTCAGAGATAGGACGAGCAACCACACGGTAGTCTCCCAAAGTTCTTGTGACTTACGATGTTACTCTGAATTCCAACTCTTAGTTTTTCACATATTTTTGATACAACCAAGATACACTTTTTTCTCTTAATTAATTTTGTGTTACATTTTTTAGTTTGGCCCATATTTTCTCGGTGAAGGTTCCACAAACTTAGGAGCTAGGATTAAGCATAGGCCTAATTGTGATTTTTACTGTCATTCATCTATCGAAATGAGCTACACGATAAGTATGTCGACATATGGACATGATCAAATATTCTACTTAACCAACAATAAAAACTATTGGTGGCACTAATTTCGCAGCTTCTCTAGAATAATTTTAAAGTGAGCATGTCAATCAACTTGGTAATGTTCTTGATTTATATTACGCAAGCTGTTAACTGCAGACAATGTAGTGATGCGGAGATATGGTGAAACTGATTAGGTATGGAAATTATTTGTGTTTGAAATATCTCAACAAGGTCATTGCATACTAATATCCAACATCTCATAAAAGTACATACATCACAAATGTACAAAAAATGTGGATTTGTTCAGACCTAGCTAGTGCCATTGTACTTCTTGATCCTCTCCGGGTATCTTAGGTCTGTATCATCTGCAATGTAATATGCAGGCATGCATCACGCTGATGCAGCCATGTAGGTAATGATGCAACATGATGATCTGCATGTATTGTAGATGCTGGGGTAGATCGCTCGGTTCTAATGCTAGCTAGTTTGTAGATGTTGGGGTAGATATGGTTGGTTGGCGCCATAGCTAACGACGTGCATGATAGGTAAGGGGTGCTTGCTTGCATTCATGCAGCTGTGAAGAAGGGAAACCGGACATAAACATCTTATTGGTGGTTTGATGTGGTAAGTTTCGGGCTGATAGGGCGAACGTGGAGGCATTTCCTGTCTATAAAAGGAAGCCATGCTCCATCATGTTTATAAAAAGAACATCACCTCCCTTTTCGGTTAGATACCGCTCCGTTAGGTACTAATGCTCATACCTGTCACCCTCCAGGTGAGTTTGAGAGTTGTGTTTAAAAGTCATCCAGATGTTGTCCGGGGAGTCCCTCCTCCATCTATGTATGGATAGCGGTACCACACCCTGTGTCACTGACAT
The DNA here is from genome assembly GCA_012064385.1 of Puccinellia tenuiflora. NCBI lineage: Eukaryota > Viridiplantae > Streptophyta > Magnoliopsida > Poales > Poaceae > Puccinellia > Puccinellia tenuiflora. Next base: position 233,648 of record QRDG01001371.1, read on the forward strand.
GTGGTGGTCAAGTGTAAAATAATAAATTGTAATGAAAAGTGTGGAAAATCATCAAATATCCCAAAAATATCATTATGTGCCAAGGTACCGGTCAAATGCATGTGTGGTAAGAGTATCTCCACTCATCTCGGGTTCCCCGCAGAATTCTATCAAAAGTTTTGGCCAGTAATCAAGGATGACTTGATGGCATTGTTTGAGCAGCTTCAAAATGGTGAATTACCTTTGTTTCGGTTGAACTTTGGGGTGATTACCTTGATACCAAAAAAAGAGGATGCAAGTAGAATAGAACAGTACCGCCCAATTTGCCTCTTAAATGTAAGTTTCAAAATTTTTACAAAGGTAGGAACAAACCGTGTTTCATCAATAGCTCAGAAAGTTATTCGCCCAACTCAAACCGCCTTTATCCCGGGTAGGAACATTCTTGAAGGAGTGGTTATCCTACATGAGACTATTCATGAGATTTATTGCGGTCAAGCAGGATTTTTTCTCTCGGGGCTCTTTCATTGTTGGCAATGGCCAGGGGACTCGTTTTTGGGAGGACACTTGGCTAGGTGATAGACCATTGTCGGTTCAATTTCCAAGCCTGTATAACATTGTCCGAAAAAAAAATGCACTGGTAGCAGAGGTCCTAGCTAGTGCACCGCCTGTAAACCTCGAGTTTAGACGGGCTCTTATTGGACCAAAGTGGTCGGCATGGCTTCAATTGGTGCAGAAATTGATGGTTGTTTCTTTAACACCGAATGAGGATTCATTTAGATGGAGATTGACTCCGTCTGGGATCTTTTCGGTTAAATCGTTGTATGCTGATTATTTGAATGGGCATACACAGTTTTTACGTAAATACATTTGGAAAATGAAGGTTCCACTTAAGATTAGAATATTCATGTGGTTTGTCAACAAAAAAGTGATTCTAACTAAGGACAATTTGCTAAAGCGCAATTGGAATGGGTGTAAGAAATGTGTGTTCTGTCAGGCTGATGAGACTATAGAGCACTTGTTCTTATCATGTTCGATGGCTCGTAATATTTGGAGATTGCTCCACTTTACTTTCAATGTAGCACCCCCTTCTAACATCCATAATTTGTTTGGTACATGGTTGACTGGAATTGATAAGAGAACTAAAAACTGTATACGCACTGGCGTTTGTGCCTTCATCTGGGCTATTTGGAATTGTAGGAATGATGTGGTTTTTAATAAGATTGCAAATGCTCATTTTTTATAGGTCGTCAACAGAGCTACTTACTGGATTACTATGTGGTCTATCCTATTGCCGCAAGATCAGCGACCTATCATGGAGCCTGGTTGCAACCGTTTGATGGCGGTCGTTCGTACTATCCTCAGCAGGGATGGGTGGCGGCATGAACGAAGAATTTGTGCTGCTTAGAAACTCTTTTTGTTCGTTTCCCTTTTAAAGTGGCTGGCTTGTAGTGACTCTGAGACTTGTTTTTTGTACCATATGATGACTATAACTCTTTCAAAACTATGCAATAAAAAGCCGTGTGCATCACTCTGATGCAGAGGCTGGGGTAGTACCCCCATTTCGAAAAAAAAAATCTCCACTCATCTCAAGTTCTCAACAACAAAAAAGGAGCATCTCCACTAGCACTAAAAAAAGCTCCCCCTGCTCACCGGCCCGCCCATTTCTCCATCTCTCTCCCCCTTCATACACACCGGTGAAGACGATAACGCACTCCTATAACATGCCGCCAGAGTGGCGCTATCTTGGCTTCCACCGACCGCTGGTCCGCTGCCATTGCTAGCGCTGAGCATTTAAACCGCGGTCAAGACATCAATCACCGTCTTCTTCGCCGTTGCAACGATGTGCAACCCGTTGTGGTCATCCGTGGCCATCTTCCTTCTGGCCAGCTCGGACTATCAATTCGCATCTAACATCTCGTTCGGCCTCACACAAGGCTTGCGTGGGGGCAGAACCCTCCGACATCGTCTACGGCGGAAAACAAAAAGTGTTGGTGACGGTGGGAGGAACGAGAACGGCGGGCAGGAGAACGAAATGGCCGAGTAATAGAGGTAGCAACGAGGAGAGTGAAATAGTTTTTTGTGTGTTTTCAATGATAGGGATGTCCCGTCTTGAGAATTCTACATCGACATTTGCCCATTATGTTCGGCGCTCCAACGCCACGCCATAAGTATCGAGGTTGGTGTGGAAGTGCAGGACAATTTATTGGAATGGTACAACAACTTTATCGTTATTGGTGGTGCATGGATGTGTGGGTTTTCTCTGTTCGACACCCCAATAGTCCTATTGGAAGGGCTATTAGGAGTGCCGGTGGAGATGCTCTCATATTGTTGGTATGATCATGATCATAACTTTTTTAATGTTGCTGAAGTTAATGCTACACATGCTCACCACCAACTTTGAGGATATCATGGGAACCATGGCGTAGTCAAGCGCGTTAAGCCGCAAGTCTATAATATGCCGCCCACATCTCTCTAGACCATGGAGGAGCAACCATCTACCCACATATTGTTCACACATTCTCATTTATCTTTCCCTACTAGGTTTGTTAGAGGATTAAGCACCAGTCCACATCCTATATTTCACATCCCAATTAGCATGTTCCTCGACGCGGTAGTTCTAAGCAGACAAATACATGTTCATGATAAAACTTGTGATCTGTGGATGCATCTAGGTGCTTCGATCGGAATGAGAGACATCAAGACAAGAAACACGGCAGAAAGAAACTTTGTCGGTGAGCATGGCGGTTTTTTTTTAAGATACAGCCGACTTCATTGCACTTTACATTATTGACCCATGCAACCCATCTTGTACGTTGGAAGTAGTGCAAAGGTGCACTGGACGTGATGATCAAGTAGCACCTCACACACATCAAAATAAGGCACGTGACTCTAGGAGGGATCTGTGCTAACAGTAGTAGTCTCATCATCCAGTGATTCATTTTTACCATAAGATGTTCAGTTCGCTCGGGGGCTTAGTGTCTAACAACATGTAGATTAAGATTGCCAACCTCAACTCAAACATTAGCTCAATCTTATTTAAGATTGATGTCAGTTCTTCTAAGACATAAAACGTGTTTTCGTTGAACTTCTGCTGCACAAATGTGAATTCTTTAAGTTTGAGAAGTTCTTACGTGCTCTTCCATCAATTTTTGATGAACTTGGAAAATTAAGGGTTGGCATTAACCACACCTACAACGCCAGCCTTTCGAGGAACGGTAATTTGGTCAGTTATTACTCGGTTTGATTTAGTCCATCATGTTCTACCAACGACCTAGTTGTCTGCTCATGTCGGTCCGGTCTAAGGCTGTCAATCGGTTGTTCGATCGGGTCGACCTCCGATGGATAAACCCTCTATTCGATCCAACACTTTAACTTTTTCTTGTCACACGGTCTTGTAGTTGCTCTGTCACAGCGAACAATAGATCTAGAGCATCTCTAGCACATCCCTTATAATTATATACTTTAAACAATATTTTTACATTATGGTACGGGAATCGGTAGGATAGATCCGTAAATTTTGTCTGTAGTTTTTTTCTCTTCTCATGTTTCCCATATTTTTCTTTTCCTTTCTCACCCGCTGACGTTGTTCCCCAACTCTCTTCTCCCCCTCGATCATACGCTAGGCCGAAGCCCGAACGCCGCTGCCAACTATGTGTGCAAGCCCGCGCCGAGCAATAGATTCTTCCTTCTCTGGGTCCCAGCTCGCTGACAGCCTGCGCTTGAATGAGTAGCTGCGACACTGAAGTGTACACATTGATAACTAAATATGTATCTTCTGCATCGAGAAGATCTCCTTAACACCACAACACTGACAGATGAAAGCCGTGACTGAAGTGAACAACATAGAATACAGAGTGAATGCATGCAAGCATGCATGAATGCACTATAGTTAGTCACATCTCTGCCATTCACCATGATATCCTACCTCTTCCACGCCCTTGCTGCCACCATTCCTAGTCCGCACGACACCAACGAAGATGCCCTTTCCTCCCCTCCGTCATCCGCCCGAGACCCACCGTCCAGGCGCGCCGATGCGTTCTTCATGGCTGTTGTGGGACTATTACAGCGTTGGTGCTTAAGGGCTCGTGTTGCACCCACTTTTGAAGAATAAGGAGAACAATGGGGCATTTGCACCCACTTTTGAAGAATACTCGCCCCATTGTTGAGTGAAACCTTCACGGTGCGCCTGGACGGTGGGTGCAAATAAGGAGAACTATTACAGCGTTGGTGCTTAAGGGCTCGTGTTGCACCCACTGTTTGTGCGAGGTGTAAGAGTGACATTTTGTTTCAGAATTGTTTGACATTTTTTAAGACGTTTTAAATGCATTCTTCAAAAGTGGGTGTAAATGCCCCATTGTTCTCCTTATTCACACTCCCAGCGTTGGAGTACGACCAAGCACTATTTATACTTGATGTTTTGGATGTGATATATCCATCAGAATAAGTAGCATCAGGAAGCGAGTGTGAATAAGGAGAACAATGGGGCATTTGCACCCACTTTTGAAGAATGCATTTAAAACGTCTTAAAAAATGTCAAACAATTCTGAAACAAAATGTCACTCTTACATCTCGCACAAACATGTGTCTGGCACAAAGTTTGGTGATTTTTTTTCCTCCACAAAAAAGAGAAATTTTTGTAACATACATGGGACATATATAGCACATATTTTGTCTTTTTACATAGTCAAGTAAAAATTCGTTTCTCCACGAAATTTTGGAAGCATACATAGAACATGCAAAATGTACATGCGCACATTATTTTCAGATTTTTTTAAATTCAAAAATGATTTTCCAAACCGGGTGCAAATGCCCCCATGTTAACCGTGATATTGTTAGGTCAAAGGATCATCCACTGATACAAATGGTTACCCATACAAGCACAAGGATGTGACAATTTTATATGTGCTCCTCTTGAGTCTCTTCGGGTACATTTGGTTTCCCTACACCCGCCCCACCAAATTCCGGGTTGATATTTTTTTGGCCCTCCGCCCTCACTTGTCCTACGATTGGCAAAAAAATGCATAGCATCACGTGGCTTGGGCTGGGCTAGACAACTTTTGGGGGTAACCAAAGTGACACAGGTGTACCAAATTTTGTGTAGGGTCTGCCACTCAGGGCATTGGTGTCACAAGCTACTTCCTACATTCCATAATATAAGAGGTCTTAGCAAGCTGCTTGTTGGGGTTATGCCGAACAGGTACCCTCATGGATATGGAGTTAAGCCAGAATACCAGGGTGGCCCATAGTGGTGATAAGCCGAATTCCGGCTTATCGGGCGGCCCAGTATGATGAAGCGCAGGAGGCCCATCCGGCTAAGGAAGGTTCCAGAAGGCGGCTGGTATTGCGGAAGACTTAGCCCACAAGACAAAGCCCAAGCCGGATTAGTTTAGGACTCTGACTTAGTCGGTAGGTTTTCTCCTGTAAGCCCTAAGCCGGACGCCTTTATAAGCCGGCCTATGGGACGCCTTAGGACACGCACTCTTGATACGATCCATCTCGACGAGAACCTCAATCTCGGCGAGATCTCTCTGTAACTCAGCGATATTGCCTATATAGTGATTTATAGCAGCACGTAGGATCACGCCACCGTCGTGTGATCCGAAGCTGGGTAAACCTGTGTCTATCCCTAAGCCGGAATCCCCAACTTCTCCAAAACCCCTCTCTCTACCTAGCTCGATGGCACCCCTGCCGCGGCTAGATTCGACAATACCACGACAGTTGGCGCCCACCGTGGGGCAGGAGACCTCTGGGGTTTCGATCTGTCCAGGAGCTGCAGGCGGAGTCGGCGACACCATCGCGGTCGGCATGGTGAGCTACTTCGACGAATCGGGAGCCGGCCACGTCTTCAACGATGGCCTCTGGACGCCGGCAAAGGAGGATCCCGCCGGCTGGTCCACGGTCTCCATCGGCGGTTTCGACATCTTCGTCGGCTTCACCGCCCGGGCTTTGGACGATCTCGGGTTCACATCGAGTTTGCCCACCACCCACCCCTACAACTTTGAAGACGGATCGGACCTAGACTCTGAGGAGCTAGCTGATCTGGATCTAGCGTTTGATGCTGACGATGAGGACTCCGAAGATGACGCAACCTCAGGGGCGGCGCCGGGTTTCCACTTCGTCGGCATGGCTGGAGAATCCGGCTCAAACGAGTCGACGACACTACCTGAGTCAATCCTTCCTGCCTTGCAGATGGAGGCAGATTCAGAAGCCGGATCAGTGGACACCGCTCCTATGGAGCAAGACCCTGAATCTGAAGGAGAATCCGACGATTTCAGTCGGAAGGTTGCGTCCTGCTTGGGACGCCCTGTCGAGGTCTTGATGGGAAATATCTCGGATCCTAATGACGACCCCAACGCCTCGAAAGCCGCCAATGGCGAAGAAAAAACTCCGCAAGCCGGAAATCTCAAGGTGGATTTCGTACCACCACTGGCTCCATCAAAGGGGGGCAGACAGAAGGCCGGCTGGAGGAGACGACATTGACGCTAAGACCGGCGAGGCGGCGGAGAGGGAGCATGAAAGAAAGATGGCGAGATGCAAGCAACTGTTGACGCCACTCCCTCCAAACGCATCGCTGGACGACATTGAGAAGCGCCGCGCCCTACTTGAGGAGCAAGCCGCCCAGATAGTAGAGCGTGAAGTTGAGCTCACAAACAAGGAAACGGAGTTCATCCGAAAGCAGAGGGAAAAGGGGGCTGACGATGTTTTCCGTCCGGCTCGTGATAAGAACCTGCATAAGAGGTTGGATTTCCGTAGCAAATGGGAAGCCGATCATGTAGATTCAGTCTGGAGGAAGTACCACCACCGACGTGACCCGGTGACAAATCTGTGTTACTTCAATACCCCAGCCAAAAATATGGAGGCTTCCCAGGAGGTCATGTTCGACAAATCTCTGGATCGTGACGCTCGGCTTAAATATTCGGCTTATCTGCTGGAGGTTGCACAGCAGCAGCAGAATGATTCGCAAGTCAAAATAGGGCGGCTTGTTGATGATTCTCGCCTTTGCAAGTCAACCGCTAACAAGCCAATGGCTGCTGCCCCTGCCGACCCAGATGACGACCCGGCCGGATCAAGCAGTCACAACAAAGGCAGCAAGGACCCGAAGGACAAGCAGCCTAGAGGCGCGGAATCCCGGACAGGTTCTTCACGCCATCGTGAAGCTGGTCAGGAAAGGCATCGGAGCCGAGAGCGAAAGGAGGATCCTCGCAAGGAAAAGGTGGCTCCACCCCGTCAGGAGCGACGACGTGAAGGGGAAAATCAACCCCGAAGGGAGGATAACAGAGGTCATATGCCACCTCCACCGCCGCCTCCACCGCGCAAAGAGGGAGATAACACTTCCAAATACATACCCCCTCCATGACGACAAAGGACTCCAAGCCCTCCGCTTAATGCAAGCCGGGCGAGCCAAAGCCGTCACAGGGAAGAACCAAGACAAGAAAAGTCGGTTGCTAAACCGCTACCAGCCAATGATGTTCGAAGCCTAATCGAGGAGAGGAAGTCGGCCAGAGATGCCCAGTACCTCGGCCCCAAGTGTTTTGACAGAACAATCAGAGAGCAAATTCTACCTCCCACTTTGTCGAACGTAACAAAGATGGTTGAGAAGTACAGCGGTACGGCTAATCCTGAGACCTGGCTCTCAGATTACGTTAGTGCCTGCGACATATATCAAGGCAGCGCCGACTCGGCAGTGCGATTTTTGCCCCTGATGTTAACCGGGACGGCACGCATGTGGATTGAAGGTCTGCCCGAAAGGACAGTTCATACTTGGAGTGACATGAAGCGTGTTTTCATCCAGCACTTCCAGGGCACATATAAGCGCCCAAAGTCGATTTTCGACTTACAGCGGTGCGTGCAGCAAAGGAACGAGTCTAGCCGTGAGTTCGTCTCACGATGGAGTGAAATCAAGAACGCTTGCGAAGGCGTCTCAGAAACTCAGGCGATCCACGCTTTCAAACAATCTCTGAGGAAGGGGACGACTTTCCGCTTCATGATCTACAGTGACGAGTCGGAAACTGTGGGGGGCTTACTCGCTTGTGCAAACAAGTACGCCGCCGCTGATGATGACAACAGGGAGGATGTCGAAAACCACCGACGCGAGTCCGGGAAAAAGAAGGTTGAAGATCAAGCCGGCCCTTCTCATGAGGTCGCTGCCGCCTTTGGAAAGGGTGGTTCAAGCAATGGCAAGTGGCAAGGCAAGAAGCCGGCAAATAACCAATCATCCCGGCCACCAGCGGTGAAGTATGACGACATCAAGCACAACCCCTGTGTCCATCATCTAAGGCCAGATGGGACAAGTTCCCACACGCTCAGCAATGTCACATTAATCGAGACATCACTAAGGACCCAAAAGCCGGCAAGTCAAGGAACAAGCGCAAGTCCAGGAAGGACGACAAAGAGAAGGAGGAAGCTGCTTCAGAGTCGGATGACGCTGCCTCCAAAGAAAAAGGCAGCAAATTCCCTAAGCATGCCGAAAGTCTGATTGTCAACCTGGCAACAGATTCTTCACGCAAAGAAAAGGCGGCTTGGCGAGAACTCAACGCTACGGTGCCCGCAGTTCCTCAATATCTGGATTGGTCCGACACACCCATCACTTGGGATCGCAGCGATCACCCAGGATAGAGTTCCTACAAAGCGCACCTACGCCTTAGTCGTCAACCCAATAGTCGACAAGTACAAGTTGACAAAGGTACTCATGGATGGCGGCAGCAGTATCAACATACTTTACGCCGCAACGTTAAAGAGGATGCGTATTTCCGAGTCACAACTCACCCACAGTACTGTGAAGTTTCATGGGATTGTGCCGGGACTGACAAGCTTCCTCGATGGGGCAAATTACCCTGAAGGGTCACCTTTGGTGAAGCCGATAATTTTCGGACTGAGGACGTCTCTTTTAAGGTGGTTCCCTTCAGAAGTGCATATCATGCAATATTTGGACGTCCGGCTTTCGCCAAGTTTATGGCTCGGCCCTGCTACATCTACAGCATGCTGAAAATGCCGGGACCCAATGGCGTCATCACAGTTAAGGGAGACTTCAAGAAAGCCAAGAATGCTGAGGCCTCCAATGCCGTCCATGCTGAACAAGCAATCTGCAGGGAAGAGTTGGAGGATCTCAAGAAAACAATTGGTCCCGATGAGATGCCGGCGACTGAAAGCCGTCCTCTAAAGTCGACTCAAGCTTCAAGCCAAAGGATGACACCAAGAAAATCAAGCTCTCAAAGGATGATCTGACAAAGGAGGCCATCATCGGTACCGGCCTCGACGACAAATAGGAAGGCGAGCTCGTCAAGTTTCTCCGTGAGAACCGGGACATATTTGCCTGGTCACCATCTGACATGCCAGGTGTCCCGAGGAAACTTGCCGAGCACTCCCTAAAAGTCAACAAGGACGCAAAGCCGGTCAAGCAAGGCCTTCGTCGGCTCAGAACTGAGAAGCGCAAGGCGGTTGGAAAGGAGATCCTAAGGCTCACAGCCGCCAAGTTCATTCATGAAGTTGTCCACACTGATTGGTTGGCAAATCCCGTGCTAGTCCCAAAGAAGAACACCTCTGAGCTGCGTATGTGCATTGATTTCACCGGCTTAAACAAAGCCTGCCCTAAGGATCCGTTCGCCTTACCGCGCATCGATCAGGTCATTGATTCAACTGCCGGCTCAGAGATGCTATGTTTTCTGGACGCTTATTCGGGTTACCATCAGATAAAGATGAAGGAGTCAGATCAAATCAAGACATCCTTCACTACGCCGTATGGCAATTATTGCTACGTCACAATGCCGTTCGGCTTAAAGAACGCCGGTGCTACTTACCAAAGGTGTATGCAGCGGTGTCTGGACAAGCAAATTGGTCGCAATGTTCACGTCTACGTTGACGACATTGCAGTCATGTCGAAGAAGCGTGGCGATCTCATCGCCGATCTGTCGGAAACCTTTGCAAACCTAAGGGAGTACCAGATGAAGCTTAATCCGGCAAAATGCGTCTTCGGTGTACCCGCAGGCAAGCTTCTGGGCTTCATTGTTTCCCAAAGAGGAATTGAAGTTAACCCGGAAAAGATAAAGGCGATTAAGAGCATCGAGAAGCCGACTTGTCTAAAGGACATACAGAGGCTTACGGGTTCCGCCGCGGCTGTAAGCCGTTTCATCAGCCGGCTTGGAGATAAAGCTTTGCCTCTGTACAAACTCCTCAAAAAGTCAGATAATTTCGTCTGGACGGAGGAAGCAGAAGCAGCCTTAGCTCAGCTGAAGTATACATTGATGCATGCTCCAATCTTGGCGGCTCCAAGGAAAGAGAGCCACTTTTACTTTATTTGTCGGCTACAAACTTCGTTATCAGTGCCGTCATTGTAGTTGAGCGCCTGGAAGAGGGAAAGTAATGGCCGGATCAGCGCCCCGTCTATTTTATTAGCGAGGTATTCTCAGATTCGAAGCAACGCTATCCCCACTACCAGAAGTTAGCCTATGGCGTATTCTTTGCCGCCAGGAAACTGCGTCACTACTTCCATGATCACACAGTCACGGTGGTCAGCAAGGCTCCGTTAAGGGAAATCATCAACAATGCCGACGCAACGGGTCGAGTCGCCAAATGGGGCATTGAATTAGCAGCTTTCGACATCCAGTACAAGCCGAGGACCGCCATCAAATCTCAGGTCTTAGCCGACTTTGTTGCAGATTGGACAGAGGCGATGGAAAGCACACCTTTGCCGGATTCTCAGTACTGGATAATGCACTTCGATGGCTCAAAGATGAAGGAAGGCTCGGGGGCTGGAGTAGTTCTAAAATCGCCTAAGGGTGATAAGCTCAGTTATGTCCTCCGAATCCACTTCAACGCCACCAACAACGTAGCAGAGTATGAGGCTCTCCTACATGGTCTTCACATGGCTAAGGAATTGGGAGTATAGCGCATCCTCTGCTATGGCGACTCAGATCTGGTTGTGCAGCAACTTGATGGATGTTGGGACACGAAGAGTCCCACAATGGCGGAATACAGAAGAACAGTCGACGAATTCGGCCGATGCTTTGCCGGCTTAGAGGTTCGACATATCTCCCGAGATGACAATGAAGCTGCTGATGCCTTGGCCAGAATAGGATCCAAGAAAAAGGCGGTGCCACCAGATGTATTCCTCCATCACCTTCACAAGCCGTCCATCAAAGGCGGCGATGAAGATTACCCTTTGTCGGCAGAATCAGTTCAGGTGTGCTTGGTAACCCCAGATTGGACCACACCTTACATTGATTTCTTGGTTAATAAGAAACTGCCTAAGGACGACGAGGTGCTAAGCCGTCAAATTGAGCGTCGAGCAAAGGCGTACACGATTATTAACGGACAACTCTACAAGAGGAGCACATCCGGCATCTTCCAAAGATGCGTCTCTCCAGAGGAAGGACGGCAAATCTTAGAAGAAATCCACTCCGGCGAATGTGGGCATCACGTGGCGGCAAAGGCGTTAGTCGCCAAGGCGTTTCGGCATGGATTCTTCTGGCTGACGGCTAAAGAGGATGCTATCAACATCGTCAAGACTTGTGAAGGATGTCAGCGCTACGCAAAGCAGATTCACTTGCCGGCTCAGGAGCTTCGAACGATCCCTATCACTTGGCCGTTCGCGGTCTGGGGGCTCGACATGGTGGGACCTTTTAAGACGGCAAGGGGAGGCTTAACCCACCTGCTGGTGGCGGTCGACAAATTTACAAAGTGGGTGGAGGCAAATCCCATCAAGAAACTCGACGGAGCTACAGCAACAAAGCTCATCGTTGAGATTACAACCCAATTCGGCATACCGCATAGCATTATCACTGACAATGGCACAAACTTTGCCGTCGGTGAGCTAGCGAAGTTCTGCAGCCGATCAAAGATCCGACTCGATGTGGCATCGGTGGCACACCCGCAATCCAATGGAAAGGTAGAGCGCACTAATGGCATTATTCTGCAGGGTATTAAGCCGAGGCTTGAAACTCCTCTACATCGAGCAGCCGGCGCGTGGGTTGATGAATTGCCGGCGGTCTTATGGAGTATTCGTACTACCACAAATAGATCAACCGGATTCACCCCTTTCTTCCTTGTCTATGGCGCAGAAGCGGTGCTCCCATCCGACATGATCCACGATTCGCCTAGAGTCGCAGCCTACATCGAAGAAGACGCAGAAAAAGCATGTCAAGACGGCTTAGATGTCCTCGAAAAAGAAAGAGAGTTAGCTCTCCAAAGATCCGCCATGTATCAACAAGATCTACGTCGCTATCAGAGCCGTAGAGTGCGGAGTCGATCTTTTCGAGAGGGCGACTTAGTGCTTCAGCTTGTGCAAAGCCGGCAACACAAATTATCCCCACCATGGGAAGGGCCTTTCGTTATCAGCAAAGTTCTGAAAAACGGGTCATATTACCTACTCGACTTTAGGGATTCAAAGAAAGATCCCAGGAAGAAAGGTTGAAAGAGGAAAAGGCATGTAGATGACGACTTAGACGAGACGAAACGTCCGTGGAATATCGCCCAGCTACGTCCTTTTTACACTTAGCAAATTCTATTGTAACCATGTCAATGTGATCATGAAATAAAAATTGGTTTCTGTCATGACGAATTAGAGAATCTGTACCATCCCTTATTTCCAATGATCTTATTGATAATATCTGTTTACCCGAAATTGCCTGTGTTGCTAGTTGGTAAACTCTTTTCTCTGTTGGATCCGCCTTAAGGCGATCAAAAAATAAAATTTTGCTAAATAACGTTTGTCTGATAGCTTTTTGCGCCGGGTTGCTTCAAAGTGTTCCGGCACCGAAAGGCGGCACTTGATCTGGGTCTAAACAGATTGGTCATTGTGTACCCTGTTGCTCAGCAAGTTTGCTTCGCAATAGGTTTGCTGGCACTTAAAAGCTAAGGTGTCAAGGCCAGATTGAACTGAGGCATAAAAATTGCAAAAGTAGATAAGTTAAATATGGCAAAAGACAGTTATTTACAAAATATTTCACACTGTTCGACTCGCTTACATCTCAAGTCTACATTTTTCAGGGAAGCCGGCTCGAGTGATCAAATTCGGCTTTAATATCAGTTCGCCTCCTCGCCGTCATCATCCGATTGGACGGGCGTTGGCGGGTGTCGTGGTGGTGTCACGGCAGATGCCATATAGGCTTGATGTGGGGCCGGTTGGACGCTGGAGGTACCGGGGAGGGCTTGCACGCACGGCGTACAGACACGAACACACACACACACTCACACACACACACGCGATTTACCCAGGTTCGGGGCTCTCGTGAGGAGATAACACCCCTACTCCTGCTTGCTGCTTGATTTAGATGTGGATTACAACTAGTTACAAGATTGCTCCTTGAGCTGTATGCGAAGAACTGCGCTATCTAAGCCTCAACCGAGTCTCAGAACAGCCCTCTGGCTCTCCTCTAGCTCCCAGGAAATGCTAAGTATTTGCTCAGCGTCTCTGCCTATCGCCTGTGAATCGTCCCTGTAAGAGGAGCCCCTGGTACCCCTTATATAGGGAAACCCAGGGTTACAGTGTAAAACAATGCTACTGGCGCCATACCCCTTGGTCTCCGGCCGGCACGGGCGCCGCTGCGCCATGTCCAGACCGTGGCAGCGCTGGTCGCCACGGTCGCCGCTGCACCCGACAGCACGCCCAAGCCTAGGCTTAGTGCCACTGTGCCGCGCCGCCCGCGTCAGAGGCGTGGCCGAGGCTTGGCACGCCGTCCACTTGCAGCACGCCGCCGCCCTTGTTTCGCTCCGTGTCTCAAGGAGCTTGGACCACCGTCCGAGATGACCCCATCCGGCATAGGTGTGCCCTAAGCTGGTAACTCGGTTTACTCCTTCCTGCACATAAGAACAACGAAGGATAGTCCGACATATAATAAGCACGATCCGACATAAGGCTATGTCGGTTTGACCTGACTCGGATGAATCCGGATAAGCCAGTATGGTATGTCGGTTTCCATTGACTCGGTCAACTCCGAGTCAACCTTATTTGACCATACTGACCCCACTCGGGGGCTTCCCCCCGACATTAGTCCCCGAAGCTGGCGCGATCCTGCAGCCTCAGATGTAGGACCACGGCAGGTTTACCCGTAAAACCAACACTCTTAAGTGATCACCGACATACCATACGTCGATAGACAATTTATATGTCGGAAAGCAGTTTTCAGCTTCCCTCATGATATTCGACTTTGATGTCGAATCGTTCCGAATCATCGGAAGATCCCACAATTTCTCCGAGTCTTTGGTTCCTCTACGTGGCAGAGCATCTCTTCCTAACGCCTCGACTCTTGCGCCCGGATGGACGTGCCACTGGCACACATGCCACTTGCGTCACGCCGGTCACCTCGGAGACTGTGTGCACGCAAGCAATCAAGTGCGGTCTTGACCACGCCGCCCGCGCCTCCTCGGGTCCTGCCCGATCCAGTGAGCGGCGGGGTAACCGTTGCCACTCTGTGACCCACCGTGTGGCCGATCGGACGGCAGTTACGCCGCAGAGGAAATCGTGGAGGAGATCGTGGGGTCATAACTCCCGTCGGTTACGAGATCGTGCGCAGCAAATCCCGCGCCCACGATCTCCCGTGCCGCCCATAAATAGTAGGGAGAGAGCATCGTCTTCCCCTCCGCATTCATCTCTCTCTTGCCCTCGTCTTCTTCACCAGCGCGCAAAGCCCACGCAACGCCGCACGCCACCGCGCACAGCGCCGCCACCGCTTTGCACGCACGGAGCGCGCCCGCCGTCGAGCCACCGGACGCCGACATCGCCGACGCACGACGCCACCGCGCATACCGCGCCACCGCGGTAGGATTTTCCTTTCCCTCTTCTCTTTTGCACGTTACGGTTTTGAATCTACGGTATTTCTTATTCTTTCTCGAGTTCATCACCGCGGCGAAGTATCCGGCACCGCCGGTGAACTTGCGGTCGCCGATGCGATTTACCGCCGGTGGATTAGCTATCGTAGAATCTTTTCTTCCTTCCCTCCTTGCTCATTAGCTCTTAGGCATCTACGTTAGATGCAGATACTCATAACCTTCCCCGTTTGCTTTTCATTTTGTTTTTTCTTTCTCTTTTTACTGCGATGATTTTGATCTTGATGCCGTGGCTCCTTTTGTAGTTCTCCAAAGCTCTTCTCCGATATGTCGAACAACCCCAGCCTCGAGGTGGTGGAGGTGGTTGAAGAGGGAGTGACCGAGGAATCAATTCGGGCTGCCTGGGAGGGCTCCTATGTCCGCCAAGCCGACATAGATTGGTTGATTCGGACCCGGCGGATCCCTGCCGGGGTAACGTGCCGAGTTCCGGGTCCAGAGATGACCCCGGATCTGCAAGAAGGCGAGTACGTCGTCTTCATCGCGCACTTCGAGCGTGGATTCGGCCTACCCGCCAGCGCTTTCTTCCGGCATTTTCTCAACAAATTCGGCCTCCAACCGCACCAACTTCCGGCCAAAGCCTTCACCACGCTCTCCGCCTTCGTCTCCTTCATGGAGGGTTACCTCGGTCTCTGGCCAACCGTTGAGGCCTGGTCCAAGTACTTCGGATTCCGGAAGCAAGTCATTCCGAATCCCGAAAATCCGGACGCGCCCAAGGTGATGACACAGTGCGGAGCCGCCACCATCAATCCTCGGCGCGGCTCCATCTTTCCCCGGATTCTCGGTTTGGAGTCATGCCGGAAATGGCAACACTCCTTCTTCTACGTGAAGAACTCCACCGAGGTGGATCTGATCAACTTGCCGAGTTTCTCCATCGGCCCCCCAACTGCTCAACTCAACTGGGGCTACCACCCAACGGATACAAACTTGTTGGTCAACCACATTCATCAGGTCGTCGAGCAGCTCCGAGAGGAAGGATTAACTGCAGATGACCTACTCGCAACCTTCATCAGCCGCCGAGTTCTGCCCCTCCAGCGCCGAGTCCACAAGATCTGCCACATGAGTGGCCCGCTGGACCCGACCCGAGTCAGCACCGTCGAGCTGGATAACGCCCAGATTCGGCGGCGCATCAAAGCCATAGCCCGGACGAAGATGCCGGAGACATGGGAATGGGGCAAAGAACCCCACAGCCGGAACAACCTACCACCACACGTAAGCACCTCTGCCGACATAACTGTTTCACCGACATAAACTCTTATGTTGGTACAACCTTGTACTTGGTATTAATCATTTCCTGCTTTCTTTTCTCAGAGATTCGATCGTCAGTGGACGGAGGACGGAAAAGACCCCTCTGTCCACTGGGGTCAAGACCGGGTCGAGGCCGACTCGGAAGACCCGGATGACGAGGACAACATGCCCATCCCGGACGCCAGCCTACTTTCTGCCACGGGTAAGACTCGCGCTTCCTCCATCCGAAATTGGTCTGAAGATGAAGGCGACGCCTGTCGGGTTTCCGAGGTGTGTCGGATGAACAGTGTTCGGATGAACAGTGTCCTGATGAACAGTACCGAGGATGAACAGTGCCACCCCGGGTCTTGTATGTCGGTCGGGGGACGATATACCTCCGAGTTATGTCGGATGAACAGTGCCGGGTGAACAGTACCGGGATGAACAGTACCGGGGATGAACAGTGCCACCCCGGGTCTTGTATGTCGGTCGGGACGGTATACCTCCGAGTTATGTCGGATGAACAGTGCCGGGTGAACAGTACCGGGGATGAACAGTGCCAACCCGGGTCTTGTATGTCGGTCGGGACGATGTACCTCCGAGTTATGTCGGATGAACAGTGTCGGGTGAACAGTACCGGGATGAACAGTACCGGGATGAACAGTGCCAACCCGGGTCTTGTATGTCGGTCGGGACGATGTACCTCCGAGTTATGTCGGATGAACAGTGCTGGATGAACAGTACCGGGGGTGAACAGTACCGGGATGAACAGTGACACCCGGGTCTTGTATGTCGGTCGGGGCGATGTACCTCCGAGTTATGTCGGATGAACAGTGCGGGGTGAAACAGTACCGGGGGTGAACAGTGCCACCCGGGTCTTGTATGTCGGTCGGGGCGATGTACCTCCGAGTTATGTCGGATGAACAGTGCCGGGTGAACAGTCCGGGTGAACAGTACCGGGATGAACAGTACCATCGGATGAACAGTGCCGAAACCGGGTCAATAGTACCGCCAGGCATACCTGGGTCTCGCATGAAAATCCACCAACTCTGGGTACCCGGGGTTACATCCCCGACACTAGTCCCCGAGGCTGCGGGGGACTTGTAGAGTCGCGCGCAGACATACAAATGAATGTCCAACACCAAAATCTTCATGAAAGAATTATCTTGCCAGCATGGCCACCAGCATAAGTCCGCCGTCTAGCATACCTTCCAAATAAAACGCGTCATCCGGTTGACCGAGCTCACCCGAATCAACAACGAGATGGACCGTTTGCACTGGAAATGAATCGCCTGTATGGGCATATTTTTTATGTCGGGTGTCTACAGCCTTTTGCTAAATGGACACAGTGCCTGCATGGGCACATTTTATATGTCGGTTTACCGACCTTCGATGTCTCCAGCATTAGCTGGTTCGACATTTTGGCCTCATGGGCATATTTCCTATGTCGGTTTCTGCCACTTTGGGCTTTACCTCATAGACATGTCGGTTTCTTGGCCACTCTGGGCACGTCTCATATGTAGGATTCTCGGCCGCTCTGGGCACGTCTCATGTGTCGGTTTCGCGGCCGCTCTGGGCACGTCTCTTATGTCGGTTTCTGCCGCTCTGGGCTTTTACCGAATCATATGTCGGCAGCAAGAGCTGGACCGACATATAGCCTGCTTGGGCTTAAGCCGAACGTTCTGCCTTCATGGGCACTTGTCATCTGACGAGTTGAGATATATCTCAACGCGTACCACCCCACGAGATTAGATATTTTTTGACTCGACACACCGAGATATTGATGCTATGATATTCTGATAAACTCGGATAACCGAAGAAATGCGATAGTCGGTAAAGTTGATAAAGATAACAATTGTGAGATGCTTGATGGTGTGAGATAAATGCCGTGATATTTTGGCAAGCCGAAATAAACGACGATTCGAGATATTGCCGGATGCCCAGATAATTTGGCGAACCGATATAGACAGCGATTTGAGATATGAGGTGATATCGAGATATAACTGAGAACCGAAATAAACGGTGATCTGGAGAATCCCGATAAAACCGCAATCTGGGTGATGAATATTCACTCGGTAAAACCGATACTGACTTTCAATGTTAGTTCAAGCAGATATATAATGAATATTTAACAGGAGTAATAACTTTATTCCACAGATATATTTAAGTCTAGCATACGACCGGAGTTAAAGCTAGTAGCAACACTATGTACGAGGACGCAGTCTTGGACTCAACCGAGTCCCCGAGTCACTTTTCTTTATCTTGGAGGTAAAACAAAACCAGACGGGCAATCCAGTCCCCGGGTCAAGACACCTTGGTCCCGGGGAAACAGCTAGGCAAAGCAGAGAAGAGGGGAGAGTCCCCGAGCACTATTTCAGGCTATCTAAACAAGTAATGCAGACATATAAACTATACTTACAAGGCAAAGTTGTTGGAGAAGTCGAGGAAGACGTTGCTGCTAGTATAAATACTAATAAGTCGGCTCGGACCACCTGTATGTCGGATTTGACGATCATATGTCGGATTCCCAATGCTTAACTCAGATTTCCAAAGCCTAACTCGGATTTCCAAGCCTTAACTCGGATTTTCCAGCATTAACTCGGATTTTCCAGACTTAACTCGGATTTCCAAGACTTAACTCGGATTTTCCAAACTTAACTCGGATTTCCAAGACTTAACTCGGATTTTCCAAACTCAACTCGGATTTCCAAGACTTAACTCGGATTTTCCAAACTCAACTCGGATTTCCAAACTCAACTCGGATTTCCAAGACTTAACTCGGATTTCCCAAACTTAACTCGGATTTCCAAGACTTAACTCGGATTTCCAAACTTAACTCGGATTTTCCAAACTCAACTCGGATTTCCAAGACTTAACTCGGATTTTCCAAACTTAACTCGGATTTCCAAGACTTAACTCGGATTTTCCAATTCTGACTCGGATTTCCAAGACTTAACTCGGATTTTCCAAACTTAACTCGGATTTCCAAGACTTAACTCGGATTTTCCAATTCTGACTCGGATTTCCAAGACTTAACTCGGATTTTCCAAACTTAACTCGGATTTCCAAGACTTAACTCGGATTTTCCAATTCTGACTCGGATTTCCAAGACTTAACTCGGATTTTCCAATTCTGACTCGGATTTGACACCCGGGGACGATGTCGAAGTTGAGTCCCCGAGTCGCTTTTCTCATCCGGGCCATGTCGATGATGTCCGTTGGTGAAGGCAGCGCTTGCCTCTGCCCACAGCAGCAAGCTAGAGCGCGACGGCAGTGTTGATGTGGAACCGCCGGGAAAGCCAGAGGCACGGCTAGCCGACCGCGCCGCCCCTGGAACTCGTTGACGATGTTGGCGCCGGTGACGATGGACTTGATGAAGCGGTCCGGCGAGCGGAAACCCCGCAGCGCCAGGCGTGGTGCTCGCCGGAGTCGACGAAGAAGGTCCCGTCCGAAATTAGCCCTGCAAGCGCCGCTACAAGCCCCACGGTGGGCGCCAACTGTCGTGGTGGTGTCACGGCAGATGCCATATAGGCTTGATGTGGGGCCGGTTGGACGCTGGAGGTACCGGGGAGGGCTTGCACGCACGGCGTACAGACACGAACACACACACACACTCACACACACACACGCGATTTACCCAGGTTCGGGGCTCTCGTGAGGAGATAACACCCCTACTCCTGCTTGCTGCTTGATTTAGATGTGGATTACAACTAGTTACAAGATTGCTCCTTGAGCTGTATGCAAAGAACTGCGCTATCTAAGCCTCAACCGAGTCTCAGAACAGCTCTCTGGCTCTCCTCTAGCTCCCAGGAAATGCTAAGTATTTGCTCAGCGTCTCTGCCTATCGCCTGTGAATCGTCCCTGTAAGAGGAGCCCCTGGTACCCCTTATATAGGGAAACCTAGGGTTACAGTGTAAAACAATGCTACTGGCGCCATACCCCTTGGTCTCCGGCCGGCACGGGCGCCGCTGCGCCATGTCCAGACCGTGGCAGCGCTGGTCGCCACGGTCGCCGCTGCACCCGACAGCACGCCCAAGCCTAGGCTTAGTGCCACTGTGCCGCGCCGCCCGCGTCAGAGGCGTGGCCGAGGCTTGGCACGCCGTCCACTTGCAGCACACCGCCGCCCTTGTTTCGCTCCGTGTCTCAAGGAGCTTGGACCACCGTCCGAGATGACCCCATCCGGCATAGGTGTGCCCTAAGCTGGTAACTCGGTTTACTCCTTCCTGCACATAAGAACAACGAAGGATAGTCCGACATATAATAAGCACGATCCGACATAAGGCTATGTCGGTTTGACCTGACTCGGATGAATCCGGATAAGCCAGTGTGGTATGTCGGTTTCCATTGACTCGGTCAACTCCGAGTCAACCTTATTTGACCATACTGACCCCACTCGGGGGCTTCCCCCCGACAGCGGGCACGGCACTTCCTTGAAAATGGTGGTCAATGATACCATCTTGGCAATCTTGCTGGCATAGCCGGAGACGGAGTGAAGAATCTTCTTGCGATCTTGGTCGTCAAGCGGTGAGACGTCCTCTTTTTCAATAGGAAAGCCGGATGCTACCCGCCAAGCTTAAGCCTCTGGGTAGTGAGCCATCATTAAGCCCAGAGCCATCTTCGCCCCTCCGCGAGCGCTGGATCGGAGCCGTTCGTCAAAGAACGAAGTTGCCTCGTCCAGCTCGGCTGGCAAATCTGCCAGGTTCGCCAAAGACTCGGGGTTGCCAGGAAAGAATTTTTCAACAATATTTTTTTCCGAAGAAAGTATCTTCGGGATAATCTCCCCCATCTCCAAAATCCGGTCAAGCCGGTTCTCCGGTGTTAGCTCATGGCCCAAGCCGGCCGGAGCTATAAAAGGCGAAGTTAACTTGTTAGGCAGTCAGACACAAACACAGCAAAAATAAGTTCTTAAGTATAAAACTTACTCAGAAGCTGGTTGTCTATTGCCAGTGATTCGTCCAGACACTTGTCAAGCCGGTCCTGAACATCGCGGAGGGAATCTTTGCTTTGTTCCCTCTCTGTCTCCAGATTTTGCTCGGCTTGCACAAGAGCTTTTTGAGCTGATTCCAGCTCTGTCTTCATCGATTCATTAAGCTTTTTCAGCTCAATGTTCTCGTTGCGGAGCTGGTCGACGGTTCCCACGTTGTCTGCGAACTCCTTGGCCTTGTTGATGGCGTCTGCGGCAAATATATCGTTAGCAGACAAATAAAGCTGGAAGCAAGAAATTGAAAGTTTTTTCGGCATTATTACCCTGATATATGACCCGGTCTGCTTCAAACCCGGCAATAATTGTGTCCTTGTTTGCCAGCTCTGCCCTTAGCCGGCGCATCTCCTGATTTCGCAAACCCAAAGAAGTGATGGTTTCAGCGCCAATTTCTCGATGAATCTGCGTAAGGAGTTTTGCTAAAAGCCTAAAGCTTGATGAAAATGTGGCTACATGAAGGCACTCTAAGTGCCGGGGGGCTACGTGGATGCATTTGACTCTGACCACTATGTCGGCTATCTTTTCTAATTTAGTCCGGCATAGTGCTCGGGGGCTACTGGGGAGGATATTTACCTGGAAGTGCTCGCGCAGAAGGGACATGCCGGCATCAAAGGACTCAGTGAAGTATTGCTGCTGGTCCTCAAGGATCTCTATGACATCAAGGGTGTCATAGGCTTTGGTCTGTTCCGGCTCGTCGTCCCTGACAGTGGTTCCTTTCTTTCGGGGCAACCGAGGGGCGCGCATAAACCGGCTCATGAACTCCGGCTTAATATACCCCTCCGCGTCAAAGGCTTCTGCCTTGATTGGAGGGAAAGTCGGGGCATCATTAGCCGGAGCTTCAGCCCTTGGTGGGGAAGGAGGTGCTGTCACCTTTCCCGTCATATCCGTCCATTGCGAAGGAGGGGTAGTCCCGGCTCTCCCTAAGATAGGACCTGCTGCCACGGTGCGGGCACCCTCTTCGGCGGGGTTCGGCTTCGGAACCGGAGTGGCAGGAGCTACGGCGGGAGACGCCTTCTTCCGCGTGACGCATACCTTTGATTTAAGGGGTGCGCCCTTCTTTATCCTGCAACGGTTAAGGGGCAAGTTCAGCAATGTCGGCTCAATAACAAAGCGATAAAATGTTGTCAGCTGACTTACTTCTTGCTGGGAATGTTGAGCCCAGTGAGAGCATTGTCATCTTCAGACGACTTCGCGCCGATCGTGATAGACTGGCTCTTCCTTTTCCGGCTCTCTGCATGAGCCGAAGAAAATGTAACGGGACGCTGGACCACTTTGCTGGTCGACGACGTGCCAGCTGATCCAGTAGCAGAAAGGCCTGGAATCTAAGGAATAAAACAAGTCAGTTTGTGGCTAAAAAGCTAAAAATCCCTTCAAAGAATTGAACTTTGTTTCCGGCAAAGTACCTTTGGGGAGGGTTGGATGCTGTAAACATCGGCATCGATTTTTCATATTGCCGACCCTCGTTGGGCCGGGCTTTGATTAGACGGTTGAGGCGCGCGTGGTAGAGCTCCTCATCCAAGTCTTTCTCGCTGGTCCTCATGGGATCAGCATTACCAGTGTACTCGCACAAAAGGCGGGTACGGTGCTGGAGGGGCTGGATCCGTCTTTTGACCCAGCATATTATGGTGTCCTCCCCAGTTAGGGGAGGAGAGCCGGAGGTTAACTCCGAAATCTTCGCTTGAATGGCGGCATGGTCTGCCGGCATCTTCGCCGACGGCTTCTTCGTCCAGGACGGCATGGGCGTGCCGGCTATATCTGTGAAGGGGGCAAGGCCCTCCAGCCGGTTCGGCGGAGCCACGTCCTTGCAGTAAAAGAAGGTCGAAGCCCATCCCTTTGCCGAATCAACGATTGGTACCTGAGGGTACCAGTCGATATCCCGGCGGCAGTTGAAGCTGATCGAGCCGACTACTAGCAGCTCCTTGTTGACAGTCTGCCTCTTGACTAAGAAGCATCTATGGAAGAAGTCTAGCCTAGGTTTTATACCTAAGTAACCTTCAAATAGAGCTACAAAGCCGGAGATGTATAGCAAACTGTTCGGGGTGATGTTATGGAGTTGGAGGCCGTAGTGGTCGAATATTTCTATCAGAAATGCCGATGGCGGCAAAGAAAAACCCCTAGAGACGTGGGAGGAGAGAAGTACCCGCTCGTCCCGGACTGGGGTCGGATACGGGTCGTCCAAGGCGGATCTCCAAGCCGGCGAAGTAGAAGATGCCGGAGGAATGACGCCATCAGCCGCCATGCTTTTGAGCTCGCCTTCTTCTACAGCAGAGCCGACCCAATTATGTGTCGGGTTGTTGGCAGCACCTTTGTTGCTGTCGGACTCCTCTTCTTCGTCTTCCTCTCCAGCGCTAGCTCCTTCGGCTATGGCTTCTGAAGCCTTGGGGGCTTGAGTGGCAGAGGCAGCGGCTTCGGCTGCGGCTTTAGCAAAGGCCACTTCGTTGCGGCCTGGCACGGTGAAGGTGGCCACCGGAGACGGGGAGGACGCAGCTGTAGCGGCGGAGGGCTCGGAGGCGGCGGCGGGTGGCTCGGAGACGGCGGCGGCGGCCGCGGAAGGAGAGCCGCCCATTGGCGGAGCCGAAGCCAGTGGCGTCGCTTCAATCACCGGTGAGCTTGGAGCGCTTGACGCCATGGGGCTCGGAAGAAAAGCTCGAGATCGGGGGAGAAGAGATCTGAGAGATGGATGCTAGGGTTGCAAATGGCGAGTGGCAGCAGCGGAGGCGAGACGTCCGGGATTTATAGCGGACGCGCCGAGATCCGCGCAACGGTCACGGGCCGAGATTTTCGCCACGCGTCGCGGATCTAGCCGTTGTGAGATGTTTGCTCTCCTCCGACTCCTCGATTCTCGCGCGGGAAAAACGCTGTTAGCCCCTACATTCAAAGATGCTTCTCCACTCACACTATCGAGTCTGACAGAGTAGTCAATTCGGCGGACGCGTGTCGGTACGTGTTCAAGTGGATTTCTCCGACATAATAAGCCGGCATTATGAGATCTGCAAACAAGTTCGACATGTTCTGCAAAGTTTCTAGGAATGCTCCAAGACTAAGAGACGGATGAAGATCTTCCCGGATGGAGTTCTGTCGGGAAGATGAAGCCAACCTAACAAGTACTTGAAGCTTTCCGGGGGCTACTGTTGGGGTTATGCCGAACAGGTACCCTCACGGATATGGAGTTAAGCCAGAATACCAGGGTGGCCCATAGTGGTGATAAGCCGAATTCCGGCTTATCGGGCGGCCCAGTATGATGAAGCGCAGGAGGCCCATCCGGCTAAGGAAGGTTCCAGAAGGCGGCTGGTATTGCGGAAGACTTGACCCACAAGACAAAGCCCAAGCCGGATTGGTTTAGGACTCTGACTCAGTCGGTAGGTTTTCTCATGTAAGCCCTAGGCCGGACGCCTTTATAAGCCGGCCTATGGGACGCCTTAGGGCACGTACTCTTGATACGATTCATCTCGACGAGAACCTCAATCTCGGCGAGATCTCACTGTAACTCGGCGATATTGCCTATATAGTGATTTATAGCAGCACGTAGGATCACGCCACCGTCGTGTGATCCGAAGCTGGGTAAACTTGTGTCTATCCCTAAGCCGGAATCCTCAACTTCTCCAAAACCCCTCGCTCTACCTAGCTCGATGGCACCCCTGCCGCGGCTAGATTCGACAATACCACGACACCCGTGGCCGAGTCCAAGAGGTTCCTTCAAGAAAAATTCAAACCTGCATAAAAAGTTTGGATAACCATCCACATAGTTAATCCATGTGTGGGACAATTTTTAACCATAAATTTCATTCTCTCCCAAGCTTGAGCAACATGTTCATTATCAAATTGTCTAAAGTTCATAATGTTACTCCTTAGCAGGTGGATAATATTTTCCAATAAAAGCATCTTTGCATTTAATCCAAGAATCAATGCTATTTCTAGGCAAAGACAATAACCATTCTTTTGCTCTCCCTCTCAAAGAGAAAGGGAAAAGCTTCAGTTTTATGATGTCACTTTCTACCTCTTTATACTTTTGCATATCACATAACTCAACAAAGTTATTTAAATGAGATGTGGCATCATCAGTACTAGCACCAGAAAATTGCTCTTTCATAACAAGATTTAGCAAGGCAGGCTTAATTTCATAAGATTCCGCTTTAGTAGCGGGTGGAGCAATTGGAGAGGATATGAAATCATTGTTATTAGTGCTAGTAAAGTCACACAACTTGGTGTTTTCAGTGGAATACATAATGATAAGATAAAATAACCAGACAGGAATAAAGACTACACTAATTTTTTTGGGTTTTAAAATTTTGCAACAAGAAAAATATGCTAACGAGAAATAAAACAAGCAAGAAAAAAACAAAGTAAAGTGATTGAGAGTATGAGACTCCCCTTGCTGTAGCTCCAAGATCCCCGGCAACAGCGCCAGAAAAGAGCTTGATTGCTACTGATGAAGAGTTGGGTGGTGCCCCAAGCGAAGGCGGAGATGTAGCAAGCAGAAGTTTTCCCTCGATAACGAACCGAGGTTTATCGAACCAGTAGGACCTTAAAATCAACAACAAAGTGAATGTTGAAGATCTCTGGCACTTAATTTTCAACAGACGTGGACCTGCACACACTCAACCAAAATACTTTGCCCCCAACGGCGGAAAGGTTGTCAATCTTTCCGGTCTCGCAGAAAACAAAGCGGTTAATTGTATAGTGAAATAGATGAAATATGAAAATGGACCAGTGGTCTAATGATGATGAAAAGTGATGAATAAAGGTTACAATCAATTTAAAAAGAAGGACCAGGGGCCATGGGTTCACTTGTGGAGTCTCTCAAGTAAATAGAACAATCATATGATGGGTAAATAAATTACAGCTGGGCAATTGACAAGATTATAACACAAACTTAATCTAGCCATGACAAAGAGAACATGATAATATTTAAGTAGGCATCACGACAATGAACAAAGACCGTTGAGTCCAACTGCATCTTTTTCTAAAAAGTCCACCGTGGGATCGCTATCCAGCCTGTCACCCATCGGTATTAAGTTGCAAGCAACAAACATTTGCATTAAGTAAAGCACATGAAGTAAGCAATACTAATATCAAAAGAGACATTAACACTGCTGTTTTACCCTTAGTAGCAACAACACACCCTCGCCCTTAGACATTTCTGTTACTCGTGCCCAGAAACAAAAGGGGGCATGAACCCACTATCTAGCATAAATACCCTCTCTTGGAAATACACACAATCACTTGGCCAAAGTAACTACGCACATCGAAGAGCATGCAAGAACATAAATCAACATATAAGAATCATGCACAATCTGATCATAACTTTATAATCCATCGGATCCCACCAAACACATCACATAGCATTACAACAATCGATCTTGATCATGTTAGGCAGCTCACAAGATCATAAGACATGAAGCACAAGAGAGAGAGACTACCATCTAGCTACCGCCATGGACCCATGGTCCAAGGTGGGACTACTCACAAATCATCCTGGAGGAAGGCATGACGATGAAGATCCCTCTGGGATCGATCTCCCCTCTGGCAGAGTGCCAGGATCTGCTTCAGAATCACCCCCGAACTAGGGTTTGAGATGACTGCGCATCGAGATGAATTCTCTGGAAAATAATGGTGGCCTCGACGTTTTTAGTTTTTATGTGAATTTATAGGCATCGGAGGGGGGCGAGGGGGTGCCCCACGGGCAGGGGCGGGTCCCACCCGTGGGTGCGCCCCAGGCCGCGGCAGCAGGCTGCCCCTGGCCTGTGGGTGGCCCCCAGGGTTGCCCTTTCGTGTCCTGGTGCCATCCGTCAAGTAAAAATTCCCCGTAAATTTTCGTCCAATTCGGAGAATATTTCCAGAAGTAAATTTTCTGAAATACAAAAACAGCAAAATCAGGAAATTGGCACTATACATCTTGTCAATAGTTTAGTCCAACAAAATGCATAAAATGATGTAATATGATAATAAAAACATGTGACAACATCACAAAACTAGCATGGATCAATCAAAAATTATAGATACGTTTGACACGTATCAGCCCCTGCCCTCTGGGCGCCGCCTCGGCACCCTCCGACGCCTACAAATACCCTTTAACCCTGAAAACGTCGGGCGATTATTATTTTCCACGAACTCGACTGAAGCCGCCGCCATCTCGAAACCTAATTCGAGGAGATTCTGAAGTCAATCCCGGCACCCTGCCGGAGAGGAGATCGATCCCAGAGGGCTCTACATCGCCATGCCTTCCGCTTGGATGATGCGTGAGTAGTTCCACCTTGGATTACGGGTCCATGGCTATAGCTAGATGGTTGTCTCTCTCCCTTATTCTTCATTGTTGATGATCTTGTGAGATGCCTAACATGATCAAGATCGATTATTGTAATGCTATATGATGTGTTTGCTGGGATCCGATGGATTATGAAGTTATGATCAGATTGTGCATGGTTCTTATATGTTAATTTATGTTTTTGCATGCTCTCCGATGTGCGTAGTTATTTTGGCCAAGTGATTGTGTGTATCTCCAAGAGAGAGAGTATTTATGCTAGATGGTAGGTTCGTGCCCCCTTTTGTGCTAGCGCTTGAGTGACAGAAACATGCAAAGCTGAGGGTGTGTTGTTGCTACTAGGGGTAAAACAACGGTGTTTATGTCTACGTGATTATAAATATTTCTTACATCATGCGCTTTACTTAATGCAATTTTATGTTGCTTGCAACTTAATACCGATGGGTGACAGATTTGATAGCGATCCCTAGGTAGACTTTTTAGACAAGGATGCAGTCGGATGACGGTCTTTTTTATTTGTCGTGATGCATAAATAAATATTACCATGAACTCTTTTATTTAGCTAGATTAAGTTTGTGTCATAATCTTGTCAATTGCCTAGCTGTAATTTGCTTACCCATCATATGAGTATTTTATCTTGTGGAGAGACACTGAAATTCCATGGTTGCCCCCATGTGTGGTTTTGGTAATTAATGACAATCTCTATGCACTAATGTTTGTATTGAGCTATATGTGTAGGAGTGTCCATTTGTGTTACTTGATCTCCATTTGTTGGAGTCAAGGCTAAGGGAAGAAAAGTATGTGTTGATCAAGGCTAAGTGCGTGTTGATCAACACTCAAGTCCAAGTGAAGATATGCCGAAGAGGTGCATCTCCTGTCTTTGTGTATGGGGGAGCAACATGTGAATCTTCAGCAAGCGAAGCGTAATCAAGAAAGGTGGTTCGTCTTGAGGAGATGAAGATCGTCTTCATCGACCTCAAGTGGTTTAATGCACAAGGCAAAGGTATGATCTTGATAGGGTTTTTATTTTACCGGTCTCATGTTGTTTAGTGGAGAGACCGGGTTATAGGATAGATAGCCGTACTATCAAGAGGGGCTCTCGACCGAGTATCGTGATCGTATCGTTGTAGAGAGCACAAACCTTTGCATCCATGCAATCATCTTTATTGGTTCTTATTTGTCTCTTATCGTGGTGTGGTCTTGGTGCTTGTCGTGCTCGTCATGACAAGGCTAAGTTCACCGAAAACGGTTTTCATATGCGTCTTCTTTTACGGTTTCGGTATTGGAGATTTTGCCAGTTCATCCGTGCGGAAGATTTATCTCTTCCAATTCCTTGCAAGATCTCCATTGCTTGGTTTCCTTTTTCAAAGGTTGCATTTGTCATCCTCTTTTCAACAAAATTGGTTTCACGTCATTTGGACTTCATTTGCAAAAGATATTTCATTTCCGGTTTGCAAAAAAGAGTTTTTATCTTTCCCCATTTGTTTTTATAATAGCTTGTTGGACTATGATGTTTCTCTGCATATTCTTGTTGTGCTCATTGTGACGATTCCAACGAGTCCAAGATTATCAAAAACGGAGTTCGATTGCAAAAGTTATGGGGTTCTGTTTTTCTGTTTGGAACTACCCCGGAGATGGTCCGGAGTCTCCGGTCTCGCCGGAGTCTCCGGCCCAGAGGACCCGGAATCTCCGGTCCCGTGTTTTTTCGCTGTTTTATGCCAAAGTGTGGTGCGCCCCTGGTGTGTGCTCGGAGGTACACCGCAGATGGTACGGAGTCTCCGGTCCCACCGGAGTCTCCGGCCCAAAGAATCCGGAATCTCCGGCCCTGTCTGCTTCATCGACATAGTCTCCGTGGGGCTACGGAGTCTCCGCCCCTCATGACCGGAATCTTCGGCCCTCCCGTTTTGTCTCTTGTGTGGTGCATCTCTGGTGCCAGTCCGGAGGTAGGCCGGAGCCTGGCCGGAATATCCGGACCAGGCTGGAGTCTCCGGCCCACTTACACCGGAGTCTCCGGCCTGAGAAGGCTGTAACGGATAGTTTTTGGTGGAGGCTATAAATAGCCTCCTTCTTCTCCATTTGCTGGCTGCTCACTTTGCTCACTTGTTTTCCTCTCTCCTCCATTGTTGCAAACTTATGAGCTTGATTCCTCTCAATCCCTCCAATGATTCTTGCCTAAATTTAGGGATTCAAGAGAGGAGATCTAGATCTACCATTCCACCAATCAAAATCTCATCTAAGTGAGGGGAACCTAGTGGATCTAGATTTTGGGGTTGCTTTGTGTTCATCCCCTTTGTTCTTACTCTCTTATTCCCCCCAAAGCATTTGTTGCTTGGTTGGAATTTGAGAGTGAAGGATTTGACCACTTTGTGTGTTCTTGCCTTTTGCATTTGTTGCATCGGGTTGTGCTCTCCATGAAGGTTCGTGGGATCGAAGTTGAGAAGCTTGTTACTCTTGGGTGCATTGTGTTCCCAAGAGCTTGTGCCTCTTGGGTGCATTGTGTACCCTAGACGGTTGGAGGTGCCGCGAAGTCTTCGAGTTGTGAAGCTTCGGCACGATTTGGGAGCCCCCAATTGAGTTGTGGGTGTGTGCCCCAAGAAAAGTTGTAAAGGCTCCGGATTCTGCCTCGAAGGATTCCGATAGTGGAAGGTGAACCAAACCCTTGGGTGCGGTTCATCGAAGAATAGGGTGAGACCTTTGTGGCATCTTGAGTAGGCCTCTTGTGGCAAGCTCACACCCCTCCAACGAGACGTACTCCCTTAACAAGGAGGAACTCGGGAATACATCCTCGTCTCCGCGTGCCTTGGTTATTTCTATACCCGAGCCTTTTACTTATGCAATTTACATTGTGATAGCCTTCGTGCTTGAAGTTTATATCTTGCTATCACCTTGTTGCTTGCCTTGCTTAGCATAAGTTGTTGGTGCACATAGGTAAACCTAGTAATTTAGGTTGTTGGCTTGTTAATTTAAACACATAGTTTTATTCCGCAATTATCAAGCCCTTAAATAGAAAAGGTGTTAATCGCCTATTCACCCCCCCTCTAGGCGACATCTAGGCATAGTTTGTTCTTTCAGACACCACTAGTCAACCCATGGCCCCCGGGTACATTCTTTTTCCTTTGATTACAACACCGTTTACTCGTAATCATTTGCTCGTTGGTCCGTTTCCATATTTTCATCCACTTCACTATACACTTTGTTTTCAGCAGACTGGGGAGATTGACGACCATCCTGCCATTGGGGGCAAAGTAATTGTTTGAGTGTGTGCATGTCCACGCTCGTTGACGGTGCCAGAGATCGTCGACGTGCACCTGGTTGTTGATTTTAAAGTCCTACTGGTTCGATTAAACCTTGTTTCTTCACCGAGGGAAAATTGCTACTTGTTGGATCCACACCTTTGCTTGGGGTACCACCAACGTTTCCAACTACGCTGTCAAGTTTCCTGGCGTCCACTCCTCCAACACCAATCACATGACCAGGCGATCGTCTCCCCCATCGTCTCCTCGCTTACCGAGTCAGTCATTGGCATGGTGATGATGATCACCACCTCGCGGGAGGCTTGGGAAACCCTAGAGGCAAGTTTTGCGACTCAGTCTACCGCAAGAGTCATGCAGATTCGTACGACGCTATCCAAGATGAAGAAGCTGGACTCATGTGCTACCGAGTTCTTCAACAAGGTGAAATCC
The DNA here is from genome assembly GCA_012064385.1 of Puccinellia tenuiflora. Classification (NCBI taxonomy): domain Eukaryota; kingdom Viridiplantae; phylum Streptophyta; class Magnoliopsida; order Poales; family Poaceae; genus Puccinellia; species Puccinellia tenuiflora. The sequence goes on from QRDG01001371.1 coordinate 264,599, forward strand.
CTAGCTGATGTTCTGTCTTCAATCGGCCAACCACTACGCCCCGAAGAGTTCAAAGCTTTTCTGCTGAATGGTCTGGACAGCGAGTATGATTCCTTTGCTGATCGTGTGTCTGCTCGGCCGGCTCATGATCCAATGTCGATTTGCGACGTCTATGCTCAACTTCTAAATACCGAGCAACGAGTTGAGTCACGACGCGCAGAAGTCATCATAGATATTCATATGGCAAAACTACACTACCCGTCCCAACAGCGGACGCAACAACCACTACCAGCCACAGCCTCGCCCCAACGCACCACAGGGACAAGGCAAACCCGCCTACTTCTCGCCATCGACCGGTGCATGCCGTCCAGATCAACCACCAGCACGTCCTCCTGGCGGTGCAAGAGGTGCACGTCCTACCTGTCAGATTTGCTCCCAGGTCGGGCATGTCGCATCCTGCTGCTTCATGTGTTGCTCTCAGACTTTCCTTGGTGCTGACAACGATGGCCGCAACATGGAGAAACAACTAGCTGCTTACTCGGCTGTCACCAATGGTAGTACCTCATCATATCCTATTGATCCCTCTTAATATGCTGACACCATGGCAACGGATCACTTCACCAACGACCTCGACAAGCTCACCATGAGGGAACACTACCACGGCAAGGACAAGGTCCAAACAGCCAATGGCTCATGTATGCGCATTACACATATTGGTCAATCTACAGTTCCTACATCTTCACATCCTTTACACCTTACAAATATTCTTCAAGTTCCCTCCATCACTCGCAATCTCCTCTCGGTTAAAAAATTGCCCATGATAATAACGTTTCTTTGAATTTCACCCTTGGTATTTTCTTATTAAGGATCAGGCTTCGAGGGAGGTTCTTCTTAGAGGGGGATGCCGTGGCGGTCTCTATAATCTCGATGTGTCAACTGTGAGACAAGTGTTCAGCAGTATTAAGGTTTCACGTGATCAGTGGCACTCACGTCTCGGTCATCCAACCACTCCTATTGTTCAATATGTTCAACATCGACATGATCTTCCAGCCGTGTCAGTCAATAAAGTTGTAGTTTGTGATGCCCATCAGCAAGGGAAAGAGTCATTAGTTACCATTTTCTTTGTCTACTCGTGTTACTACTAAACCTCTTGAGATTATATATTCAAATGTTTGGGCTCCTACCCAAACTTAGTTAGCGAACACCAGTTTTTATGTCAGTTTTGTTGATGCTTATAGTCGTTTACATGGCTTTACCTTCTTACACACAAATCTGATGTTTTTCATATTTTCCTCCAATTCCAAAAACATGTTGAACGCCTTCTCAACACGAAAATTATACATGTTCAAAGTGATTGGGGGCGGCGAGTATCATAGACTGAATAAGTTCTTTTCTGACATTGGTATTTCACATCGTGTCTCTTCTCCCCACTCACCAACAAAATGGCACCGCTGAGCATAAACACCGTCACATTTTTGAAACTGGTCGCTATCGATGGATTAAGTTTATCTTTTAGCACATGCTTCCGTTCCTTTCCGATTTTGGAGTGATGCGTTCTCTACCGCTTGTTTCCTCATAAATCGACTTCCTAGTCATGTGATGACCCGCCAGTATAGGGGATCTATCGCAGTACTTTCGATAAATAAGAGTGTCGAACCCAACGAGGAGCAGAATGTATTGGCTTGTAGATACGAGCAAGGTTTCACTACAAACACTAACAAAAGGATTTTATGGGGTTTTATAGTAACAAATAATTAAGAGTGATTAAATAAAAGAGAGCAATAATTATTGCAGCAAGTGGCCCAATCCTTTTTAGCACCAAGGACAAGCCGGTGGTTCTACTTATGATGGCTAAACGCTCTTGAGGACACATGGGAATTACATCAAGTCACTTTCGCTTCATACTGCTGCTTAATATTTAATGTTTTGGTAAGTGTTTGAAAGTGCATGGTTGCCCCCATGTGTGGTTTTGGTAATTAATGACAATCTCTAAGGACTAATATTTGTATTGAGCTAATCTTGTAGGTGTGTCCATAAGCATTGCTTGATCTCCATATGTTGGAGTCAAGGTGAAGGGAAGAAGATAATTTGTTAATCTAGGCTAAGTGCATTGAAAAGAAGATCCTATGTAGCCCATGGAGGATGGCGTCTAAGTGGTGATCGCCATCAAGGTTGTGTGGTGCAAGTTCAAGATGATCAACATGAAGATATCACATGCTTGAAGCTTGCCATCCACTTGAAGATAATGGCCAAGTGAAGACATGTCGAAGAAGTGGCTCTCCCATATTGGTATATGGGGGAGCATCATGTGAGTCTTCACCGAGCGAAGCGCAATCAATAAAGATGGTCCATCTTGAGAAGATGAAGATCGTCATCGTCAACCTCAAGTGGATTATGCGCAAGGCAAAGGTATGATCTTGATAGGGTTTCTATTTTACCGGTCTCATGATGTTAGTGAGAGACCGGATTATAGGATAGTTAACCGTACTATCAAGAGGGGCTCTCGACCAAGTATCTTGATCGTATCATTCGTAGAAAGCTCAAACCTCTGCATCCTTGGCATCATATTTATTGGTTCTTATTTGGCTCTTATCGTGGTGTTCTTGGTGCTTGTCGTGCTTGTCATGACAAGGCCAAGTTCACCGAAAACGGTTTTCGTATGCGTCTTCTATTGCGTTTTCGGTGTTAGAGATTTTGTCGGCTCGTCCTTGTGGAAGGTTTCATTCTTCCATTTATTAGAAAAATCTCCCTTACTTGGTTTCAATATTTCACTTTTTATAGGGTAGCATTTGTCATCCTCTTTCCAACAAAATTGGATTCACTCGTTTCGGACTTCATTTGCAAAAGTTGTGGCAATTCTGGTTTTACTGTTTGGATCTGGTCCGGAGATGGTCCGGAGTCTCCGGTCCATAGGACCCGGAATCTCCGGTCTCAAGTTTTTCCCTTCTTTGCCAAGGCATGGTGCGGCTCTGGATAAGGGTCCGGAGGAACATCGGAGTTTGTCCGAAGTCTCCGGCCAGACCGGAGTCTCCGGCCTCTCTGGACCGGAATCTCCGGTCTGCCCCGATGACCCAAAGTGTGGGGCGCCTCTAGTGCCCTGTCCGGAAGGAGCCCGGAGCCAGGCCGGAATCTCCGGCCAAGGCCGGAGTCTCCGGTCTGGGCAGGCTCCAATGGCTAGTTTTGTGGGGACCTATAAAAGGCCCCCTTCTTCCCCAAGTGACCTAAGGGTTTTTAGCAACTCGATTTTCTCTCTCTCTCCCACCATTTTTGACCTTGAAAACCTTGCCCCCTCTCAATCCCTCCAATGAATCTTGCATATTTTTGAGGGAAAAGTGAGAGGAGATCCAGATCCACATTTCCACCAATGAATCTCCTCCTCTAAGTGAGGGGAACCTAGTGGATCTAGTTCTTGGAGTTCTTTTGTGGTTCTCTTCCTTGTTCTTGCTCTCTTATTCCCCCATAATTATTTGTTGCTTTGTTGGAATTTGAGAGTGAGGGATTTGAGCACTTGTGCTATTGCCATTGCATTGGTGCATCAGTTTGTGCTCTCCACGAAGATTCGTGGAAGTTGAAGTTTGAGAAGCTTGTTACTCTTGGGTGCATTGTGTTCCCAAGAGCTTGTGCCTCTTGGGTGCATTGTGTACCCTAGATGGATTGTGGTGTCGCGAAGACTTCGAGTTGTGAAGCTTCGGGCAAGGTTTGGGAGCCCCCGATTGAGTTGTGGGTGTGTGCCCCAAGATTGTTGTAAAGGCTCCGGATTCTACCTTGAAGGATTCCGATAGTGGAAGGTGAACCTAACCCTTGGGTGAGGTTCATCGGAGAATAGGGTGAGGCCTTTTGTGGCATCTTGAGTAGGCCTTTGTGGCGAGCTCACACCCCTCCAACGAGACGTACTCCCTTAACAAGGAGGAACTTGGGAATACATCCTCGTCTCCGCGTGCCTCGGTTATTTCTATACTCGAGCTCTTTTCTTATGCACTTTAATTTGTGATAGCCTTCGTGCTTGAAGTTTTATATCTTGCTATCACCTTGTTGTTATCTTGCTTAATGATACGTGTCAGACGTATCTATAATTTTTGATCATGCCATGCTTGATTCCTATCATTATTACATGTTTATGCTACATTATTATATCATTTCAAGGCATTTTATTGGACTAACCTATTGACAAGATGCCCAGTGCCAGTTCCCTGTTTTTGTGTTGTTTTTATTGCAGAAAGTTACTTCTGGAAATATTCTCGGAATTGGACGAAAATTTACGACAATTTTTATTGAAGAAATAAGGACCGGAGCCAGAAGGGCGACCCCGGGGGGACCCACAGCCCTGGGGCGGGTCCCACCCGCGGGTGAGAGGGGGCCGCGGCCGGGGGCCGCCCTACCCCTCGGGCACCCCCTCGGGTGCCTCCGACGCCTATAAAATCATCCCCGACGCAAAAAACCCTAACCCCCGAAGGATTTTCCCAAATACGATACAGAGCTCCGCCGCCATCGCCGACAAGTTTCGGGGGTCAGATTCCCTGTTCCGGCACCCTTCCGGGATGGGGATTGGCCCCCGGAGCCATCTTCACTGCCACCGCTGCCTCCGGGATGAGTTGTGAGTAGTTCCCCCACGGACTACGGGTTTGTAGCAGTAGCTAGATGGTACTCTCTCCCCCTTGTTGTTCAATACCATGTTCTTGTGAGCTGCCCTACATGATCGAGATCAATATGATGTAATATGCGTTGTGTTTGTTGGGATCTGATGTATTGGCACGTTATGATCAGATTATTTATGTTTATGAATTGTTGTTGCTGCAATGTTGTTATGCTTAATGCTTGTCACTAGTGCACGAGTGACATGATCTTAGATTTGGGCGCGTTATGTTTGCATGAATATAATTGATGCTTAGATCGTATCTACAAGTTGTATGCACCTGTTATTAGTCTGGAACCAGAGACCTCGAGTGACAGAAACGGGGACATCGATGGCAATGGTTAGTAACTTGAGGATTACATGTGTTCATTGTAATGCTTTGCTCTGGTGTTCTATTAAAATGAACACCTTAATTGCCATTTTTTCCTTAATTGGCCCGACTGAAACCGGATGGCAGGACAAAAGATGTTGTGCGAATTCTCATTGCGAGTAGTTACAACTATATATGGAATACATGCCTACGTATGATTGATAAATTGAATGCTTTGTCATAATTAATTAATTAGTGCAATTATGTCAATTGCCCAACTATAATTTGTTCACCCAATGCATGATTATTTGCTTAGGAGAGCCGCCACTAGTGAAACTATGAACCCCGGTCCATATTTCTCCATCATTGCTTTCCTGTTTCTGTTACTATTGTTCTCAAATCACTGTTGCTTTCACCTCTCTCATGTTACTTGTGCTTCTCCAGGTGTGGCTGAATTGACAACTCAGCTGCAAAGACCTCTAAGTAATCTTTGGCTCCCTTGAGTCGAATCAATAAATTGGATTGTACTACCCGTGAAGACTGTTGCGATCCCCTACACTTGTGGGTTATCACTTAACATAAGTTGTTGGTGCACATAGGTGAACCTAGTATATTTAGGTTGTTGGCTTGTTAATTTAAACACCTAGTTTTATTCTGCAATTATCAAGCTTTAAACCGTAAAAGTTTTAAATCACATATTCACACCCCCCCTCTAGGCGACATCCTTGTCCTCTCAGTGTTGTGTGGGTGAACCTATGCTAATGAACCGCCCTTACTTGGACTAGAACACACTTGTGATTACACTTCCCTACAAGCTTCCGCAAATGCAAGGAAGTATTTAAGAATTAACTAATCACAGCCTTAAACTCTGAGATCCTACGCTCCCTCATGCACTAGTTAACCGGCGGGGGTTTAGGTTTATGTCATTCCCGCAACCACCTCACAAGCAAACTAAATACACAATGCATTCCCCTAGGCCCATAAAGGTGAAGTGTCATGTAGTCGACGTTCACACAACACCACTAGAAGAATAGCACCACAACTTAAATATCAAACCATTAAATATTACTAAGCATAATTCCACTACTTGCAACGAGACTTCCCCATGTCCTCGAGAACTAAACGAACTACTCACAAGACATCATATGGATCATGATCAGAGGTGATGAATGAATGATTAACAATCTGGTCATAAAAGTATTTCACCGATAAAACTCAATAGCATCAACTACACAGGGCAATCAACACCGGAAAAGTGATCCCAATGAACTATAACAAGTATAACTCTAGATGCAACAGCGGAACGGAGTGGAGCTCTGGATGTGATGGTGCTATCGGTGAGGATGATGTTGATGATGATCCCGATGAAGCCCTTGATGATGACGATGGCGACGATCTCCCCTCTCCGGGAAGGAATTCCCCCGGCAGATTTCTCCCTGCTGGAGAGCTTTTTCTCTCTTTGTGGTTTCCGCCCCCGTGGCGGCGACGAAATATTTCGTCGAAGCGTCCCTCGAGATTTTTAGGTCAGAGGGGTGATATACGCGAAAGGGAGGAGCCGGAGACGACCCAGGGCCTCCAGGTGGGCCCCAGGCGCGGCCCAAGGGTAGGCCGCGGCCAGGTGCCACCTGGCGCCCTGGTGGCTCCCCTCTGGTCGCCCTTCTGGCTCCTTCCATCATCTGGCAAAATAATAATCTCCGAATTTTTCTGGAATTTTTGGCGATGTAGAGGTACAGTATCTTGACGATGCCTTTTCCAGCTGATTCCGGGCTCCGACAGTTAAATCACCAACTATCATCAAACATGCAAAATAAGGTAAAATAACATAAGTATTGCATTATAATATGAAATATATCCATGAATAACAGCAAATTATGATATAAAATAGTGATGCAAAATGGACGTATCAACTCCCCCAAGCTTAGACCTCGCTTGTCCCCAAGCGAATACTGAGCTTAGTAAATATGACCACAGGTTTATGGAGCGAAGTGTCGATAATAACGAATACGGACAAGAAACATCAGTATTTACTAAACAAGCACACACACTCATTCTAAACAACAACTTTTTCTCGATCAAACTTAAAGAACAAGTGATGATTCAATCACATATAGAGGTGCACGGAGAAAAAAAACATAATTGAGTGATGGCAAACTGTGTTCTTGGTCAGAGAACATCTAGCATATCAAACTTATCTTTCAAGGAGAATCTATATAAGAGCCATCATTTAGCAGCTATCACAAGTTCAAATATCAAAGACTCCATGCATCATTGAAAACTTTCAAGAGTTATATTCTTGCAATAAAAGTATAAATACCATACGAGGAAGATGATTGTTCAGCAAAGCTCAACTTTCAACTTGTTTACCACATTGGTAATGTTAACTGCAATAAAACATGATCAAACATATTGCTGCAATATAATTGATTGTATCTCAACTCAACACCATTTGATTACTAGTAAAGGATAGAAGGAATAAGATAACTGACTCAACATAAAAGTAAAAGAATGACCCTTCACAGAGGGAAGCAGAGATTAGTCATGTGCTAGAGCTTTTTAATTTTGAAACATAAGTAAAAAGGTTTTGAGATATGCATGCTTTCGTCAACGACTTCACAGTGAAGAAACTAGCTAGTCCCCTATTTCAAGCAAGGATTTTAGACTTGTGAGAGCGGCTGGTTTTAGAGGAACGAGTACATTCCTCTTTCTCCTTTGTTTCACCACTAACCAATGTTTTAACTGATTTCTCAGGCTTCATTGTGCGGAATAGAATGGTGAGTTATATTTATATTTTGCTTAAGCCGCTCTCAGGTTGATCCAAGTGAGGACGTAAACCATCAACACCGGGTGAAAGGGGGGTGGGAATGACTTTGCTTGTCACAGGTTATATCTAGCTTCCCACTGCTTCCTCATGAGCTAAAAAAAGGGGGCACAAAAAGTAAAATTTTGAAAGTTTTAAAGATAACACATGAAAATTTTACTTGGGGTGGCAGGGAAATACCACATATAGGTAGGTATGGTGGATACAAATGGCAAAAGTGTTTGGCTCAAGGATTTGGATGCATGAGAAGTATTCCCTCTCAATGCAAGGTTTTGGCTATCAAGACTTATAGCAAACATAAGTGTTGAGAGATACAAACAATATATATTATAAGCGATAAGATTGATCATACCTTAAGGAGCCATCTTCCTTGTCAGCATAAAGTTCTTATTCAAGGATATAAGGCTTGGAAACCGACAAATTTGTAAGATATCAAAGATAATATATTTGCAAGTGAAACTTTCCTCTCTACTTAAGCATCCAAGAATTGTTGCTACTGACCAATGCTATGTTTGCCAACACCCAAAAATATTTTCAAAGCTGCAGCCAAAGTGAGGCCAACACTCTTCTAAAGAGATCTAGAGATTACTTGCAAGCTAGAATAAAATAGTGCGAGAAAGTAAAGACAAGACTTCTCATTAATATTCCATAACGACAACCACACCAACGGATACAAAGCTAATACATGATAGGAGGACGACCACAATGCACACACTATTTCATATGATAACTTCTCTACTCAGGACATGACACACGACTAAAATATAAAAAGTTAAAAGATAATGATGATACCGAGGCACTCCCCCAAGCTTGAACCAAGCTAAGGGAGTGCCATTACCCATGGCGTCCAAATTATTCCTTCGGTGGTGATGGAGATCTCTCCACCAGCTTCTCGATTGTTTCCTTAAGCTCATCCAACTTGTAACCAAGATTATGAATCATCTCGGTATTACTTTCAATGCGGCTCATGATGCGGTCCAAAGGAGAGTCCCAATCCTTGGAACCATCCCCCCACCTTTCTTCGGCTTTCGGACCAAAACTTCCTTTTCATGCACTATCAGAACGATCCAAATCCCAAAAGGTAGGCAATTTTGACTTTGGTGTATTATGGAACTGATGGCTATGAATAAGGTTGTGAAAGGGGTTTTCAAAGCATGGAGAAGAATTACTTTCAGCTAAGATTCCATGGGGAACCTTACTACCCGTCCTCATCCTTGCACCGATTTTAAAAGGGTTCGCCTTCACCTTAATGCTTGTGATGGTGGCGCGAGGATATGAACGAGGGTCTTCTTCTATCCCCTCTTCTTGATCTTCAAAAGATTCCAAGGACTCCTCCTCTTCATGCTTGACATCCCCTAGGCCCCCATTCAGCTCCTTAGCTTCCTTCTCATCGCCCTCGTGAGAAGACATCACGATCTAGGGCTTTTAAACCTGGCAGACACAACTCGAAAACAAAAAGTGTCGAAAACACGAGATACGGACCTCGACAGATCCGGGTAAATATATAGCAAAAATTTCCCGAACAAAAGGAAGGCGAGAAGACAAGGCGGAGTCGGAGGCGGTGTCCAGGGGCTCCAGGTGGGCCCCAGGCATGGCCCAGAACTAGGCCACGACCAGGTGGCACCTGGTCGCCCTGGACTCCGACTCCGTCTCTTCTTTGACTTGTAATTTATGATATTTCCTAAAAACAGCGAATATAAATTTTCTGGAATTTTACGAGGATGTTTACTTACGAGAACTGATACCTATTCCAATTCTGACTCTGGATCCTTCCGGTATTTATTTTTGATGAATTATTCAGGAGTCACAACTTGTATTATATCGACATCTTTTCCAAGTGATTCACCAGAGATGTAATGCTCGAGCCTTTGGCCATTAACCACTTGTGGTTTATCTCCATCCAATGAATTAATTTTGATAGCACTGGAGCGATAAAATTCTTCGATAATAAAGGGACCTTCCCATTTTGATAAGAGATTTCATGCAAAAAATCTGAGACGAGACCTATACAATAGAACTTTGTCTCCTACATTAAATTCTCTTTTAAAATACTTTTATCATGCCACCTTTTAACTTTTTCTTTAAAGAATTTGGCATTTTCATAAGCTTCACTTCTCCACCGACAAGCTTAAAATCATCATTAAGCTCTTTAGTTGCCTAATAAGCTTTATGTTCTAATTCTAGTGGTAAATGACAAGCTTTTCCATAAACCATTTATAAGGAGGCATGCCCATGGGATTTTTAGAAGCAGTTCTATAAGCCCATAAAGCATCATTAAGTTTCTTAGACCAATTCTTTCTAGATTTATTAACAGTCTTTTGCAAGATTAATTTAATCTCCCTATTGGTTAATTCCACTTGTCCACTAGTTTGAGGATGATAAGGTGAAGACACTCTATGATTAACATCATATTTAGCAAGAGTTTTTCTAAAAGCACCATGAATAAAGCGAGACCCTCCACCAGTCATTAAATATCTAGGCACACCAAACCTAGGAAAAATGACATCCTTGAGCATTTTCAAAGAAGTTTTATGATCAGCACTAGGAGTAGGAATTGCTTCTACCCATTTAGTGACATAATCAACAGCAACAAGTATATGAGTATTACCATGCGAACTGGGGAAGGGACCCATAAAGTCAAATCCCCAACAATCAAAAGGTTCAATAACAAGAGAATAATTCATAGGCATTTCATTACGTCTACTAATATTGCCAACTCTTTGGCATTCATCGCAAGATAAAATGAATGTTCTTGCATCTTTGAATAGAGTAGGCCAATAAAAACCTGATTGTAGCACTTTGTGTGCGGTTCTGTCTCCAGCATGATGTCCACCATAAGGACTGTTGTGGCATTTCCTCAAAATTTCTTCTTGCTCATACTCCGGAACACAATGCCGAATAATACCATCAACTCCTTCTTTATATAAATGTGTGTCATCCAAAAAATAATGCCTCAGGTCATAAAAGAATTTCTTCCTTTGCTGATAAGTAAAATTTGGAGGCAAAAATTTGGAAACAATAAAGTTAGCATAATCTGCATACCAAGGACTTTCACGAGTGTTTACCTTTATGGCTGCCAACTGTTCATCTGGAAAATTACCATTAATAGGAATAGGATCATCAACAATGTTTTCCATTCTAGACAAGTTATCAACAACTGGGTTATCAGCTCCCTTCCTGTCAACTATATGCAAATCGAATTCTTGCAACAAAAGATCCCATCTAATAAGTCGTGCCTTAGCATCTTTCTTTTCCATGAGATGTTTAATAGCAGCATGATCAGTATGAATAGTTACTTTAGATTCAACTATGTAAGGTCTAAACTTATCACAAGCAAAAACAACAGCTAAGAATTCCTTTTCTGTGGTCTTTTGAGCATTATCAAGAGTTTTACTACCATAATGAATAACATTAAGTTTCTTATCAATGCGCTGTCCTAAGACAACACCTACAGTCAAATCACTAGCATAACACATTATCTCAAAAGGCAAATTCTAATCCGGGGGTTGAACAACTGGAGCGGTTGTTAAAGCTTTCTTAAAAATTTCAAAAGCTTCTTTACAATCATCATCAAAAATAAAAGGAACATCTATTTGAAAAATATTAGTAAGAGGTTTAGAAGTTTTAGAAAAATCTTTAATAAACCTCCTATAAAAACCAGCATGACCAAGAAAACTGCGTATACCTTTAACATCTCTTGGGCAAAGCATCTTCTCTATAGCTTCAATTTTTGCTCTATCAACTTCAATGCCTCTTTCAGAAATTTTATGTCCAAGAACTATACCTTCATTAACCATAAAATGGCACTTCTCCCAATTAAGAACAAGGTTTGTTTCTTCACATCTCTGCAAAACTTTATCAAGATTGTGTAGGCAGTTATCAAAAGAAGTCCCATAGACGGAGAAATCGTCCATGAATACTTCAACAATTTTCTCACAAAAGCCATGAAAAATGGCAGACGTGCATCTTTGAAAATTAGCAGGAGCATTACATAAACCAAAAGGCATGCGTCTATAAGCATAAGTTCCATAAGGACAGGTAAAAGTTGTTTTCTCCTGGTCTTGGTGTTTGACCGCAATTTGAGAAAAACTAGAATAACCATCAAGAAAACAAAAATGAGTGTTCTTAGAAAGTCTTTCTAACATTTGATCAATAAAAGGCAAGGGGTAATGATCTTTCTTTGTAGCCTTATTTAATTTTCAAAAATCAATGCACATTCTATAACCAACTACAACTCTTTAAGGGATTAGCTCATCATTATCATTTGCAACTACAGTAATACCTCCTTTCTTAGGAACACAATGCACATGACTAACCCACCTACTATCAGCAATAGGGTAAATTATACCTGCTTCGAGGAGTTTGAGCACCTCATTTCTTACCACTTCTTTCATTTTTGGGATTAACATTCCTAGATCTCAAGATATTGAATTTCAAAGTCTAATCAAATTTCTGACAGAGAAATTATCTATCCATTTTAAGGTTATCAATTAGCACATTTGGCATTTTCATTTTAAATCAGGGAATTACTCTTAATGATCATGTCTTGCATCACTGTGAAGATTACATGTTTTATTTGCTACAAGATTTTAGTTTGCCATTTTTAGGCCTCTGGTTCAATAGCAAATTGCATGGGAAGTAGGCTATGTTCTGTTATTGCAGTGTTGAGCTAACTGATTAGCTATATTGTCCAATTTAAATCTTTTAGCCAGATTTTAATTTAGGGTTCAAACTACTTGCTCATGACAGTATGCTAACTATACTAACATGCTATGCTAAGAATTACTCCCAAATAAAATTAAGTGAATTAATATCAACAGCTAAAGACAGAAATACCCGATTATGGTTCACACAACGATCCCATGATCAGTCTGTCGTTGCCCATAATCCGAATTGGATACCAAAGTTTACATCCATTTCAGTACCGCATTAAAGTCTTACATAGTAGGTCACTTAGACCAAGTCTTACATAGGTGCCTTCAAGGGCCAAATCAAAAGCATTCAGCGGAAGCTACGTAGTAGAAGTCCAACGCGTCCTAGCGACGACCGACAGGCAGTTGACTCACGAAGATCCCTAGTTCGCATAGAAGTCTCCATACTCCGCTTCAGCGTAGATTTCCTCGGGATCTGGCTAAGACAATAGCCAGAGACGAAACCAGTATGAGTACAATTTGTACTCGCAAACTACTCCTCTACTGAGTATGCACCAGTTTTAAGTTGTTCTCTACAGCACTTTTAGTTATTACTCTATCTCTATATCCTTGATGAAAAAGGTAAGAAGAGATTTACTACTATCTTTAGAGAGAAGCAAAATTTTATTGTTTATCCAAAACTCCTCCTTCTTCCCGACCACTACTCATCGTGATCTCTTTTCCTCCACAACTCATACCACTCCATTTGGTATAGTTGGGGAACATCATTTCCTTATTTTTCCAGTCTTGCACATTTTATCAAAAACTTTTGCACATGGTCTAGTAGGGCCTCCCAACTGTCCATATCCGAGGACTCGGCTATTCGAATAGTTTTTACCCTCTGCAGAGGTAGCACGCTTTTCCCACACCCATCCGGTAGCTCATCGTGTCTGCCACGTCCCGCCATACAAGGTGTATGCGAAGTTGAGCCACCGGCCATAGCCCTTCCTTTGCTCATGCTAGTATAGGACCCTACCCTTACGATTTCACCATTCCTTCAACACCTAGTACAGGATCCCCCGTCGAGGAACCTAGATGTAAGGACTCGCAGTTTTGCCCGGCGAGCACGAAGCCCTTCAATCCCTCAATCCCTCAGATTGCCGGGACCCAGGTCAGGGGTTAGAGTCGCCATGCTCATCCCCTCATGCATAACGGAGTCGTCTCCGTCGATGAGGTATCCAGTACTAACACGAGCAAATTATATGACTACGCCCGTTCCCATATTTGGGTAGATGTGGTCGCACAGATTATCGGCTGGTCGACGTAAGTACTAGGACACAATGTGCATTTTCCATAAACAACACCATTTATCACTTTTCTACTTCAACACCGACAATTCGGCATTTTCTCATCCACTAGGTACTTTAAAAAGGAGTTTGGAATATTCATATTTTTCCCATCCTATAATTTTAGGTGTCTACTCTACATTCTACATAGGGTGGTAAAGCAGTTTTCATATCCCTTGTGATAAGGGTTCTTTTCAGGAATCAGTACTACTACTTTAGGAATTTGCATGTAATTAATTTAAAGGGATGTAATGCAAGCTCAGCGAAGTAGCTTGCCTTGCTCAACAAAGTGCTCGGGTTCCTGCTGCTCGAAGTAATCTCCTTCCTCGTAGTCTCCGGCAACGTTCGCGTCTAATCGATAAACAAGCAATACAAGCAACAATCACTAAACTAGACAAGCAAACATCACATCACAAGCAACATAACATCACAATTAGCTACTGAACACACAAGATAACACAATTTGGTTTCAAATTGATTTAATTAACACATATTCATTTGCATCTCAATTATGGCAGAAACTAGGGTTTTATGTTTAATTGCATAACTTGAGTTCTGTTGGTCACAAAAATACAAACTAAAATTCTATAGATAGCCACTGATCTCTAGAAGACAACCTAATTGGATTCAAATCAATTTGAGTTATTAAACTCCCTGTAGAAATGTTTCAATCCAGAATGTTGGTTTTCTTGTTTTTGCTACAACTCAAGTTAATTTTATTCAAAAATTAAATCCTTTTAGGGGTGACTAGTATTGCTTAAATGTGAGCTAACAAAATTGGTTTGACCTCAATTGGGTTAGTAGAGTATCAGAAACAAACAAGTTTAGGTTTTAGACCTTCTGTGGCATTTTGATTATCATTATTTATTTATTAACCTAAATGGGGTGAAACCACTTTAGTTAGTTAGATAATTTCATAAGCTTTCCAGAACATTTTCACTTGCTATTTTTAGATTCCTAGATCTCAAGATATTGAATTTCAAAGTCTAATCAAATTTCTGACAGAGAAATTATCTATCCATTTTAAGGTTATCAATTAGCACGTTTGGCATTTTCATTTTAAATCAGGGAATTACTCTTAATGATCATGTCTTGCATCACTGTGAAGATTACATGTTTTATTTGCTACAAGATTTTAGTTTGCCATTTTTAGGCCTCTGGTTCAATAGCAAATTGCATGGGAAGTAGGCTATGTTCTGTTATTGCAGTGTTGAGCTAACTGATTAGCTATATTGTCCAATTTAAATCTTTTAGCCAGATTTTAATTTAGGGTTCAAACTACTTGCTCATGACAGTATGCTAACTATACTAACATGCTATGCTAAGAATTACTCCCAAATAAAATTAAGTGAATTAATATCAACAGCTAAAGACAGAAATAAATATCTGTTTCAGAAACTTTTCTGAAACAGATAGGACATAGCTACTTTGTCCAATTATCTGAGGATGCTAAGCTAATTATTTTGGACATACAAGACATGCATCAGCATCTATGGATCTAGATCTTTCTATCCATATAAAGTTTGTAAATTTTGGCTCAGTAGATTTTTCACAATTTCATTGCAAAGTGAGCTAATCAACTCTGTTAATACCAGACTTAGCCGTTTTCAAAATTAACCGAATCGGTATCTTGCCGTTGGATCTAGATCCAACGGCCCACATTCAAAGCAACGGCGACGACCACTTTTTGGCGGCGCCACCGTGCTGCCGGCGGTGGGGCGGTGGCTAGCGGCTCACCTAGGGCTCGGTTGACGGCGGCGACGGCGGGGATCGACGGCGGAGGCTCTGTAACGGCTACGGGCGGAGTTGCGGGTGCCGGGGCGGTCGGGTTCGTCGGCGACGGCGGTGTGGCCTTCACGGACACCGAACGGCGACGGCGAGCTCCTGGCGGCGACCCTGTGCAAGATACGGCGAGAGCGTGAGCGTGCGGTGGCGGTGGTGCATGGCAGAGGGTTAGGGAGGGAAAAGAGAGAAAGAGAGGGGCAGCACGGCCACGAATCGACCGTCGTCCACCTCGGGCAGTGGCGGCGCTCCGAGGACGACGCAGGGCGGCAGCAGCTCTCCGGCAGCGATTCCGCCCTCCTGGCGGTGCACGAGAGAGGGTGGAGTGGGGAGGAAGTGGACAGTGGCGAGAAGGGGTGGCGTGGTGCGGGCGAATTGGAGCTCGGGGCGGCTCGGTTTTATAGCCGAGCTCCGGCGCACGGTGGACACGGTGCTGGGGCGGGGCAGCGGGCGGCCGAGCGTGTCCGTAGGGTTGGCGCGAGGCCGGCTACGGTGCTGGGCTATGGAGGGGCACGGTGGATGGCGTGGACGGCGTGCGGGGCGAGCTCGAGTGGGGGACGGCCGTGTGCGTGCTTGGGCGGCGCACGGGCATGCACGGGTGGCACGCCTCCGGCGGTTTAGGGCTCCTGCTGGGCATGGTGCAAGCGAGAGAGGGGGCAGGCGAGGTGTAGGGTGCGGCGTCGGGGTAGCTAGGGCTGCGGGGTGGTCTCCTCCACGGCGCGGCAGGGCGGCATGGCGACAGTGGCCGTGCTCCCTGGCGATGGCGGCGATCAATGCGACGGCTAGGGTTGTTCCCGCGCGAAATTGGGGTGCTGGGAAGGTTCGTGGGATGGGGAGAGATGGTGTGGTGCAAGGAATCGACGAACAAGCGACCGAATCCGTGGATTTGATCCTTAGTTCATCGGGTTTGGGGAAGAACAGGGTGGTGCATGCCACCTGTTCGACCAAATGCCTCAACAGAATTTAAATTCGAATTTTTGAAAATGGTTTCCACCACTGGTTCCATACATATTAATAATGATTTGTGGTGCTATGATAGTATTTTTTTGATAGGTGCATCATAGCACATTTTGTGGTTAAAGATGCTTAAAGAAAGAAATAGAATTTTATATTTTGGAATTTTGAAAATATATTTTGAAGAGGGAAAAGTTATTAGAGCTAAGTGGGAGTGAGCACTATGTCACCCCACTGGTTTTTGATTTAAAAGAAAATATTTATTTCTCATTTAGAGAAATTTTTGTGTGGCACTTGTCCCAGTATTTCATGTGGTGGGGTTGTTTTCATTTTTCTTTCTTTTTATTCATACCTTTGCTTAGCAATCACCCACATCAAACAACAAAATGCAAGCAAACACACATAAGATAATAAAAAATTTTGTTGGCCCACATTTTTGGAAATTAATAATACTTATATTAATTCTGGGATGTTACACAAGTCCCGGAGATCAGACGTATGCGACCTTTCAGAAAGGAGTACAGAAAGGTCACGTGCGATCGCTGTTTAGGTTGGGGCATCGCAAAGAGGCGTGCAAAAATCAAATCAGGTGCAAAATATGTCGCCAACTCGGTCATAAGAT
Organism: Puccinellia tenuiflora; assembly: GCA_012064385.1. Classification (NCBI taxonomy): domain Eukaryota; kingdom Viridiplantae; phylum Streptophyta; class Magnoliopsida; order Poales; family Poaceae; genus Puccinellia; species Puccinellia tenuiflora. The sequence goes on from QRDG01001371.1 coordinate 281,674, forward strand.
GGACTCTTGCATCAAAAACCCTAACAAGAAAATCCTAGTTTGGAAACCTATCCAGAAGAATCCTGAAACCCCTCCATCAAGTAATCGTCAAGCCAGATCGCCCTATATAAGCAGCGTGTCTCACGTCTCTGAATCACCACTTGATCAATCCCCAAAATCCCCCACCTCGATCGCCATGGCAAACTATCCGTGTGAATTCCTCCCTCATGTGCCTGCGGGGATGACGGCTCTTCCTCCTGGCCCACTGAGAACTCAGCGCGGCTACGTGATGCTGGGCGGCCAAACTCAGCACATCTGCGACGACTGGGCGATCGCATCTCTCACCCCTGAGATTGATCCAGGTGAATTCAATCTTGCCATTGATACCATAGTAGATCGACTGCAAGGGCTTGGTCTTGAGGTTAGATCCACGTCTCGTTGTGCAATGGGTACAGCGCTGATTCGGTTTGCGACTATTATTGACAGAGATGCTGCTATAGAACTTAGTCATATATATATCGGCGATACTCTGCTTAGATTTGTGGAACAAGATCAAGGAATAAATCGTAGAGCCACCTTACTCACACATGATGTTTGGGTCATGCTGCTTAATCTGCCTCTTGAATTCTGGGACTTTGAGTGCATTGTGAAAGCTTTTGTGCCATATGGGCGTGTCTTAGTTTGGAACGAGGATCACTCGAACCGTGCTAGAGTCCTGGTAAAAATTAGAGCGTACAATGTGGACACTCTCCCCATGAGCCTGGTGGTGCTAAAAAACTTGATAGAGGATGGCAATACAGATTCCTGGTCATGCCCATTAGTGATTCTGTCTCGTAGGATGCTGGGGGGATATGCTGGAGATGAAGATCCTCTGCCTCCACATGGTGGCAATCCACACGCCCCTCCTGAATCTTTTCATGGGGGTTTTTGGCATGATCAGGCTATGCAGCAAGATGATAATCTGGCGATGCAACAAGATGCAGATCAAGTTAACCAAGAGGCTCCTGTCAATGATGCACCCAACCATGCAGCACCTGCCGCCGCAGCAGAGGATCAGGTGATCCAGAACCAATTGCCAATCACTCCACCGTTGCAGCATGAAGCTCACCATGTTCCCGCAGAGGAGGACCCAATAGACACTTTCAAGAAACTTATTGCGGCCCTGGTGATCAATGCTGGTGACATCATCCCTCATCTGGGTTCAGGTCATATTACAGGTGCTAGATGCAACATCTCGGAAAGCTGGGGCGCTGCGGGAACTATCAAAACATGCACTCTGCAAATCAGTACTAGGTCTCCCAATGCGACACTTCCTCAAACCCAAAGCACGGAGGGGAGTTCATCGGTGCAAATTACTGAAATTAATAATGAAGATGAAGTGACACAAGCTCCTGTAACAACTCAGCCTGGACGTAAGGGGAAGAGACAGAAAAAGGAGCAAGTGATGAATGTTCAGTCTGTCAGACGCAGTGACAGACTTGCCGGTCTCGCTGCAGGGTTTAAGGACCAGAAGAGTGCAAAGAATGCTGGTGAATGCTCTCAGACTACAGGGAACCTGGAAACCCGTTTTGAAGCGGCTGTACTTGATGAAAAGGAAGCCCCCCCTCCACACCTGCCTGTGGAAACTCTCCAGGTCATTGGAGCAACTCACTGCAAGATGCCACCTACGGTGTTATCTGAAGCTGCTCTCAACAACACAAGCTCCAATGATAGCGACTAAATGCAATGTTGCTTCGGCCATGGACAGGGTCTTCTGCTGTCTAGTTATCCCTAGTTTAAAGTCTATCACAGTTGTGCACATCATCCCATCCTCCCCTCCTTCTCAGTGTAGCAATCATCGTTTCCATTCATGTAATAGTGATACTTTTTCTATCAACCTGAAATATCTGAATGCTTCCATCATATTTGCTCTACGTCATGATCATATACCCTCTGCCAAACTCAGATCATGTGCATATGTATTATTCAGTTGCCACCATATGGATGTGAGCCCAGTACCTGCGCTCCAATTGATATTTGACATCATTGTTCGCAATGAATAGAGACTGGACATTTTTTAATTGGAATACCAGAGGGGTTAATTCCCAGGAAAGGTGTGATGACTTAGCCAATAAAGTGAGCCAAAGTAACTATAACGTGCTATGCTTACAGGAAACTAAAAGAGAACATTTTTATTCAAACTTCATTAAGAAATTTTACCCTCGCATACTTAACCAATTTGCTTTCCAACCATCTATTGGTAACTCTTGGAGGCCTTATTACTATTTGGAATGGCCATCACTTTAATGGTTCAGTGATTAGCCAAGATAAATTTGAGATTACTGTTAAACTAGTCTGCAACTATTCAGCCAGAATTATCCATGTGACTAACATCTATGCACCTTGCACCAATGAGGGCAGGCAGGAATTCGTGGATTGGTTCCAACAATTAGACTCATCTCAGTATGAACATTGGATCATCATGGGTGATTTCAATATGATTAGAAGCAGTGAAGACAGAAATAGAAGTGGGGGCAACATCAGTAACATGCTTCTATTTAATACTATTATCCAGATCCATGACCTTGAGGAGATTCCACTTAAAGGTAGATCATACACTTGGAGCAATATGCAGAGTGCTCCACTATTGGAAAAACTTGATTGGATTTTTACTTCTCATGCATGGACTACTATCTTCCCTAATACAGTTGCATCTCCTCTGGCTAGACTTGGATCAGATCACACTCCAATCATCATTCAGATATCATCTAATATTCCTAGAGCCAAGATTTTTAGATTTGAAGAATTTTGGCTTGAATTTGCCGATTTCAAGGATATTGTGGAGAAAAATTGGCAGCAGATGGGGGTATACAAAAATCCAGCTCAAGACATTACAGCAAGATTTAAGTCACTCAGATATGGGGTGAAAATGGAGCAAGACTCTATCCAAACTATCTCTGATTATTGACAATTGTAATTATGTGCTTGCCATGATGGATGGACTTATGGAACAGAGAGCTCTGTCCATCCCTGAAAGGAACTTTACTGAGGCACTTAAAACTCACTTATACAAGCTGCTGGAAGCCAAGAGATTATATTGGAGGAGAAGAGCTAATATTAGGTGGGCCAAGTTGGGTGATGAAAACACAATTTTTTTCCATGCAATTGCCACCAGAAACTATAGGTGCAACAAAATCGCTACGCTTATGGATGATAATGGTAATGCAGTATCCGATCATGAACTGAAGGCAGCCTTATTATGGAATGCTTTCAACAATAGATTGGGGATATCTGTGAATTCTGCCATGGAATATGAGCTAAGCACCCTAATCACTCCACAAGATCTAAGCTGTCTGGAAACCCCATTCAGTAAGGAAGAAATTGATGATATCATCAAATATATGCCTTTAGACAAGTCTCCCGGACCTGATGGTTTTAATGGTCTATTCATGAAGAAATTCTGGTATCATATTAAGGATCAGTTCTATGGTCTATGTAACAGCTTTTATTCAGGGAATCTTGATCTGACTAGCATAAACTCTGCTTACATTACCTTGATTCCCAAAGTTCAGAACCCCGAAACACCAGCTGATTTTAGGCCTATATCATTGGTTAGCATGAGTTTGAAAATTATCACAAAGCTATTAGCTAATAGAGTCCAGAAGGTTATTATTCCTCTGCTTCACCAGAACCAATATGGTTTTATCAAGAATAAGTCGATTCATGATTGTATATCTTGGGCATTTGAATATCTCCATCTCTGCCATCAGTCCAAGAAAGATATTGTGATTATCAAGATAGATTTTGAAAAGGCCTTTGACATGGTTGAGCACAGTGCCATACTTGATATGCTCAAATATATGGGGTTTGGGACTAAATATTTAGGATGGATCCGAAATATCCTACAAACTGCAACCACATCAGTTATCTTGAATGGAGTTCCAGGAAAAACAATCAAATGCAGAAGAGGTGTGAGACAAGGAGACCCTTTATCCCCCCTTCTATTTGTTTCCACAGCTGAATTGTTGCAAATTGCTGTAAATGAGGCTTGGCAACAAGGTATGATCAGTCTACCATTGGATAATAATTATGGACAGAAATATCCAATTCTTGAATATGCCGATGACACACTGATTATAATGCCAGCTGACAATGCCCAAATTAGCCACCTCAAAACTGTACTGCAGTCTTTCACCAACTCCACAGGACTCAAGATCAATTACCATAAGACATCTATGGTGCCTATAAATACAGCTGCTGATAAAACAGAGGAGTTGGCCCAGATACTTGGATGTAAAATTGAAGCCATGCCATTTACATACCTGGGGCTCCCTATGGGCACAACTAGACCCAGTGTGGAGGATCTTATGCCTACTATTTGCAAATTGGATAAAAGACTCTCGGGTATATCCAACTTACTATCACATTGCTCAAGACTAGTAGTGATTAAATCCATCATTTCAGCTATGCCAAACCATATCATGTGTGCATTAAAGGTGCATTACACTCACACTGACCATATGGAAAATCGATGAGGATTTTCCTATGGAATGGAAAAGATATTGAAAGGAAAGGCAGCTGTTTGATAAAATGGGACAAGGTATGTCGACCCAAATTGATGGGGGCTTGGGAGTTCTGAAACTAAGAGACCACAACAAAGCTCTCCTGATAAAAAACTTGTACAAATTTTATAATCATCATGATATCCCATGGGTCAATCTGTTATGGAAGGCATACTATGATAATAATACTATTCCTATCACCAATGGCAGGAAAGGATCCTTCTGGTGGAGGAATTGCCTCTCATTCTTAGATGAATTCAGATCTATCACCACATGTGTTCCGGCTGATGGTGCTACTGCCTACTTGTGGAGTGATAAATGGACAGAGAATATTTTGGAGTACAAGTTCCCTGAGCTATTTTCATTTGTCAGGGACAAAATGATCACGGTTAAAAGTGCAAGAGTAATGATCACTGACAGAGTACAAGAGATGTTTTCTTACCTCTGTCCATGGTGGCCTCAATCAGTATAATGACCTTGTGCGCATTATTACTGATATTCCAACCGGCAGAGACAAAGACACATGGAAATTTCAGTGGAACAGCCCGGTTTATTCAACCAGGAAGGTATATCTAGAGCTAAACAATTTCCCCGATGCTCATGTGATATTCAAATGGATATGGAAATCCCCTGCCTCCCAAAGCACAAATTCTTCTTCTGGTTAATGATACAAGACCGAGTAAACACAAGAGATTTGCTTACCAGAAAAAATTTCCATGTGGAATCC